>CM053584.1:33309920-33337253 GCA_028627135.1 Pseudochirops cupreus
TGATTTCTCATAAAGTCATTTGCTTCCATTTGCTCCACTCTAATTCTGAAGGAATTATTCTCTTCAGAAAGCTTTTGAGATTCTTTTTCCATCTGGCAAAGTCGACTTTTTAAGGCATTCTTCTCCTCATTGGATTTTTGGGTCTCTTTTGCCATTTGCGTTAATCTATTTTTTAAGGTGCTATTTTCTTCAATCAGGTTGTTGACTCACTTTTCATGATTTTCTTGCATTATTCTCAATTCTCTTCCCAATTTTTCCTCCACTTCTCTTATTTGGTTTTCAAAATCCTTCTTAACCTCCTCTATGGCCTGTGACCATTTCATGTTTTTCTTGGAAGCTTTTGGTGCGGGAGGTCTGACTTCATTGTCTTCCTGCTGTTTCATGCTTTGATCCTTTTGGTCCCCAAAAAAGGAATCTAAAGTTGGATTGCTGCACTTGCGTTGCTTCCTTTACTTGCTCATGTTGCCACTCAATTACTTGACTTTTGAGCTTTTTGCCACAATGGAACTCTGCTTTCAGAGAGGAGAGCTTTGTCCCAAATTGCTGGGGTTTTCGTAGCTGCCAGAGCTATTAGTTGGGCACTCTTTGAAGCCTCCACAGGCTCTGGCACCTGGTCACACACCCCAGGAACTCTATCCAAGCAGGTTAAAACAGAGCGATTGCCCCTCAGAATGGTTGCTCGGTCCCCCTACAATCTGCAGGCCAGGAGCTTTGAAGCAGCCACTTGGAGGAGCCTGCATGCTGACCTGCTTCTTCCTTCTGGGAACAGAGGCTGGACTGCACTTTCGCTCCCCCTATTCCCAATGTCTCTCACTTTTTCTTTGGTATTTATGGGTTGATAATTCTGTAAATGGCCACAGATGGTGGTGATCCACTCTCCCTAAGTCCCTCTAGCCACAGCTGATTGGAGCCGCTCTGGGCTAAAATCGTGGGCTCATGTGGGGCTGGGCTTGGCTCCCAGCCAATTGTGATGAACCCTTTCTGTCTGCCTGCCAGGCTGCCTTCAGCAGGATATTTGTTTCACTCTGTTACTTTGTGGATTCTGTACCTCTAAAGTTTTTTTAGAGTAATATTTTATAGGTATTTGAGGTGATTATGGGGAAAGCCACAGAGTTTTCCTGCTTCTATGCCACCATCTTGGCTCCACTCCCAATATCTCAACTCAGTATCCTTTATCCTCCAAAGTTGCCTAACTTCTTGCCAATCTGGAGCAAATACTTCTCTATGCCTTACCCTACTCTTGACTTCTAGATTATTCATTCTCTTGAGCCAAAACAGACTAGGGCTATCTTAAGTGCAACAACCAGACTCCCCCAGCACAAAGTTTGTGAATAAAAATCCCAGCAATGACTATTTTGTCCTTTTTTTGTTTTTTGTTTTGTTTTTGTTTTTAGTTGCATGCTTAGTTCATTGATCTGCTATATCTCATTTTTATTGATATGTGTGTTTAGAGATATACATTTTCCCTTAAGTACTGCTTTCACAGCATCCCACATATGTTAATACATTATCTCATTGCTGTAATTCTTTTTAATGCAATTATAAATTATTTCTATGGTTTGTTCTTTGATTCACTCATTCTTTAGGAACAGATTATTTACTTTCAATTAATTTTAAAACTCTGTTTCCATGGCCCTTTTTCAAATGTAATTTTTATTGTATTATGATCTGAAAAGGGTAAATTTAATATTTGTGCTTTTCTGTATTTGTTTGGAGATCTTCATGGCCTAATATATAGTCAGTTTTTGTGAAGGTGTCATATACAGCTGGAAAAAATGCATATTCCTTTCTATTCTCATTCAATTTTCTCCAGAAGTCTATCATATCTAACATTCCTAAGATTAATTCTTCTCTTTAAATTCTTCTTATTTATTTTATGGTTAGATTATCTATATCTGAAAGGAAAAGTTTGAGGGCCTCCATTGGTATAGTTTGACTCCCCATTTCCTCCTATAATTCATTAACTTTTCCTTTAAGAATTTGGATGCTATGCCATTTGGTGCACATATATTTGGTATTGATATTACTTTGGTGCCTTTTTGCAAGATGTAGTTTCTCTGCTTATCTCTTTTAAATGGTTTTATTTTTGTTTTTGTTTTTTTTGAGATCATGATTGCTACCCTTGCCTTTTTTACATCAGCTGAAGCATAATAGATTCTGTTCCAGTCTCTTATTTTAACTCTGTATGTGTCTCTCTGTTTCAAGTGTGTTTCTTGTAAACAACATATTTTTGAATTCTAATTTTCTAATTAATTAATTATAATTTCTAATCCATTCTTCTGCTTCTGTTTTATGGGTGAATTCATCCCATTCATTTTCACATTATGATTACTAACTGTGCATTCTCTCCATCCTATTTTCTTCTGTTTATGCTTCCCTTTTTATTCTGTCACTCCTCAAAAGTCTGTTTTGCTTCTGACCACTGCTTTCTTTTATCGCTCCTTTTTTTCTTATCCCCTTCCCCTCCTACTTCCCTGTTGGATAAGATAGATTTCTATACCCAATTGAATGTATGTGTGTACATATACATACATGTATACAAGCATGCATATGCATGTGTATATATATATATATATGTATACATCACATATATATACATATATTTCCCCCTTATTTTTCCTCTCCCTTCCCCTTTCTCCCAAGGCATTCCTCTTTCTTATGCATCCATTTTTTGCATCCCCTCAACATAATTGATTCACACCCATGCCCTCTTTCTATGCAGAATCTTCTAACTTTCCTAACGATGATAAAGGTCTTAGAAGTTACATTAATCATCTTCCCATATAGGAATGTAAACAGTTTAACCTTATTGAATCTCTTAGTATTTCTCTTTCAAGTCTACCTTTGCTGCTTCTCTTGGGTCTCATGTTTGAATGTCAAATTTTCCATTCTGCTCTGGTCTTTTCATTAGGTATGTTTGGAAGTCCTCTATTTCATTAAATATTTATTTTTCTCCCTGAAGGATTATACTCATTGTTGCCAGGGAGGTTATTCTTGGTTGTAATTCCAGCTCTTTTGCTTTCTGGAATATCATATTCCAAGCCATCTGTTCCTATAACATGGTAACTGATAAATCTTGTATGTTCTTGGCTGTGGCTCCATAATATTTGAATGGTTTCCTTCTGGCTGCTTGAAGTATTTTCTCTTTGACATAGGACCTCTGGAATTTGGCTATAACCTAGAAAGTTTTCATTTTCTGATCTCTTTCACATGGTGATTAGTAGATTCTTTCAATTTCTTTTTTATGCTCTGCTTCTAGGATGTTGGGGCAATTTTTCTTGGTAATTTCTTGAAATATGATGACTAGGCTCTTTCTTTGATCATGGCTTTCAGGAGTCTAATAATTCTTAAATTGTTTCTTCTTGATCTGTTTTCAGGTCAGTTTTTCCAATGAGACATTTAATATTTTCTTCTTCTTTTTCCATTTGGCCAATTCTATTTTTAAGTTATTATTTTCTTTAGTGTTTTTTGCACCTCATTTTATCAAGCTGTTACCTTTTTATAATTTTCTTCCTTTCCTACCATTTCTTTATCTGATTTTTCCTCTACCATTCTCATTTGATTTTTAAAATTATTTTTCAATCCTTCCAGAAATTCTTGTTGGATTTGTGTCGAATTCACATTTTTCTCCCTTTGAGCCTATGTTGGTAGCTGTTTTGAGTTCACTGACTTCTGAGTTTGTGTCTTGAGCTTCCCTGTTACCATAGTAGTTTTTATGGTCAGGTTTTTTGTTTGCTCATGTTCCCACCCTATTTCTTGATTTTTTAACTTTATGTCAAAGTTGGGCTTGTTCTTAGCATGGGGAGAGAGGGTCACTGTCCCAAACTTCAAGCTTTTTCATGCCATTGTTTTCAGAGCTAGTTCTGGTAGTTTAGAAGCTTTCAGTGCCTCCAAAGTGATGTGATCTGAGGAGATGTGTGGAAGGACCCTGATCCTTTGGCATTGCAATCAATCTGCTCCTTAGGGTCCCTGCTCCCTTGGGACCAGAAATGATACTACTCTTCATGGCCCTTGCTTCCTCTTGAAAGAAAGTGTTTCTTTCTTCCCTTGAATTGTGACTCAGAAGTAGGACACAGGTAGTGGAGTTACCAAACAGCATCCAGTCATGCACCCAATGCTAGCACAGAGATCCCTTCTGACCAGTTGCCAGGTCCCCTTACCATTTTTGACTTGAGAGCTCCCAGAGTTGTTGCTGTTTCTGTCACCACTATTTAATTTCACCACTGGTGTTTCTTCCACATGGCTTCAGCCTCTACCCCTGTGTCACAGAGCTCTCCTGACCTCCCAGGTTGTCTTGGCCTGGAAAACTGTTGCACCCTGACCTTTTGTTAGAATTCAGTTTGAGGCATTATTTTAAAGTTGTTTGGAGGGGAATGTCGGGAGAGTTGACTGAATGATTCCTCTACTTCCCTATCTTGGCTCTGCCCCTGGAAGTTGAGGTGACTTGTCAACTCTTGTCCACAGTAGCCTGTTAAAGAAGGCCATACTATGTGAATGTTATTCATTACATATCATTGTTAGAAGGGCATTTGGCTGGCTAATCAATATCAATAATATTTGAATGGTATCCCAGGCTCTCTTCATCCCACTACCATGAAACAGTTCAGACAATTCCTGTGATAAATGTTTGGTTATTTTAATAAGGAGGAGGGAAAGGTAAATTTTGTTTACTCTGTGTGAAGTAAATGTCAATTTCTGCCCCTCTTCTACCTCAAGAAACCTTCATTTGAAGTTCTTATGGCATTTACTCTGGAGTGGGAAGGAAAGATGAAAAAAATTGTTATGTATTTCTTTCTTCTTTTGGGAATAGAATGCAAATACTAGATATTTTTGCTAGCTGAGAAGGAGTTTTGGGCAACATATCTCCACATAAACATGCATTTTTCATGCATTACCAGGCTTCCAGACTGACAAATCTTATTTATATTCACTCTGGAGTTTCAGGGACATCATTTCATGAGCTAGCATCACATTTCATGATTGCATTTTCTTAAAAAAAACACACACAGCAAGAAGCTGTGTTTAGTAGCCTCTTTAGTAAAAACAGAAAGGGATTTGTTACATAACCTAGAGTTGGTGAAGTAATATTAAGAATTTGGGGTTCAAAGAAACAAGCTCCAGGGATCATTTCCAGTGTAAAGCCTTAGCCAATAAAGTGAGCATAGAGAGAATGTGACTTTAGGCCCTGGGATGAAGTATTGTCAAGATTTAAAAGTCTCTCTCTCTCTTTCCCCACAGGATAACTAAAGGCTTTCCTTCAGTTCCAAAATCTTTCCAACATGGTCAAACCTATTAAAGCTCTTGCCCCCTTGGCACACCCTTTAAGAACCTAGATTTTTGCAGATTTCATGGATATTTCTAAGGTCCCATTGCTACCATCATCATGGATCCTCAAGTACTTCTCAGTCCTGAAATATCATGCAATCCAGGACCTCCTAATTTTCCAATGAATGTATATTTCTTAATGCATGTTGCTTATGATGTAACACATAGCCACCTCTCTGGCTACTGCCTCCCTTGGGCATTAGGGCTGTACCACCCTTTATCCAACTAAGCAACAAACACTTATCAAACTTTCATTGTGTACCTGAACTAGGTAGTAGGGATAGATACAAAAAGAACAATTAAGGATACCAATAATAACAACCAGCATTTATAGAATTTTACAGATAAGGGAATATACACAGAGGAATTAAGTGACTTGCAGAGGAATATACAGCTAACATGTGTTTGAAATATGACTTGAACTCAGCTCTTCCTGATGCCAAGTCCTGTGCTGTAACTCACTGTAACTGCCTAAAATGAAATAATCCCTGCCTCTAAGGACTTTATGTTAACAGCAGCAACGATAAGTTAGTATTCATACACTATTGATTATATTATTGTATATATACATATATATACATATATACACAATGATATATTTCTAGTCAATTGTATATTATAGTCTATTATTGTATTGTCATATTATGATTATATCATAATTATTTTGTACTATTATATCAGTATTAATATTTGGAAAGCACTTTTATATATGTTAACTCATTTGGTCCTATTTGATTCATCAGGAGAAATTTCATATGCACATCTTTGTATCTCCAGTGCTTAGCACAGTGCTTGGCACATAGGCACTTATTAAATGTTTGCTGAATTATTGATCTAAATATATGTGTATGTGTGTGTGTGTATATATATATATATGTAGATGTATGTATATTTATACTGTTTATATAAGGGGGCTATATACATGTAATATATACATACACACACGTGTGTGTGTGTGTGTGTGTGTGTATCTATCATTTCTTCCCTCTCTAAGTTTTCTCTCTACTTCCTCATCATCCTATATATTTCACTCCCCCACACATAACAGCTTCTGTTTCTGGGCTATCTATAATCACAGTTCCCAGGACAAATCAGACCATGTCTCTTGCCTCATTCTTATGTATTTCAGTATATTCACAGCCTCAGTTTCAATATACTTTCTTTAAACAGGAAACTGAATGAAAAAAAAAGAAAAGGAATGATTAGATTGAGGAAGGAAGAAAATCAAATTGTTCTCAGTTCATTTTTTCTCCTCCTGTAATGGGAGGTGGGCAGGCAGTCAGTCACTCAACAAGTATTTAAGTGCTTACAGTGTGCCAGGCACTGTGCTAAGCACTGGATAGAAATTTGTAACCATGTGGGGTGTCATTCTGTGTTCAAACTTCATGCAAACATAAATGACATAAATGATAGAATTTGAGGAAAATAAACTAAAGTAAGATTACAAGTCATTATTTTTTCCACATTTGACAAAAAAAATGTTCTCCTCTATTACTATAGCATGTTTCCTCATATGTGAGGTATGTATAACCTTTGATTAGAGGGTCTTACATGACACAAAGCATTCTGGTATACTGGGGGGCTGCTCACTTCCCTATCTTTTTGCTTTTATTTATACAGTCTAGGAGCTTTACTCTTTTCTACCAATTAACTTAATGTCACAAAGCTCAAAGAATGAATAGATTTATTTATAGGTAAAAACAAATGTGCAACTCACAGTAAAACTTGGTGGGGGTAGGGAGAGAAAAGTCTAACTCCTTGTGAGCAATCTTCTTTTAGAGGCTCATATAACCTCAATCACTTGCAATCATGCCCTGGATAGGTATTATGAAATGTGTAACTTGTTGTAAATGGGATGGAAAAAGAAGGATATCAGAATGCATGTATCTAAATGTGTATGGTTTCTTTGAAAATAGACTTCTTGGCAGAACATTACACTTATTCCAATAATGCTACTGTGGCTCAAAATATTTGGGAGCTCCTCTTTTGGAATTACCAATAGAGTCTATGGCACATTGTTTTTGGGTCAGTGCTCTCAGAGGCAGTAAGTATTCATACTTTGAAGGTGAAGTTGATTTTCAGAATAGCCAAGAGCAAGTCAGAGCCATGCTTGATGAAAAAGGTAAGTGATCAAGCTGGTTAGTACAGTTTTTGGTTAATAAATATTGACTGTAACACAATGAAACTGTTTTTCTTCTGTGGCTTGTAAACGGGCTCAGAAGGCAACTAACTCCAAGGTAGGAATCCCCCAAATACTTTGAGCCATATCAGTACCATTGGAATACACCATTAGCTTCTCAACAGAACTATTATTTTTATTAACTGTTGGTGGTGACTAAACGCCATGGTATGCTTAAAGATAAAAATAAAAATAAAAACAATAGAAAACAAAACAAGGCATCTACTTCCTTATTTATCCACCTCTCTCTAGATAAGTCTTTACCATTATTACATTCAACCACAAAAAGATGGGCAGGTGTAATAGTAATGAAATGGGAAGATCCCTTTGTATAGGCAAGCAAACAGATACTTAGCACTTAGTTTCAAATTAATTATATAAAGTCTCTGTTAAGAAACAGAAAGTATGAATCCTTGTTGCTGATATAACAGGAGGGGACTGAACAGGGAGGGGCTAATACCATATATAAGGAAAAGCCCCAGCTGGGAGTGTCAGAACTTCTTGGGGCAAGCATAGTGGAGGCAGAGCAGCTACTGCCAGAAAGAATTTCTCTTAGTAAGCATCTGGAGGCTGGGCTGCTACTGCTGGACTAAGGACTGAACTGAGAATTGAGAAGAATTGAGAGAGAAATGAGAAATGAGAACTGAGACAGAACTTCTTGGAGAAAGCAGCTAGAGGCTAGGGAGGAGAAGCCCAGGCTGGAGAAAGTGATTTCAATTTTGAGAACAGAGCTTGAGCAAGTGATTTTGATTTTGAGAACAGGAGAAAGTATTTTGATTTTGAGAATGGAGCTTATGGTGGTGGAGCTTCTTCTGGGAGCCAGTTGAAACTCCTGCTGAGAGCTTCCGAGGGGCAGCCAGAGCTGCTGAAGACTTCCAAGGGCCAGCTGGAGCTGCCAGAGGAAGCATGACTGTGGTGTTGGTACTTTGTCTGTTTCGGGGCTATGTTGATTTCACAGGCAGAAAATGAATTGAGATGATAGTGCCAACCATGTGTGAATATTGTTGTAATTCTGCTAAGCTTGATATGTGTAGATATTGTTGTGGCTCTGTTAAGTTTTCTCTTCCCAGGAACAGAAATTGTGAAGGACTTGAGGTGGACTGGACACTGTGAGCTTCAATGTGGAGCAGGAACTGCACAGATAACTGGACAAGAAACTGGGAGCTTTCTGCTTTTGAACCCAGGTGACAGTTTGGTGGATTCAGGTAGGAGCTGGGATCATGGAAGAGGAACCATGGAAGCTGAAAGCCTGCCTTGAGTCAAGATGAAAAGACCTCTCCTTGGGTATTTAATGCTGACTGATGAAATTATAACTTACTTGTGACCTATGGGTGGATGGCCTTTGTACTTTCTACTACCCTTAAAAGAGTACTGAGTAGTGACTGATGAAATTGTAACTTACTTGTGACCTAGGGGTGGATGACCTTTGTACTTTCTGCTATCCCTTAAGAGGGTACTAAGTAGTGACTGATGATATTGTAACTTAATTGCACCCCATGGGTGGAGGACTTTGACTTTTGTACTTAGTGATTGAATTAAAAACTTTGTGATTGACTAAATGAATGTACTTAAAACTATGTGACCACTTTGGTGAAAACTATGTGGCTATTTTAGTGATAAGTTGTGAAGTTATAACATTGTGAATGCTGTGCCTTGATTTTCTTTGAATGTTTTGTGTTAGTTTGTTACTGAATAAATAGAGAGTTTGCTATACTATGTAATCAGAATCTTGAAAAGCTGTTCACAGCAGCAGTCCTCTGGAAAGCTGGCTTGGCTTTATAGCAGGTACCATTATAAAAAAAAATGATGGTCCAGTTCCACCATGTTTCTTTCAATGGTATATAGTCCTCTGGTTGATACCCACTACTGATACAAAGCTAGTTTGAATCTGTGGGAGGACAATTGGGCATCACCACTATATGTCTTTACCTATATATGGATGTTACTTGTATATGTATAGGTTCATAGATGTACTCTTTGTCTATTCCCTACCAATTCCTATGGCCTGTACTAAGGGGAGAGGGCATCCTTATGGATGCACTTGTTAGTGCCTTCCCTCTATGTATTATCCCCAGTTTATTCTGCCTTTCACTTGTTTGTACATAGCTGATAACATGTCATCTCCCCCCATTAGAAGGCTTGAGAATGGGGACTGTCTTATCTTTCTTTGCATCCCCAGTATTTAACACAATGCTTGGCACATCGTAGGTGCTGAACTGAACTGTAAGAGCTTTCTACCTGGTTTCCCTAAGTCCAGGCTTTGCCTCTGCCATCTGTTCTGCACATTAATCTTTGTAAATGACCAATGTCTTCATTTTAGTTCCTGGCTAAAACCCTTCACTGGTTCTTCCTGGTCTACAGAATAAAGTCTAAGGTCCTGAATCCAAATTTTAAGACTTTCTATGATTTGGCCCCAGTCCACCTTTCCACCACCATCTTCCACTACTCCACTATAGTAACCTTCTGATTGAATCAGTCCATTTGTTGGCCAGGTAGACAGTGGATAGAGTGGTGGGCCTGGAGTCAGGAAGATCCAAGTTCAAATCTGGCCTCAGACACTAACTACATGACCCTGGGTAGTCACTTAGTATCTGTTTATCTCAGTCTCCTCAGCTGTAAAATGGGGTTATGATAATACTACCTATCTCACAGAATTGTTGTGAGGATCAAATGAGATATTTGTAAACTACTTAGCAAAGTGTCTGGCACATAGTAGGCCTTCATCAATACTTACTTCCTCCCTCCCCTCTTGAGTAACATTTGTACTGTGCTGCCTCCACACTTTTACTTATGCCATTTTCTTTGTTTGGAATTCAATTAATTTACTTTTATCATTCACTAAGTATTTACTATGTACTAGATGTCATGTCAGGTGCTGGGAACACAAAGACAAAAGCAGTAAAAATCTCTGCCTTCAAGAAGCCTAAACACTACTAAGGGGAGGGGGCAGCCACATCATGTATACAGCTAAGAAAATAATTTCAGATATAAGGAAATGCTCATAACGAGGGGGTCTGAAAAGGCCTGGTGTAGGAGGGGATGTCTGAGCCATGTCTTGATGGGATTCTAAGATGTGGGGATGAGGAGAAAATGTATTATCCCTGTCTACAATTACCATTGATAATTGAAACTGGTGGCAGGCATTTCATGCATGCCTGGTCATTCTGTGTGACCTCTGTCTATGTCCTTCCTTAAGTCTGCCATGGGATACTTAACCAATGTAACGCAGGCCTTTCTAGCTTTTTCATGACTTCTCAAGTAGAGCCAGTAGAGCACAGGCTCCTCTACTTGTCATCCCTTCCCCTCATAGTTAGACCATCTTATCTTCTCTTTCTAGTCAATGGTTCCTTCAAAACATCTTTTAGTTCTACTCTTCAGAGTTTGTAATTTACCTCCTTGACTATTTTTAATAACTGGGGAAAAGAAGATGTGCTACTCCAAAAGGATAAATACAGAGACTGAAAGAGGGTATGCATAGCCAGGATAGGAGGGAAAATCTCCGAAGGGGTTTTCCCTCTCATCTTACTCTGGAGAGAGGGCATCAAAAGATCAGAGAAATTTATAGATAATTGCCTGAGCACAGCCTGAGGAACTAGAGGAATGGTGTATAGATCCATGAGGAACATCAGGAAAAGGCAAAGGGAGGAAGAGAGTGGGGGAAAGATGGAGGAGAGACAGACAAAGACAGAGATAGCTATAGATGGAGAGATAGAGAGAGACACAGAGAGAAGCATCATCTGTGGTCCCACCCCCATCTTGCCTACCCCAAATGGAGCATCAGGTAACAGTCAAGGAGCAATGGGCATGATTTATGGGGTGGGGCTTCTGCCAGAGAATATTTCATTCCTTAAACTCTAACTCTGGGGATTTACATTCATCTTTGAGTCTAAAGTTATTCATTCTAGGATTTGTTTTGTTTCCCCTGTTCTTTTCAGGGAAGCAGAGAATTGTCCAGGTAATAGAGTAGGATTTGGAATCAGAGGCCCTGGGTGTGAATCTAGCTTTTGTTTGCCACTTGCTCCATATGGGAGTCTAGGTAAGTCACCTCCCCTCAGTTTCCTCATCTGGAAAATGAGATTGACCTTGATGACCTCTAGAGTCCCTGCTAGTTGATCCCATGAACCTAATTGCTGCTCCCAACGCTGTCCTGTTTACTATACTGATCAAACGCTTGGGCTAAACCAGGCAAAGATCCTCAATGGTTAGTGAGGGAATGAGTCACAATCTAGAGTTTCCGGGTGTCCTCATGGCTTCCTGCTGACAGAAAGTTAAAATATAGCCAGTGAACCAAGGCAAGCATCCATGAAGTAAGTAGGTCACCATGGGAAAGCCTGTTTGCCTCTGCAAGGATCACTGCTTGTTATGTAATCAGGTCTTGTTTGCCCTGTGCTTGGTTACAGAAACGTCAAGGTATCTTTGAGCCTTGGTTACCTAAAAAGGGCCTCTTACAAGAAAAAAATCTTCATTTGGAGCAAAGCTTCTTTATTTTTTCTGTCCTGGACCCCTTTGGTAGCCCGATGAAGCCTATGGACCCCTTTTCAGATGTTTTTATATACATACAATAAATACAGATGATCATGAAGGAAACCAATTATATTGTAACACCAGGGCTAAATTTTTAAAAAGCTTACAGACTCCAAGTCAAGAAGCCCTGGTCTAAAGGATGGCAGCTACCTTTGTCTTTTTTTTTTTAATGTTCCCATTAAAAATTATTGACATTTTTTGCTTTTACATCACCTTCATTTCCAAATATATAATTTTCCTCTCCCCTACCCAGAGCACTAACCCTTGTCATCAATGCTAAAAAAGAGAGGAAGAAAAAGAAATTCAGCAAAGTTTACCAGCACATCAGCTGAGTCTGACAGTAAATGAAATCTTCAATATCCAAAGTCCCCCGCTCCTCTGTAAAGAAGGGAGGGGACAGGCATTTTTTTTTAATTCCTTCTTATGTAAGTATAATCACATAGTGCTCAGCTATGGTTTGCTGTTCTTTTAGTTTACGTTATTGTCATTCTGTATAATATTTTCCTGGTTCTCCCTCACTTTGCAGCTCTCCAGTCTTCATTTTCCCATGCTTCTCTAAATTTTGGGTTCAAAGAAACACCAATCATTGTTTCTTATAGAATGGTAATAAGTTGTTGAATGTACATGCCATAAGTCATTTAGCCTTTCCTCAATCTACGGGCATCAACTTTGTTTCTAGCACCTTGCCACTCCAAAATGGGAAGCCATCCTTTAACAAATAAAAATGCCTTTTTTCTATCTTTTTCTGAAATATGACCAAGGGAATTCAAAAAGGCCCAATTTCTAGTATGTAACAAAAGGTACAGTCAGCTCACCATGCATCCACAGACGTTTGACAAACAGAAACAAGAAAGACATTTTAGTTGCATCCTGTGTAATGATTCAACATGAGCTTAAGAGAGCAAATTGAAGACAACAAAGAGAAAAAGACAAATTGGGTCAGTCAATTCATAGACTGGGACAGGTCTGGTTTCAACCTTCTAAAGCTTTGTTAGAATTGGAAAGAACCAATGAAAAAACCAAGGTGGACTAGGAAAGTCAGGATCACATTGAGTCCACAAGAGAAATAAGAGCTTGGGCTTCCTGAGCTTGGGTTGGGTACCGAAGGTATTGGACTTAGGAAACAGGAGCTTTGACCCCAGATTGCCTGTTGTATGAAGGAGGTACAATGATTAATCAAGTTGTTCATTTATAGTGATTAGGGGTACAATCAACCTTTTCCTGAATAGGACACAAGATATGTTTTTTTCAACTGTGGAAAGAGAAAGGAATAATAATAACTCACACTCACAAATCACCTTCCTTATAACAATCCTGTACATAACAGGAAGAGTAAGAGAAAACTCGGAGGGGACATGAGAATTGTCTTCAGATATTTAAAAGTCTGTGATGGGGAGGAGGGATCAGATGTTCTCCGTGGCTCTAAAGGGCAGAATCAGGACCAAGACGTGGAAATGGAGGCAAATTTGGGCTTGATATCAGGATATACTTCCAATCTATTAGAGCTTTCCTAAAGTGGGACCTGATACTTTGGGAAGCAGTGAGTTTCTCTTCATTGGAGTTCTTCTAACAGAGAGGTGACCATTTGTCAGATACACTAGAGTGGGTATTCTTTTCAGGTTTAGGTTAGACTATGTTCATGGCCATTCAGGTCCCTTTCAATTCTCAAATTTCATAGTCTATGTCTTACCCCATTTTACAGCTTGTTAAACTAAGACTTATAGAAATTGTGATCTGGGGGTGGCTAGGTGGCACAGTGAATAGAGCACCAGCCCTGGAGTCAGGAGGACCTGAGTTCAAATTTGGCCTCAGACACTTAACACAAAAACTAGCCGTGTGACCTTGGGCAAGTTGCTTAACCCCAATTGCCCTAAAAAAAAAAAGCAAATAAAATAAAATAAAATATTAAAAAAAAAAAAGAAATTGTGACCTGGCCAGTGTCACACAGTATGTGTCAATGCTGGGATTTGAACCTAAGTTCTCCTGACTTTCAGTCGAGCATTCTTTTCTCGATAGGACCCTGTCTCTCAAAAATGTTCATGGTCAAATTTGGGCAGTGTGTGTGGCACTCATCTCACTCTCCAGGCCCTTCCCTCTCTGAGGATCTATAAGACATTGGCTACATAGGAGGAAGCAAGTAAGTGGATGTCAGAGCAGAAGTGAAGAGATCTAGCAACAAGGGAAAGGGACCAAGGACTAAGAGAATGTGTGACACCTCTTGGCCATGGAAAACTTGAATTGCAAAGAGACACTGGAAAGACAGAAGAGACAAGATGCTAAGCAGAGCAAAGAAACCCTTTGTAATAGTTCTGTCCTTGCCTCTAGATATTTTGGTAAGATTGTTTAATTGTTTTTATTGATCATATATAAAGAAGTCACAGGGGGTGGGGCAGAGCTAAGGTGGTGGAGTATACATTGAACTCTCCCAATACTCCCCTCCAAACAACTTTAAAATAATACCTCAAATCAAATTTTGGAGTATCAAAGCCAACAAAAGTTCAGAAGAAGACATTTTTCCAGCCTAAGACAATTTAGGAAGTCTACAGGAAAGGTTGGTAACACTGGGGTATGTGCAGACCTGGAGTGACAACAGGAGAAGCTGTGGCCATGACAGCAGCTGAAGAAACAGCAGAAGCAGCAGCTTTCAGTCTAGAGGTAGTAGGGGAGTTGGACAATTGATCAGAGATTACAGAGGACCCTTTGCTGGCACTGAGTTCACCTGGAACTGAGTGAAACTTGCCCATAAACATTTCTGGGTCAGAAAGAAACAATTCAAATATTGTAGCCATGGTCAGGATAACACAATATTTAGCAGCTTCTGCATTAAAGGATCAGAGGGCAAAAGATCTAGGATTACCATCAAGAATAACCTACCCAGCAAAACTTAGTATAATCCTTCAGGGGAAAATAAATTGACATTTAATGAAATAGAAGACTTTCAAGAAATCCTGATGAAAAGATCAGAGCTGAATAGAAAATTTGACCGTAAAGTACAAGGATCAAGAAAAACATTAAAAAAGTAAACATGAAAGAGAAATTATAAAGGAATCAATAACCTTAAAACATTTACATTCCTATGTGTAAAGATGATACGTATAACTCCTAAGAGCTATATCATTATTAGGGCAGTTAGAGGAGTCTACATAGAGGGCATGGGTATGAGCTGATTATGTTGGGATGATCTCCAAAAAAATGTTGGGGTGAGAAAGAGGGATGCACTGGGAGAAGGGGAAAGGAGAGGTAGAATGGGGAAAAGTTTTCACATAAAAGAGGCATTCAAGGAAGATCTCTTAGTTGGAGGGGGAAATGGTTAGGTGGTAGGCAATGTTTGAACCTCACTCTCATCAGAACTGGTTCAAAGAGGGAAGACTCTACATACACATACACACACACACACACACACACACACTCAGTTGGGTATAAAAATCTATCTTATCCAATAAAGAAATAGGAGTGGAAGAAGATAAGAGATATGGGGGGGGGGGTGATAAAAGGGAGGGTGGATTAAAGGAGGCAGTGGTCAGAAGCAGAACAGACTTTTGAGAAGGGATAGGATAAAAGGGGAGAGAGGAGGATAAATAGAAAAAATAAGATGGAGGGAAATACACAGTCATCATAACTGAAATGTGAATGGGATGAGCCAAACAAAAAACCAGAAGTGCATAGCTGAATAGATTAGAAACCAGAATCCAACAACATATTTGCCCACAACAGATACCCTTGAAACAGAAAGACATACACAAAGTTAAAAGACTGGATCAGGATCTAGTTTTTCTGATAAAGGTCTTATTTCTCAAGAATACGAGGAACCGAGTCAAATTTATAAAAATAAGAGTCATTCCCCAGCTGATAAATGCTCTAAATCATTATTAATTAGAGAAAGGCAAATTAAAACAACTCTTGAGGTACTACGTAATACCTATCAGAAATAACAAATGCTGGAGAGGATGAGGGAAAATAGGTACATTAGTACACTTTTACTGGAGTTGTGGATTGCCAAGACCATTTTGGAGAACAATATGGAACTATGCCAAAGGGCTATAAAACTGTGTGTTCCCTTTGATCCAGCAATACTACTACTATATCTGTACCCCAAAGAGATACAAGAAAAGGGCAAAGAAAATTTATGTACAATAATGCTCATAAGAAGCTCTTTTTGTGATGGGAAAGAATTGGAAGTTGAGGGGACATTCATCCATTGGGGAATGACTTAACAAATTGTGGCATATGATTGTGATTAAATACTATTATGACATAAGAAATGATAAGGGTGGTGACTTCAAGGAAAAAAAAAACCATGATAAGACTTATGTGAACTGATGCAAAGTAAAATGAGCAGAACCAGGAGATCATTGTGCACGGTAATACCAATGTTGAAATGATGATCAACTGTGAAAGACTTGGCTTCTGTGATCAACACAGTTGTCCAAAACAATTCCAAAGGACTCATGATGAAAAAATGCTATCCACCTCCAGAGGGAGAACTATTGAAATCCGAAATAAAATTGAAATATAATTTTTTTGTTTTTTGGTTTTTTTTTTTTGCTACATGGACTTATGTTTCACGTGATTTTACATATATGATTGATATCATGTTGTTTACCTTATCAATGGGTAAGAGAAGGATTGGAGAAAGAGAATCTGAAACTTAAAATTTAAAAGGAAAAGAATGCTAAAAATAAGTAATTAAAAAACAATAATACAGTTTATATGGTTAAGTAAATTCAGTCCATTCTTGTGGGGAAGGAACTTGGGCTGAGTGAAATATAGCAAGATATGGGAGAAGGTAGGGTTATGCAAGTAGGACACAAGCTCAGAGCTGATTCTTACTGAGTAAAGCCAAATTAACTACAGCTTCTAGATGAATAGTTTGCATGTTCATGGAGAGAGAGGTAGAATTGGTAGGATAGAATTGTCTGCTCTCTGAGAAACATAAGGAAGTTGATACTTTCCCAATTTTCCACTCAAAGTGAAGTTTCGTAACTTCCAGGGTGATTCCTGAACTTGCCCAGCATCTGACCCTTCCTGTTGAATATGAATAGGTTAGTGACTAGCAGCACCACCTGGTGGCTAAATCTTCAAGCAACAACAATTGGCCTTTGTTGAAGGTTCAAGGAAATGGTTGGGGAAAGCTCAGATTGAGGATTGAGGGACTGGAATAATAACTACAGTTGTAATGGGCAAGTAAAGGGGAGCAACCTGACAACCTTCCTTCACCACACATTGAACAATTATTCAGGGACTGGTTTTTCATCTTATGGATTATCGAGGGCCTTTGTTTTTCCAATTTTTTCCCTCTTCCTTCTGTTATGTGTACCATTTTTGTACTTAACTAGAGATCTGGTAAACATGAATGTGCAGTGGAAAGAAGAGCACAAAATCATGTAATTTTGTTTCCTGTTAGTAGATTTGGTGAGTAAGAATGTCGAGCTTATTATGCAATGCATGAAATGAAGCTGGTGGATTTTCAGTGAGTTTTGGTGTCTCATGCTAATTCTGTTGCCTACTGTTACCGAGAGAGGGCTGTATTTGTTAGATATTTGTAGAAAAAAAATATAATTTACTCTATTTGTATCCTTCTCTCTAGATTGCCATATACAATCAGCATATCAGCAAGGGTTCTTATGCCCTAGGAGTTCCTCCGTGCTACAATAGCTCCAGAATTGGTCATTTCACATGAAGCACTTTCTCCAGTAACACGAATCAGAGCTTCTTTATGAAGTCATGAATGGTCAGTGGGAGTTTCTGTGCTGGAAAATTCCTTGCCCTGTGGAAGTCGCCAATAACCTTTGCCAAACTAAATTAACTTGGTCTTTGGATGACAGGCACAAACTCTGTTGTTTGATCCATGCTTGAAGTCTTACTAGCTTGATCAAAGCTACCAGAGTGGCTCTTCTCCCGGCATGGCCTTCAAGAACTCAGGGGCACCATCATTTATAGTGATCCATTGGAGTAGGACCACAGTAAAGGAAGAGAGAAAGTTTTATAAGATATAGGATATCTACCAACAGCATGATTGCTACTGAGCCTAACTCAAGGCAAAATTTGCCTTTCAGGACCAGAATTTGTCTCAGCTGGCGTAATCTTTGGGAAACAAGAGTCACCTTTGTTCCTCAGAAGGCAAGGGAGGAAACAAGGATTTATTAAGTTCCTACTATGTGCCAGGCACTGTGCTAAATCTTACAAATATTATCTAGATCCATCCTTACAGGTAGGTGCTCTTATTACTCCCATTTTACAGATGAGGAAGCTGACATAGAAAGGGGTTAAGTGACTTGCCCAGGGTCACACAGCTATCAAGTGTCAGATGTGAATTTCGATCTTTCTGACTCCAGGTCTAGCTATCTGTCCGCTACATCACTTAGTTGTCAATAAGGAGAAGAAAACGGAGTAGGAAGTAAGTACAGGAGGAGGACTCATAAATCCTAGAATATCCTTAGACATTAAAGCAAATCTTTTAAGAGCACAAAGTCTGTTTTAGAACTCTTACCTTCACCTTCCCTTTCAAGGCCTCACCCACTTTCTGTGTTGCTATGATCAAGACTTCACCAAAACTATCCTGAGTTTCATTATCCTAGGGTCTTCTTGGAAGACTGGCTACCTAATCACATAAACTAATTCTTTAAAAAAAAATCCTGACTTTATCAGTGCCAGGAATTCCCATTAGTTGTCAGTAATTTATGACCTCAGGGAGTTGCCTGGGACAATAAGCAGAGTGATTAAGTGACTTGCTAGGTCAGGAAGCCAGAGGGTATTTGTCAGGCAGAATAGGAACCTAGGCCTTTCTGACTCCAAGGCTAGCTATCTATTGCAGTCTTGGGGCTTCTCAAATTAATCTATTTTAATGGCTTAATCTTTTACTCCTTCCCAGGCAGCAACTACATCTTTTTAGTAGGAACCTTCATGAGACAGCAGTGTCTTAACCTTGAAAAAGTGACTAGAACAGTGGGGATTTCAGGCTACAGGATTGAAGAAGATATTTTGTCATGTGGACTTCAAAGGGTCCCTTAAACCACACTACACAGATAGCTTTCTACCTTGAATGATGCTTAATGTTACATCTTTGTTATTGTTGTTCAGCTGTGTCCAACTTTTTGTGACCCCATTTAGAATTTTCTTGGCAAAGACACTGGAGTGGTTTGCCATTTCCTCCATTATCCCATTTTACAGATGAGGAAACTGAGGTAAAGGGGTCAAGTGACTTGCTCAGGGTCTCAGGTAAGTGTTTGAGACCAGATTTGGACTCAGGAAGATGATTCTTCCTGAATCCTGTCCTGACACTCTATCTGCTGCCCTGCTATGTGGTAGCCACACCATTTTATTTGGGGGCCTGGGGGAAAGGGGGAAAGAGTTGAGTTTCTAAGAGGTTCCTGCCTTGATTGGCTCTGAATGCTACATCTTATAACATAAATAAAATAGAGTGTTTTAATTTGGCGGGGAGGGATTAGAGTTGAGTGTATCATTATCTTCAGTTCCACGGTTTTATGTCCTCTCAGGTTCTCTTGCTCTTACATTCCATCCCAATAATTGCTAGAGTTATTCACGTCATCTCCAGTGATCTTTGCCTCATCCCTTCTGAAGCCTCTTTATTTATTTTTTCTATTCTCCACACCAAAGTCTCCCACTGCCTGAAAAAAAGCTTTCTGTGCTTCTTGGCAGCATCTCTCACTCTCCAATAAAAGCACTATTTAGAAAAAAATCTTTTCTCGCCTACTCTATGAAAGTAACCAAAAAGATTTTTTTCCCTGCCTTTCAAAAGCAATCAGGCTCCCTCTAGTGGACAGCTGGCAGTCCTGCCTGAAAGCATAATGAACTCTGCTTTGAGAAAAGGACATACTTTTCCAGTTGCTTGAGTTTTGGATTTTTTTTTTTCCAGCTGATTCAGTACCTAATTGCCAGAGGATCATTCTCTAGGGTCAATAATTCTCACTTGCCTCTCTCTTTGAGCCTCCAAGTAGACTGTCTCTTTCTCTGCCTGATATACCAGACATTGACCTGCAGTTAAAATCAGACAGTTGGCATCCGGCAGCTTCTTGAGTTCACTGGTTTCTCTCCATCTGGTTTCCTGGTAGACCCTGTGGGCAGTTTCCCCCCTCTCCCTAAATCACTAAGTAGTTTCTTCTCTCATCTCTCTAGCCTCAGGGCTGGTATTAGAGGAATAAACAAATGATTGCTTGAATGAACTAGAGAAAAGCATTTACTAAGTGATTCCTATATGCTGAACACTGTCCTTGGGCAGAGGAAGAATCTCTTTTCATTAAACAGTTGAAACTTCTGTTCTGAAGACTCTTCATGCTAGAATAAAGTTCGTTATCTGTTCTACCATTAGCCAGAGATTTCAGAATTCTAGGTTCTTGTGTGGCATCCAGATTGCCTTGAATTCTCAGGACACTGCAGTAGAAAGCCCATGTTAGCATCTATTGGTGATATTACCCCAATGGCATCCAAGTAGAAGTTAGCTGTTACCCTATCTACTACCTGTTCTCTTTGAACTCTGTTGCAGGGTACTATTGGTCAAGAGGTCCAAAACAATGTGGAGTGCCTGGTCCTAGATTTAGGGAAACCAGAAACAAAATGAGACTGTTGTTTGACGTGCTTGACTCCCTGATGCCTCAATTCTTTAACCTATCATTTCAATTAAAAACATTTATTGAGTGTCTAGTAGGTGCTGGACACTATACTAGGTGCTAGGGATACAAATACAAAATATAAGCAGCCTCAAGGGTATTGGATTCTACTTTGTTTGAGGCAGGATAATACGCTAACAGATAAAAATGTCAACGGAATAGATCCAAAGTATGGGTGTCAAGGAATTAAAAACTGAGTTCAGGGGCACAAAAAAGTCTTCATATGAGATATGGCAATGAAGTTGGGTCTTGAAAGGATTCTGAGAATCCACATGTATAACAATATTTATAGCAGCTCTTTTTGTGATGGCAAAGAATTGGAAACTGAGAGGATGCTTATCATTTGGGGAATGGATGAACAAAAATTATGGTATATGAAAGTGATGGAGTTATATTATGCTTTAAGAAATGATGAAGGTTGGAGAGGGTTCTGGGAAGACAGTGGAGTAGGTCAGAAAACTTTCAGCTCTCTATATTTCCTCCACAGAAAATGACAGAACATTGCTCCAGAGAGAATGTAGAGCAGCAGATATAAACAAAGGTCAGGGTGAAGGAGTTGTTCTCCTAAGATGACCGAAGAAGACCCCAGGAAAGACCAACTCTCCAGGTGCAGAGATTCAGCTTGAGTGAAGTGCAAACACCTCCAGGCCAACTCTGTAGAATCAACCAACAACAAGCCCTGGGGGCATCTGGGGTTGGGAGGCAGCCTCAGCCTTAGAAACTTTCATGTCTTGGACAGTGTGGGGATCTGACAGCTGAGTAGGAGAAGATTGAAGGATCTTTCATTGTTGAGGGATGCCAAACACAGCTGTGCTGACCTGATACATCCTAGGCTGGGATGCTCCTGAAGGAGAGAAGGAGCTAGCACACGCCCCGGTGAGTTGCAGTAGAAGAGAGGAAGGGACCCTACTGGCTGTGGATACTCACAGAAGAGCAGAGTCCCTGGTTTCAGTTCCAGGGCAAAGAAAACAGCTGTTGTTTGCAACTGTCACAGGGACGCGAGGGAGCAAGATCATTTGTGGGACAGAGTGACCAGGGGGTGTAGCTGTGGCTTAAGAGTGGAGAGGAGATCCCAATGTTGAGCCCTGGGATAGACCTCAGAAAATAACAGTAAGAAGTACCTGAGACTGGGGCATCATTCCCCAGATCTGGAAACTACAACTTGATTACACTAATACTTGATAAAAACAAAACAAAATAAATTTTTAAAATGAGTAAGCAAAGGAGAAAGAACCCAACCATAGATAGCTATTATGGGGATAGAGAAGATCTGGGTTCATATTCAGAGGAAGGTAATGGAGCTAAAAAAAAAAAAGTCACTCCTTTTTCAGTGTGAAATGCCAAATGGTCCCAAGCACAACAAGTGTTCTTAGAAGAACTTTAAAAGGATTTTAAGAATCAAATAAGAATGGGGCAGCTAGGTGGTGCAGTGGATAGAGCACTGGCCCTGGAGTTGGGAGGACCTGAGTTCAAATCTGACCTCAGACATTTAATACTTACTAGCCATGTGACTTTGGGCAAGTCACTTAACCCCAATTGCCCTGCCTTCACCCCTCCAAAAAAAAAGGCAAAAAAATTTTTTTAAAGTCAAATAAGAGAGATTGAGGAAAAATTAGGAAAAAATAAGAGTAATCTAAGAAATTCAAGAAAATTATGAAAAGAAAATCAACCAACTTGAAATAGAGGATCAAAAACTTAAGGAAGAAAATAATTCCTTGAAAACTAGAATTGGGCAAAGGGAAACTAATGACATTCTAAGACACCAAGAAATAATAAAACAAAATCAAAAGAATGAAAAAAAATAGAAGAGAATGTGAAACATCTCATCAGAAAAACAAACAACTGATCTGGAGAACAGATCAAGGAGAAATAATATAAGTATAGTTAGACTACCTGAAAGTTATGATAAAAAAAATCTTGATACAATATTACAAGAAATTGTCAGGGACAATTATCTTGAAGTTCTAGGATGAGAAAGCAAAAGAGAAATGGAAAAAATCCACCTATCACCACCTGAAAGAGATCCCAGAAAGAAAACTTACAGGATTGCCTTCTATTTTTTTTTTATTCTTTTGGACTTGTTTTACAGTATCTTGATTTCTCATAAAGTCGTTTGCTTCCATTTGCTCCAATCTAATTTTGAAGGAATTATTATCTTCAGTGAGTTTTTGAAATTCCTTTTCCATCTCGTCAATTTGGTTTTTTAAGGCACTCTTCTCCTCACTGGCTTTTTGGGCCTCTTTTGCCATTTGAGTTAGTCTATTTTTTAAGGTATTATTTTCTTCAATATTTTTGGGGGGTCTCCTTTAGCAGGCTGTTAACTTGCTTTTCATGTTTTTCTTGCATCATTCTCATTTCTCTTCCCAATTTTTCATCTACTTCTCTTACTTGATTTTCAAAATCCTTCTTGAGCTCCTCCATGGCCTGCAACCAATTCATATTCTTCTTGGAGGCTTTTGATGCAGGAGTTTTGACTTTGCTATCTCTTTCTGGTTCTATGTTTTGATTACCTTTGTCACCAAAAAACAGTTCTCGATAGTTTGATTATACTTCCTCTGTTTGCTCATATTTCTAGCCAATTACTTGACTTCTGAGCTCTTTGCCATGGTAGAACTCTGCTTCCAGAGTGGAGAGTGCTGAGTTACAAATTTCTAGGGTTTTGTGCAGCTATTGGCAGAGCTTCTTCCAGGTACCTGCCTCAGAACTGTGAGGAGGACACCCTCTCTATAGCCACTACAAGCTCTGCCATGCTAGCCCTTGCCCCAGAACCACCAACCAAGACTGAGACCCAGATCCAAGCAGGTCAAAGCAAGAGCAATTACCCTCTGCTTGGTCCTCCTATGATATGTAGGCCTGGAGCTGAGGAGGCAGCCATGCAGCAGCAGCTGCAGCCACCTCTGCCTTCCAGGGGCAGGGGCCAGAGTCAGCTTTTCTCTCACCCAGTTCCAACAGAGTTCCCCCCTGACCCTTTACTTTCTCTTTGGCATTTATGGGTTGAGAAGCCTGCAAACTGTCACAGCTACCAATGAATCAGTCCCCTGAAGTCTGCTCTAGTTGGTCTGTGCCACAGTTCTTTGCCAGCTTGGCTCACGTGGGACTACACTCCCCTCCCAGATTGGTGCAATAGACCCTTTCTGTCAGCCTGCCAGCTTGCCTTCAGTGGGAGATTTGTTTTTCTCTGTCACTTTGTGGGCTCTGTAGCACTAAAACCTGCTTAGGGTCATTTTTTTTTACAGGTATTGGAGGTGTTTGGAATGGGAGCTCAAGCAAGTTCCTGCTTTTAGTCCTCCATCTTGGCTCTCCCTTCCCCCCCATATACTATTATTTTCTACATTCTACAGATGACAAAGTTGAGGTAGACAAAGGTTCAGAGATTTGCCCAGGGTCACACAACTATAGGTTTCTGAAGCAGGATTTGAATTCAGATATTTCTGATCCTAAGTTCAGTACTCTATCTAAATACTACCTAGCTGCCTCTAGGGAGCTTTGGTAATGTCTCACTAAAGAAACAAAAGGGAGAATACTGGGGAAGAAAATATATAGAAGTAAAGGACAACCTGGAATGATAATAGCAAAAATAATAATAACTAAAAGAAAGCATTACCATAATATAAGCAAAACTTATTGGCCTTAATGACAGATTGATCATATAGAGATAATTTAAAGACTGAAAATCTCTCAGAAGACTATAATAAGTCAAAAACCCAGAAAACCATAATGCAAGAAGTAATACAAGAAAAATGCCTAAAACTTAAGAAAGCAAAAAACAAAATGCTAATCAAAGGAAGCCATAGATCACTGTGAGGACAAAAAATAATGTTGCAGATATCAAGACACATAGTGGTTACATTTCACAATTCTAGTGACAAGCAACAATTCCTACAAGCAATCAAAAGGAAGACCTTCAACTATACAGGTATAAAGTCAAGCACAAACAGCTCTCCTGAGGACTGCTGCTGTGAATAACTTTAAGGTTCTGATCACATAGAATAGTGAACTCTCTATTTATTCAACAGTAAACTAAAGCAAAACATTCACAGAAACCAAAGTACAACATTGACATAGAACATAACAACTTATTACCAAAATGGCCACATATTCTCAAACAAAAGATGTCATTCAGCAAGTCACAATATGAATCAATCAATATAAAGTACCCATCCAAAGTCTTCTTTCATCTTGATTGGAGACTGGCTTCCAATAATCCTTAACTCAATCATCCTTAAGGAGTACAAAGTACAAAGGTCTCCCACCCCTAGGTCACTTGTCTTAATCTTGTCAGCCAGTACTAAGTACCCAAGTAAAGATCCTTTCATCTTGACTGGAGGCTGACTTCGAAAGTCCATGGCTCCCCTTCCATGCTCCTTGCTCTTGCCTGAATTCACTCAACTGTCACCAAGATGTCAAAATGGGTACATGATTTTTGCATAAAAGGTGAGGTGATAAGCAAATTAGGAGAGCAAGGAATATTTACCTATCATATCAATGGAGAAAGGAAGAATTCATGACCTAACAAGATAGAGACCATTACAAAATGCAAAATGGATAATTTTGATTATATTAAATTTAAAAGTTTTAGCACAAACAAAACCAATGCAACCAAGATTAGAGGGAAAGCTGGGAATCACTCTTCAGAGCAAGTATCTCTGAATAAGGCTTCTTTTCTCAAATACATAGAGAACTGAGCCAGATTTATAAGAATATAATCCATTCCCCAATTGGTAAGTGGTCAAAGGATATGAACAGGCAGTTTTTAAATGAAGAAATCAAAGCTATCTATAGTTAAATGAAAAAATGCAATAAATTATGATTGATTAGAGAAATTCAAATGAAAATAACTTTAAGATACCACCTCACACCTATCAAATTGACTAATATGACAGAAAATAAAACTGATAAATTTTGGAGAGGATGTGGGAAATTGGGACACTAATGCTCTATTGGTGAGGTTATGAACTTATCCAACCATTCTGGAGAACAATTTGTGGTTTTCTTGGCAGAGACACTGGAGTAATTTGCCATATCCCTTCCCAGCTCATTTTACAGATGAGAAAACTGAGGCAAGTAGGGTTAAGTGACTTGCCCAGAATCACACAGATGGTATTTGAGGCCAGATTTGAACTCAGGTTTTCCTGAGTCTAGGCCCAGCACTCTATCTACTGTGTCACCTAGCTTCCCTGAAGGACACCATGCCCAAAGAAAAGGACAAGAATAGCAACATGCTCAGTGAAGATCAACAGAGCAATGCATCAGTACTATCTGAACTAGGACACTAATGGGAACTAGCAGAATTTCTTCAAATGGATTTTTCTACATTTTTATCTTCCTCTATGAGGCAGACCCTTGGAAATTGGGTTGATTTGAATCAATTTACTAAATTTACTTCTACTGGCGTAGAAGCAACAAGTTTCTGCAGCTCCCACATAGCCACCTCAAATACCCATAAAATATGACTTTAAGCAAATTTTTGGGCTCCAAAACTCACAAAAATACAGAAAAACACATCTCACACTGGAGGTAGCTTGGCAGGAAGGGCTCATTGCAGAACACTGGGAGCCAAAACCAGCCCAGTCTGAAACAGCATCTTGGCCCTGAGGTGGCTAGGATGAGCTGCAGCTGGAGCCTTTGGGAGAGTGGATCAGTGGCAGCTGTGGCAGTTTCCGGAATTATCAAGCCATAAGAAACAAGGTCAAAGTGAAAGGTCAGTGGAACTCGGCTAAGTTTGGGGGAGAAAAACAGTCCAGCTGAACTGCCTCCAGGGCAAGGAAATGGCAGAAGTGGTGGCCAGGCAGCTGCTTCCACATGGCTGCTTCAGAAGCTCCCGGCCTTCAGATTCCAGGGGGGCCAAGCAATCATTCAGAGGCTAAGTGCTCTTGCATTGAGTGGCCTGGATCCGGATCATGGTCTTGGGTGGTGGTCCTGGGGTGCATTTTCAGTGAGCCAAAGCTGGTGGGGGCTGCAGTGGCCTCCTAATAGTTCCAGCAGCTGTGAAAACCCCAGTGATTTGGGATAGGGCTTTCCTCTCTGGAAGCTGAGTTCCACAGAGCTAAAAAGTCAAATAATTGACTGGCAACAACATGAACAGGCAAAGGAAGCAAAGTGAGAACAGCAATCTAACTCTAGATTCCTTCTTGGGGGACAAAAAGGATCAAAGCATGGAATGGGAGGAAGACAGCACAGTCACAACTCCCACACCAAAAGCTTTCAAGAAACATGAAGACTTCCTACAAGCCATAGATCAGCTTAAGAAGGATTTTGAAAACCAAATAAGAGAAGTGGAGGAAAAATTGGGAAGAGAAATGAGAATGATGCAAGAAAACCAAGAAAAGAGAGTCAACAACATGACTGAAGAAAATAACACCTTAAAAAATAGACTAACGCAAATGGCAAAAGAGGCCCAAAAAGCCAATGAGGAGAAGAATGCCTTAAAAAGTCAAACTTGCCAGATGGAAAAAGAATCTCAAAAGCTTTCTGAAGAGAATAATTCCTTCAGAATTAGAGTGGAGCAAATGGAAGCAAATGACTTTATGAGAAATGAAGATACTATTAAACAGATCCAAACAAATGAAAAAAATAGAAGGCAATGTGAAATATCTCCTTGAAAAAACCACTGACCTGGAAAATAGATCCAGGAGAGACAATTTAAAAATTATTGGACTACCTGAAAGCCATGATCAA
>CM053584.1:33337753-33376546 GCA_028627135.1 Pseudochirops cupreus
AGCAGCTTCTACATTAAGGGATCAAAGGGCTTGGAATATGATATTCTAGAGATCAAGGGGGCTATGATTAAAACCAAGAATCACCTACCCAGCAAAACTGAGTTTAATGTTCCAAGGGAAAATATGGTCATTCACTTAGGTGGAGGACTTTCAAACATTCTTGCTGAAAAAACCAGAACTGAAAAGAAAATTTGACACTCAAATACAAGAAGCATGAGAAGGTAAACAGGGAAAAGAAATCATAAGGAACTTATCAAAGTTGAACTATTTACATGCCAACATGGAAAAGTGATAATTGTAACTTATGAAACTTTTCTCAGTATGAGGATAGGTGAAGGGAATACAAATGTATATATACATATACATACACATATGTCTATATAGGAGGGTTTATATACGCGTACAAACACATATATGAGTACGTGTATATATGAGTACATAGAGGGCACAGGATCAATTGAATAGGAAGGGACAATACTCTAAAAGGTGAAATTCTGAGGTGGGTGAGGATTAGAATGAGAGGAGACAGGGAGAGACAGAATGGGGTTAATCATCTGGTATAGAAGAGGCAAGGGATAACTGTTACAATGGAGGGGAAGAATAGGAAGGCAAAAGGGAAAGGGTCAACCTTACTCTCATTGAATTTGGCTTAGGGAAGGAATGGCATAAACTCTAAACTGGGTATCTTGCCACACAGGAGAGTAGGGGGGATGGGAATGAGAGGTAGGATGGTGGAGGGGAGGGCAGGGTGGTGTGGAGGGCTGATGAAAGTTCACACTTCTGTAAAGGGACAGGGACAGGGTAGAGAATAGAACAAGGGTGGAGCAGGATAGGAAGGAGAGACATATAATCAGTCTCTCACAATATGCCCACTGTGGAGACGTTCTGCATAATTACTCATGTGCAGCCTGTATTTAATTGCTTGTCCTTCTAGTGGGGGTGGGTGACAAGGGATGAAGGGAAAGAATCTAGAATTTAAAGTTCTATGATAAAATGTTAAAAATATATATATAATTATTATTATTAACTACATCCAACTGGGAGTTAAGATATACAGGCACCGTGTTAGGGAGATCCATCCTGCCCCACCGGAAAGTCAGAGGGGCGAGGGGGAGGACATAGGAGAGAGCAGATTGGGGGAGGGGTTATACAGTGGGATAGCTGTTTTGAGGTGTTGGGTAGGGGAAAGATGGGGAGAAAATTTGTAACTCAAAATCTTGTGGAAATGAATGATGTAAACAAGAAAATAAGTAAATTAATTTTAAAAAAAAATTTACTGGTCAAATTTACTAAATTTGTAAATTGACAGGTAGTATTGGCATGTTTATTATATTTTATATATTTTTAAAAATTTATTATTCAATTTTCCCCAATTACATGTAAAAACAATTTTAACATTTTTTTCAAATTTTGAGTTCCAAATTCTCTCCATCCCTTCCTTACTCCCCTCATTGAGAAGATAAGCAATTTTACATAGATTATACATGTCTTCATAGAAAACACATTTCAATGTAAGTCATGCTGTGAAAGAAAACACAGACAGAAAAACACTAAGAAAAATAAGGAAAGTAAAGAAAAAGTATCTATTATCTGCATTCAAGCTCTACCATTTCTTTCTCTGGAGATCAATAGCACCTTTTATCATAAGACCTTCAGAATTGTCTTAGATCATTGCATTGCTCAGAATAGCTAGGCTATTCACAGTAGATCATCATATAATACTGCTGTTACTATGAAGTGCCTCTTCTTATTTCACTTTGCAGAAGCTCATGTAAGTCTTTCCAGGTTTTTCTGAAATCATTCTGCTTGTCATTTCTTACAGCACAGTAATATTCCATCGCAATCATATACAACAACTTGTTTAGCCATTCTCTGATTGAAGGACATCCTCATAATTTCCAATTCTTTGCCACCATTAAAAGACTTGCTATAAATATTTTTGTACATTTAGATCCTTTTTTTTTTTAATCTTCTTGGGACACAGACCTAGTAGTGGTATTACTGGATCAAAGAATGGTTGAATCAGTATACAACTTCACCAACAGCACATTACTGTTTTAATTTTTCCACATCCTTTTCTGTCATATTAGTCAATCTGATAGGTATGGGGTGGTAGCTCAGAGTTGTTTTAATTTGCATTTCTCTACTCAGCAACGATTTAGAGCATTTTCTCATATGACTATAGATAGCTTTGATTACTTTGTCTGAAAACTGTCTGTTCATATCCTTTGACCATTGATCAATTCAGGAATGACTCGTTTCTATTAATTTGGCTTAGATTTCTGTAAGTTTGAGAAATGAGGTCTTTATCAGAGAAACGTGCTGTAAAAATTTTTTTTACACTAATGATTATCAACTATGTATTTCCCTCCATCCTATTTTCCCCGTTTCTCTCTCTCTCTCTCTCTCTCTCTCTCTCTCTCTCTCTCTCTCTCTCTCTCTCTCTCTCTCTCTCTCTCTCTCTCTCTCTCTCTCACACACACACACACACACACACACACACACACACAAAACTCATCATCATCATCATTAGATCCTTGGGTTTAATGATTGGTCCTCTATATACATCTCTACACAGATGCTTCCTAGATCTATATATCCAGCTCTGTTCTCTCAGCTTATCTTTTGCCCCATCATGGACTTCTTACTGGACATTTCAAACTGGATATACTCATCTCAAGCTTAGTAGATTCAAAACTAAACTTATCTTCCCCTCCCCACCAAAGCCACTGTTATTCTGAATTTCACTATTTCTTCCAAGGGCACTGCCACCTCTTAGTCACCCAAATTCACAACCCCTGAGCCACATTAAATATGGCTGCACAATTTCATTGTCTTGGGTGATTCCCACTACTAGCATAGTCTTACCTAATGGTAAGTATCAATTATGGGGGATCAGTCAAATGCACACTTTTTGGAGTGAAAAGGCAGTACACATTATAATTCCTTAAAACCTCTCTTTTATATATTCTGTAACCTGGTTCTTGAGTAGCACGATACTCAACTAATAATAATTTGTTGTTTAGTTATTTTTCAATCATATCCCACTCTTTGTTGCTCCGTGTGGGGTTCTCTTGGCAAAGGCACTGGAATGAGGGGGCAGCTAGGTGGCACAGTGAATAGAGCACTGGCCCTGGCATCAGGAGGACCTGAGTTCAAATTCGGCTTTAGACACTTAACACTTACTAGCCATGTGACCTTGGGAAAGTCACTTAACCCCAATTGCCTTGCCTTCCCCCATTCAAAAAACAAAACAAAACAAAAGTACTGGACTGCTGCTGTGAACAACTTCAAGGTTCTGATTGCATAGTATTGTGAACTGTCTATTTATTCAGCAGTAGATTAAAGCAAAACATTCACAGAAATCAAGGTACAGCATTCACAATGTTACAGTATAACACAATGTTATAGTATAACAAGTTATCACTAAAGTGCCACATAGTTTTCACCAAAGTGGTAACATAGTTTTAAGCAAAAAATATCATTCAGTAACTCAATCATCCTTAAGGAAGCAAGCCTCCTTGATGGACAGAAAGTACAATCATTCAGTAAGTCCTAAACACAATCATCCTTAAGGAGGCAAGCCTATGTAATGGACATAAAGTACAAAGGTCAGAGTTTTCCACCTCTAGATCATAGTAAATCATAATCTTCTCAGTCAGCATCAGGTACCCAAGAAGAGATCTTTTCATCTTGACCTGAGGCTGACTCTCAGCTTTGATGGTTCCTCTTCTATATGGATCCAGCTCATATCTAAATCCATCCAATTTTCACCTGGATTCAAAGGCAGGCAGCTCCTAATTCCTTGTCTAGCTCCTTGTTCAGTTCCTGTTTCATGCTGAAGCTCACAGCGTCTAGCCCACCTCAAGTACTTCATAGTTTCTGTTCCTGGGAAGGCAAAAGCTTAACAAAGCCACAATAACATTCATGAACATTTCCAGCACCATCATCAATTCACTTTCTGCCTGTGAAATCAACATCAACCCAACAACAAGGTCTGAGGAATCAACGCAAATCATCAGTATGTCAGTAAGACCCTCCTCCAGGATTTCTGTAAACATACAACAAGAAAATCCTCTTTCAGGGCTTCTGAACCAGCAGTAAGGTCCTAGGGCTTCTTTAACAACAGCAACATCCTCCATCAGCAGACAAATCTGACAAAGTAACATCAAAACCAGCAAAGTACCAGCACCACAGCCATGCTTTCTCCCAGTTTTCCTCTCTTCTCATTTCTCAGTTCTTCTCAATTCTCTTCTCAATTCTTCTCAGTTCTCAGTTTATTTCTCAGTTCTCAGTTCTCCCTTCTCCATTCTGCCACTACAAGTTCTGTTCTCCGTTCTTCTCTCAATTTGTAGCAGTTCTCAGAAGTTCTCAGGATCCTAGCATTTTGCTTTCTCTCAGCAATTCTGGCTCTCTAGCTTGGCCTTTCCTTATATATAGTATTAGCTCCTCCCTGTTCCTTCCCTGCTGGTTACATCAGCAACTTTCTTCCACTGTGAGATTCACATGTTCTGGATCTTAATACTTGATACAAGCATGAACTGAAACAAGGTGCTAAATAGTTAAATAGTGAAACAAGGTGTTAACTACTTTTGTTTCTTAAGAACTTGAAACAAGGTGCTTCATAGAAAACACATTTCAATGTAAGTCATGCTGTGAAAGAAAACACAGACAGAAAAACACTAAGAAAAATAAGGAAAGTAAAGAAAAAGTATCTATTATCTGCATTCAAGCTCTACCATTTCTTTCTCAGGTCTCAGTTCTTGTTTGATTGCCAATACAGGGGCATGTAAGATCTTCAAATCCCCATTACCATTACACTTTCCCAGAGTCACACAGCTATTAAGTATCTGAGGTGAAATTTGAAATCAGGAAAATGAGTCTTCCTGACTTTAGGTCCAACACTCTATCCACTGTGTCACCTAGCTTCCCAAATATGAGGCATACTCCTCCACAATTACATAAAACATCCGTGGAAAAAAATTGTCTCAAACACAAAAGCACAGTGGGATGGGGAAGGCAATAAGCATTTACATAATGCTTCCTATGTGCCATGCACTGTGCAATGTTCTTTACAAATATCTCATATGAGCTTCACAACAACTCTGGGAAGTAGGTGCTATTAATCATCTTTATTTTACAGCTGAGGAAACAGTTGTTTTGGACTTAAATTTTTTTTGTTGTTGAGTTTTTTCAGTCATGTATAACTCTTCATGACCCCCTTTAAAGGTATTTTTGTTTTGTTTTTGGTAAAGATACTGAAGAGATTAGCCATTTCTTTCTCCATTTTATTTTACAGATGAGGAACTGAGGCCAATAAGGTTAAGTGACTTGCCCAGGGTCACACAGCTAGTAAGTGTCTAAGGTCAGATTCAAACTCATAGAGATAAATCTTCCTGATTACAAGCCCAGGGCTCTATGCACTATGGTGTCACCTAGCTCTCCCTATTATGATTATATTTGAGTCTTCTTCTGAGAACTGTTTTTGGGATGGAAGCAAATGCAAGAATCACTACAAACAATCTTTTCCAACATTCCCCTCCAAGTAACTTTATAATAAAATCTTAAATGGAATTATGGAGCAGCAGGGACAAAAAAGGTGGGGAGAAACATTTTTCCAGCTCAAGTCAACTTAGGGGGTAAAAGGAGAGATCTCTGCCACTGGAGTGGTAGCTGACCTGAAGGGCATGCGGAGGCAATACCAGATGTGAGACTTGGTGGCTATAGCACTCCCAGCAGTTTTGGAAGCTCTCAACCCAGAGACAGCAAGGGAGTTGGGTGATTGGGCAGAAAGAAATTAGAAGGAACTCATGTACTAGCACTGGCCGCAGGAAAAGGTGATGTTTGGCAACTAGGTTGCCTATAGAAACTTCGAGGTCACAGTTATAAGGCAGAGATGAACACTTTTGTTCACAAGGGAGCAAGGACCCTGAAGAGCAATAGCATTTGTGACTATAGTTAATCAGGGTTCTTCCTTGATAAGGATTACAGTGAAGACCAAGAGAATAGTGACCATAATGCACATTACCTTGAAAGTACCAAAAACATCTAAACTGCCAGAACTAGATCTAAAAACATTGGTGCAAAAACAAAAACAAAACTTGAAGCTTGATGCAATGCCTTCCCACTCCCAGTGAGTAGAACCCAACTTAAAAATGCAAGCAATAGAGTGGGAAAGAGAGCAAGCAACAAAAAAAAGAGCCAGATTATAAAAAGCCAATGGTGATAGGGAAGATTAAGACACAAACTCAGAAAAAATTGATTAAAAAAAACTACAAGTAAAGCAAAGCCTCAAAGAAAAAAAATGCAAATGCAATGCAATCATAACAAGAATACCTGGAAGAGCTAAAATAATTGTAAAAAAATCAAATAACAGTGAAAGAGGAAAAGATTTCAAAAGGATGAGAGTGATGCAAAAAATACCCCTCCACTATTAAAACACAACAGCCTAGTAAATGAGGAACAAAAATATTACCTCCCCCCCCCCCCAAAAAAAACCCCAAACAAACCCTTAGCAAACAGAATTGGCCAAATGGGAAAAGACACACAAAATCCCAATGAAGACAAGCCTCCTTAAAAAGGAGAATTGGCTAAATGGTAAAATATGTCCAAAAAATCTCAATGAAAATACCTCCTAAAAAAGTAGAATTAGTCAAGTGGAAAAAGAAGTACAAAAATTCATGGAAGAAAATAATTCCTTAAAAATTAAAATTGGGCAAGGGAAAGCTGATGACTCCATGAGAAAGCAAGAAATGGTAAAACAAAGACAAAAGGACAAAAAATAGATGAAAATGTGAAATAACTCCCTGGAAAAAAACAACTGACTTTGAAAACAGATCAAGGACAGATAATTTAAGAATTATTCTCTACCTGAAAGTCATGATCAAGAAAGATCCTAGATATCATATTTCAAGAAATTATAAAGGAAAACTGGCCCAATATCTTAGAACTAGAGAATAAAATACAAATGTAAATAATCCGCCAACCACCTCCTGAAAGAAATTAAAAAATGAAAACTCCCAGAAATATTATACTCAAATTCTATAGCTCTAAAACCAAAGACAAAATGCTTAAAGCCTCTGGAAGCAACTATTTAGCTATTATGGAGTCACAGTTAGGATCACACAAAATTTAGCAACTACCACATTAAAGGAACAGAGGGCTTAGAATAGTGGTTCTCAACCTTCCTAATGCCACGACCCTTTAATACAGTTCCTCATGTTGTGGTGACCCCCAACCATAAAATTATTTTTGTTGCTACTTCATAATTGTAATTTTGCTACTGTTATGAATCATAATGCGCAAGATGTATTTTTATTGTTACAAATTGAACATAACCCACAGTTGAGGACTGCTGGCTTAGAATATGATATTCTGGAAGGCAAAGGAACTAGGATTACAAACAAAAGTGATCTACAAGGAGAACTGAGTGTAATTTTTCAGGAAAAAAAAAGGGATATTTGATAAAGTAGAAGACTTTCAAGTATTCCTAACCAGAGCTGAATAGAAAATTTGACATTCAAACACAAAACTCTATAGAAGTATAAAAAGGTAAACATGAAAGAGAAATCATAATGGACCTGATAAAGATAAACTGTTTATATTCCTGTAAGGGAAGATGGTAAATGTAATTCCTAAGAACTTTATCAGTACTAGGGTGGTTAGAAAGATTCTAACTAAGCCATGGAAACAAATGTAAGTCAAGCCTTTTGATTTGAGGCAATCAATACACTGATTTCATCCTTTGTGATCATTGTATCCCTTCTTTGGCTAAGTGGTTTTTTTTCATAAATATGGCTGTGAAAAGTACTTGCTATGGTTTACTTCCAATTTTTTTTCTTACCCACGCCCATTTTTAGCTTATTGTAGAATAGGGTATATGTTGTTGATCTAAACTAGATCTATACTACCCTTTTTCTGACTGTTCTGATTTCCACAGATGACTTTATGAGTGCCTGGCACACAGTAAGTGATTAAGAAATTCCAAATGACTGTCTAACTCAGTGGTTCTCAATCTTTCTAATGCCGCGACCCTTTAATACTTGTATGTGGGCGTATCTGCATGTGGGTGGACCCGCCTGGAGCAGATAGAGGAGCCGTGTCTTGGTTCCTAAGACCATCAGAAATATGTGTTTTACAATGGTCTTAGGCGACCCCTGTGACCCCTGTAAAAGGGTTGTTTGACCCCCAAAGGGGTCATGACCCACAGATTGAGAACCGCTGTTCTAACTGATAGAACAAAGGAGGATTTGAATACACAATAGCATCGGCTAATCAAATTATCCCCAGGCTGAAATAGCCACTTATGCACAGTGAGATGTGAATGTATCTGCAGCCAGTCAGACCTCAGAGATGACCTCAGCTCTCAGAGAGAAGATCCAAAGAGAGAGGCAGAGATCCAAAGGAAAGATCATCATCAGGAGGATGGTAATGTTTTGTCAGATACACCAGGTTCTTCTGAGCAGCCCTGCAGAGATTACTGAAATGCCCAATTCCCTAAGGTGCTTTCCAGTGCTGACATTTTCCTTTTCATTATCTGGTCTCCATGATTCTCTCAGGTGAGAAATTTCTGTCCATTGACTTGGTCTGGTATTTTTGTTTTGTTGCTGAGTTGTTTCAGTTATGTCCAACACTTCACAACCCCATTTGGGATTTTCTTGGCAAAGATACTGGAGTGGTTTGCCAATTCCTTCTCCATCTCGTTTTACAGATGAGGAAACTGAGGCAAACAGGGCAAAGTGACTTGAAAAGGGTCACATAGAAAGTAAGTGTCTGAGGCCACATTTGAACTCAGGAAAATGAGTCTTCCTGACTCCAGGGCTGGTACTCTATCCACTACTCCACCTTTGGTCTCTTATACATGACATTAAAGTAAATGCCAGCAGATAAGAGGTTTTGATGAGTTAATATTTCTTTAATGCCAACAGCCAAGGACATTACACTTACTTACCAGAGTGACTTGGGCCATCCACCTGAAGAATGTGCATTGTGAAGCCCTGGGCTCTCTGTTTATCCTGGTAGGCACAAAGCATGTTTAGGTGATTTCTGAGGTTGGCAATAGAAAATACTTCTCTTAAACCCCTCACATCTGGGGGATAATTAGGCACTGGTCTCATTTCTCAAGCAATACACCCACATTTAGACTTAAGGAGTTAGCAACAGCAAGAGTTGCTTTTGGTTTCAATTTCTCTTGTCCCTCCTACACTTTCCTTTATTACTATAAAGAATAAAAACATTTTGAAAAGAAATACAAGGAAGAGAGGAGAGAAGGAAGAGCAAATAAGGGAAGAGCTGAGAGGAAGGGGAAATTTGTGAAAACATTCATGAACAGTTTGATTTGAAGCCTCCTGGAAAAGGTAAGGGTCATTTCCAAGTTTTCTCTTATCTTCCTCGCATCTTTTCCCTGGAGCTTGAAAGTTAGTCTCTGGATTAAAACCCAGTGAGAAAAGGGGCACTTGAATAATACATAGTTGCTTGGTATTGATTTATCCAAACAGTTTCCTCTGGCCTTAGCTTCTTATTCAGAAGTCTGACACTGGCCCCTGGCTTTGTGTTCTGGAGACATTATAATTTATCCCCCTTAAGGCAATGGGAAGTGGTGAGGTGGACACAGGCCCATTCCACAGGTGCCATTCCTCAGAAAACAGAGCAAGACAAACTTAAGGGAAAATGAACAAAGCCATGATGTGGGAGAGGTTGTTTCTGGTCCTAGCCCTGTCTCTCCTAGTTGTGTGATCCAAGCTAAATCCTTTAACCTCTAAGAGACACAGTTTTCTCATGAGCAAAAGTGGAGATGAAATGACATGTGTGTATAGGCAGGGAATGAGACCACGTGATTTCTTAGGTCTTCTATAGATGTGGAATCAATTCTCAGCCTGGTGGAGGGGAAACCACACTTGAACTGGATTTCAAGCACATAGGGCCTGGTCCTCTGTCACCTGGGCAGTGTCAGTGGCAGGGGCATTTGTTCTTGCTGAGAGAAGACACAATCTATAGTTTGCAAAGGTCCCTGAATCTTCATCAGCCTGGACTTGTACTGCTCAGGAGCATGGCAGTGCGAGTTCCCTGAATACTCTAGAGGGGCTGTAGTTGTCAGCCTGCAGAAGGGTGCAGGGGGAGTGGAACACAGCCCCTTTACCCTCAGTGTTAGATGGCCCTACTCCTTCCTAGGTGGAGCCTGGGGCATGAGCAGAATGGGACTTTTGGGCTCTGTGGGCTCATTGTTGTTCAGCAGGCTGCTAGGAGAAGGCTGAAGGACTGCCAGGACTTGGTTCCAACCAAAGGTGGGATTCTACATGGGGGAATTGTTGAGCAAGAGTCGTTGTTGTGGAGTCATTCATTTGTGTCTGATTCTTCACGGTCCCATAGACCAGTTGCCCATAGGTATTTACTTGGCAAAGATACTAGGCTAGTTTGCCGTTTCCTCCTCCAGTGGATCATCTATTGTCAGCCAGTGCTCACCACCACCACAATGAGACAGGTATCCATGAGGCAAAGAGTAGACTGAGCTAATTCACTAGAAGCAGTCCAAGCTGAACCTTAAGAGAATGAGTAGGGAAAGCACAAGAAGGAGTAACACTAGCTGGCCTCTGAATTACCTACCCTGTAAGGCTCACTAAGTGCTTTAGAGAAAGTATCTCATTTAAGCCATACAACAGCACAGTGAAGTAGGCACTTTGCTATTGTGCCCATTGCACAGATGAGGAACCTGAGATACAGAGACATTAACTCCATGGTGACCCAGCTGGGATGTGGCTGACAGGATGGGAGCCCAGCTCCCCCTGAATCCAGCTCCACCACTATACCCAACTTGCCACATGGCCTCAACAAGTTCTATGGTAGTAGATAACATGTCTTTTCCTTTTCCTTTCCTGATCCACAGTATCCAGCTGCTGGCTACTTCCAACCCAAGAGAAATAGGGAATGTCTTCTTGCACTGCTCCAAACTAGCTAATAGGTGCTATATCTTAGAAGTTTAAGGTTGATAAGGAGGATAGCCTACCTACCAGGTTTGACACATGGAAGGCTGACTTGGTCTAGGCTATAGGATGTCTCCAAGAGTAAAGATTCCCAGGCTAATCTACATTGGATCAGAAACTCAGGGGAAACATCTACAAACCAGGCAGAAAGAATCTCTGATGACCCTGGGAGGCAGAGAGGGTGACTGTCCTCACTCCTGGCCTCCTTTCTTGGCTCCCAGAAAGGATTGTAAAGTTCTTTACAACTCAACTACTTCTGTAAGGGTTGGTTGAGTTCAACTGGGGCTAAGGGCCTGGGGTCTGGCTGTATCACTCCATAGCCCTCACCTGCAGGGACTGAGGGTAGCCAGAGAATCAGTCATTGTCAGAGCAGCCACTGAGGGGCTGGTTCTGTATTTCTTTAATGAGGTGCCAATTTGGCAACCTTGTTCACTGTTGAGAAATTGGATTACTTCCACCAATGATTATTTTTGTTTTATTTTTATAAGGACCTAAGGTTTCATTGGTGTAATAATGTCCTAGGCATGAAACTTCCTCTGCCAATGTAGACCTATAACTGTTCTGCAATTTATAATCTTAGAAAGATCCATGAGCCACTGGCAGGTTAAGTGACTTGCCTAGGGTCACAGATTCAGGTTGTGACAGAAACAGTATTTAATCTATGTCTTCTTGACTCTCAAATCAGCTCTCTATCCATTCTGCCACGATGCCAACGATCAAGAGCAAAGCCGTGCCACAGTCAAATGAAAGAGCTCCTCAGTGAGCACAAATTGAAAGGACAAACAGGAGTCAGGAAAGGAAATTATAGCAATAAGTAGAAACCTCAGGGCGGGGTGGAGGGAAGGTAAAGATGGACAGAAATCACCCCAAGGTCTCTCAGACAACATTAAGAAGGGACTGGCAGCAGGAACTAATTAAAAAACAACTGTTCCAAAGTATTTGCCCCAGACACTGTCCCATGTTATCCCTCCCTCACACCAAAGCATGGCCATGGCCACTGTGAACCTGAACCAACATAATGAAAAGGGACATGATTATTGCACCAGGTAGAATATTCCAGGGTGAGACTTTCAAGATTGGGAATATTTTTCCTATGTGATAGCCCGAAGTATCAAGAATGAACTGACAGGACATCTGGTTAAAGCAGTTGAGTGGTGCAGTGGATAGAGTGTTGGGCCAGGAGTCAGGAAGATCTGTGTCTAAACCCAGAAACTGTCTGCCTCAGTTTCCTCATCTGTAAGAATGGGGACAATAATTGTACTTACCTCCCAGACTTATCATAATTATAAGATAATATTTGTAAAGTGCTTCACAACTCTTAAGGAACTACATAAAAGCTATCATTATCATTGCCATTATTGTCATAATCATTTTTAGCTGCCATATCTGTTCTATCTTCCTAAAAATAGAAATCACAGGTGCAGAGCCTTCTTCTCTTTTGCTGTTACCAATACCTGACTCCTCTAGGCAGTCTCAGTTGAGGATTGTGTGAATTCTGCATCTTGATTTCAGCCCAAGGGGCTCCTCTGCCTTTACAGGTGACCATGGCATCAGCAGTGCCCATGGAGGCCCCCATATGTCTGGTAGAGAATAAGAATGAAGAGCTGACAGTAAACCAGCAAGCCTTACAGATTCTTACTTCCATGACCAAGCCAGTGGTGGTGGTGGCTATCATTGGCATGTACCGTACTGGAAAATCCTACCTGATGAACAGGCTGGCAGGAAGCAACACAGGTAAGTGGAGTCCCGGACTCCAAAAGTCTAATTTTGGAGGATATTAACCCACAGGGTTAGAGTTACTATAAGGCATTTCTGAGACCTAACGAAAGTTTAAAAATTGGCCCCTGGTTTTCTGTTGCCTTTGAGTCAGTCAACAAGCATTTATTAAGTGCCTACTTTGTGCCAGAAACTCTAAGTACTGAGGATACAAAGAAAGGAAAATTCAATCCCTGCTCTCAAGGAGCTCATAGTCCAGTGAGGGAGAAAACATGCAAACAACTGAGTACAAATTAGATACGTTAGAGATAACCATTAGAGGAAAGGCACTACGTTAAAGGGATCCAGGAAGTTTCTCACTTAAGTTTAGCTGAGAATTGAAGGAAAACAGGGAAGCCCAAAGGCAGAGATGAGGAGGGGAGCATCACAGGCAGGAGAGACTGAGTCAGATGAAGTGGACACTCATCCATTAAAGGTTTAGATCCTTACACTGTAATATTTGTGAATTAAATTACCCCAGAATAAATATCTTCATGACATAGAGACCCAAATATTCTTGCATTAAAAGTGTTTGCATTTCTTTAAAAATAGAAAAATGTCTTGTCCCTGGTTGCTGTTCCCTGGCTGCTTCTCTCCTAATGGCTGTCTCTTACTTACTGGACCTAGAGTCAGGAAGACTGAAGTTCAGATCTAGACTCAAATACTGACTAGCCATGTGAGTCTGGACAAGTGACTTGATCTCAGTTTCCTCAACCTTAAAATGGGTATAATAATAATATCTGTGTTTCAATGTTGTTGTGAGGATCAAATGAGAAGTTTGTGAAGTGCTTGGTGCAGAGTAGGCATTTAATAAATGACTGTTTTTTTTTTTCCATCCCTCTTTTGGAGAAAGATTTTGCAAAATCTTTAAGGATAGTTTTTAGGTAACAACTGACTGAATCAGAAACTGAAACTGGCTTGATTCTAGGAAATCATCTCAGTTCTGTGCTCTGTGGTGTGCGTGTGTATAACTGGCCTTTGGCTCCTGCTGAGTAGAGACTTTGGCTTCTCATGTAGATGCTCCTCCCCTGTCACTTCAGGTCTTTGAAAGTTTCCTGGGGGTTGGGTGGGGGAAGGGCCCAGAGACTCAGTGACTTGCCCAGGGTCCCACAGCTCTCCTGTGTCCTTCCTTGCTCTCTGCCAACACTCCCATGATGCTTTCCTCTGGGCTGCTCTTCCTTCTCTAAGCTCAGGTATCTGGAGTTGGTCTAAACTTTTTGCAGCCTTAGGTGTGGCTGCTAGTGGGGAGAAAGGTGATGTCTCCAGGCACACCTGAAGCTCTCACTGATCTTGTTTGTCACCTTTACCATAAATCTTAGCCCATCAGACTAATCTCACAGTGCTCTGGGAGAACTGCTGATATGGGATAATGTGGGACTGGGAGCCAGGAAGACCTGAGTGTGAAAGCTGCCTCAGCTGCTCACTGGCTGTGTGATTCAGCCTCAGTTTCCTTCTCTGTGAAATGAAGATCAGAGAAACACCTAGTTCCCAGCATTACTGTGAGGACAACAGGAGAGAATGCATAGAAAATGTGCCAGATAAGTGCTAGTTATGATCCTTGTTCTAATTCTTTCCCCACTGAGGAGCTTCCTATCTTCTCCCTTTAGGACCTAGGAGTTTGGCTCTTACAGCCTCTGGGCTTCCTGCCTCCACTGGGCCCTCATGTCTCCCCCTTCCCTTGCAGGCTTCTCCCTTGGCCCCACTGTGCAGTCTCACACAAAGGGCATCTGGGTGTGGTGTGTCCCTCACCCCAGCAAACCTGACCATACCTTAGTTCTGCTTGATACTGAGGGCCTCGGAGACGTGGAAAAGGTAAATTAATCAGTTCCCCTCCTTGACTCTGCCTGATCTAAAAAGGAACGACCTCTTATATCTGGTAGGCCTCTGTGTGTAGGGACAAAAGCCTGTTGCCAAGGGAGGCTTTTGTGATGTTTCTGTGGGGTGCTGAGTCTACAAAAAGAAAAAAAGAAAGGCAGTCCCTACCCTCAAGGAGGTTTCAGATTAATGGAGAAAGAGAAAAGGAAACAAACTGGGGGAGAAGACAAGGGAAGATCTGGTACAGGGGCATGATGTTGCATGGAGTCAAAACCAAGCAGAGCTGCTGATAGAAAAGGAAGAGTTACCTGGAAAGTTCTGATCTGAGCCCACTCTAAAAGAAGGTTTTTGGAGGCATTTACTGCTGCACCCTCCAGACCTGCAATCAGAGGGGAGAGGAAACTCAGGAGCTGAAAAGGTGCTTAGAATGAAAACTTCAGTTTACCTCTATGGTGATGAGATTTCAGGGGATCATCTGATCCTGGGGGAGGCATGATGGGCATGATGGTCCCTGGAGTGCAAATAACTTCTGGAAAATGGAGAGACTCGTTGTCATGGCATTTTCCTTGGCAATGAAAAAAACCTTTTGAGAAGATTAAAGCAATCCCTTCTGGACCCTGGGACTGCTTTCATGTCAGTTTCCCTTGGTAATTTTTTACCTGTCACTATTATGCCTTATACCCCTAACCTGGTGGGAAAAATTTTCCCCCTTTCCAAAGTTCAACAATAACTGAATGGACTCTATTTTTGTTCCACCTAATCTTCTTTAGCTTATAGAATTTACACCCTAAAGATAGATAGCACAATAAGAAATGGGAAGGAGATGGACTTCATAATTACCTGGAGAGGCTTATACAAATTAATGCTAAGTGAGAAAAGCAGAACCAGGAAAAACTTGTACACAATCACAGACACATCGTACATACGATGACCATCCTCGATAAACTGGACTATCCTCAACAACGCACAGCTAAAGACAACTCTACAAGCCTCAGGATGGAAGGAGATACCTAAACTCAGAGAAAGATATAGAAAGATTATAGTTTAAATGGAGACTGAAGCAAAACATGCTATCGTTCTTCTTCATCTTTGGTTTTGCTTTTTTTTCCCCAGGGATCACTCATTGGTTACAGCCCTTCTATATAACCAAACTGTTGTACAATGTGAAAGTATCTGCAGATCCTGTACATGATTGCACGCCACCATGGGGGGGGGGGAAGGGAGGGGAGAAAATCTGAAACTCAAGTGATTGTGGAACCGAATCTTGTAAACTAAAAGTAAATAAACAAGTCATTGAAAAAAAAAGATAGCACAATGAACCTTCTCATCCTCTTGCCTATGATGGCCCTAGGGTACATAGAAACTAGGAAAAAATAAACATTACAGATATTCATCAGACATAGGATCTTTCCACAAAACATAGAAACAAAATAGGCCCCCTTCAGTGGTGGTACAGCATCTCGATGTACGTAGTCTTTGGTACTATAACCCTCATGGGTCCTCTGGAAGCTCAAAGCCCTTACACACATGCACATACAACAGAGAGTGATATAGAACTCAAATGACTGCATGGGGTCCCTCTCAGGTGTGTACACCTCCTTCCCCTCTCCTCACCAGCTGATCTGGAACTTCAGGTCAAAATGGTGTCCAGATAGCAAAGAGCCAACACGTTCGCAGATATACAAGTAGTTGTCTTGTCCGAGTGGTATTGCTATTCCAATAGATAGAGCAATCTTGAATTCATAGCTCTGGCCTGTCTCCATATAAATCTCAAGGGAGGAGGTGGTCAAGGTGGAGGTGACAGTTTGACTTGACTTGCACAGGCTACTGGTAACTTGCTTGCTTGGTTAACCTGAATGCAAAAGTAAGTTCCAGCTTTACCTGCCTTGATCTTTCTTTGATTAGTTAGATTAGAAAGTAGACCAAAAAAAATATAGACAGATAGACAAAGATGGATAGAGAGACAGATAGGCAGATAGACAGATAGATAATCTTTTAGCTTTTTTTTGGAGGGGGGAAGGTAGGGCAATTGGGGTTAAGTGACTTGCCCAAGGTCACATGGTTAGTTTTTGTGTTAAGTCCCTGAGACTGGATTTGAACTCAGGTCCTCCTGACTCCAGGGGCAGGTTTGATGGGAGAAAAAAAACAAATAAAATAGATAAACCAGTGGTTAATTTAATTTTTTTTAAAGGAGAAAACCAAATTAACAGCATCAAAAATGAAAAAGGTGAATACAAAAATTAAAACAATTGTTAGTAGCTCTTTTGCCCAATTATGTGCCAATAAAACTGAAAGTCTAAGTGAACTGGATGAATATTTATAAAAATATAAGTTGCCTAGATTAATGAAGAGGAATGAGAATATTTCAATAACACTACCTTATAAAAAGAAATTGGCTAAGTTATAAATCAGCTCCCTAAGAAAAAGTAAATCCTGGGATCTGATGGGCTTACAAGTGAATTCTTCCAAACATTCAGGAAACAATTAATGTAATACCATATAAAATAATTAAAATAATAGGAAAAGGGGACCTGCCACATTTCTTCTATAATAAAATATGGTTTTGATGCCTAAGCCAGTGAGAGCAAAAACAGAGACCAATTTCTCTAATGAATATTGATGCCAAAAGTTTAAATAAAATGCTAGCAAGGAGATTACAGCAATATGTCACAATCATTGAATATGGTACAATATTAGGAGAATTATAAGCATAATGGATTATATCAATAACAAAAACAAGAAAAAACACATAATTATATCATTACATGCAGAAAAAGCTTTTGTCAAAATACAACACTCATTTCTATTAAAATATTAGAAAGCATAGTAATAAATGGAGCTTTTCTTAAAATGATAAATGACAGATATCTTAAAACAAATACCAAACATAATCTGTAATGGGGATTAACTAGAAGCTTTCCCCATAAGATTGGTGGTGAAGCAAGGATTTCCATTATCACTGCTATTATTCAATGTTACACTAGAAATGCTAGGTTGAGTAATAAGACTGGAAAAAGGAATTGAAGGAATAAGAAAAGGCAATGAGGAAACAAACTATCAATCTTTGTAGATGATATGATCATATATTTTGAGAAGCCTCAAGAATCAACTAAAAACTAGTGGAAATAATGAACAACTTTAGCAAAGTTGTAGGATATAAAGTAAACCCATATAAATCATTAGCATTTCTAGATACTACCGATAAAACCCAGTAAGAAGAGACAGAAAGAGAAATTCCATTTAAAATAATACCAGCTGCCTCCTCCTGGGGTGGGTCTAGGACCTCTCTTTTCCTCCCCAAGTAGTTACTGTAGTTACTGACACTACCTCCTCCTCATTTATCCTCTTGCACCATAAGCAGCATTGGTTCCAAGATATCCAACCAAGTGGTTGTAACTGTAATTAATTTATCAGGTACTTGGTCCTTAGGGACTAAGGGCTATGTGCTTTTGTGAGAGAGGCAGAGGGTGTGAACTCTGTCTCCTGTGTGAGAGACATGGGGTGAACTCTGTGTCTCCTGTTGCTGACGTGGCAGGAGGGGGTTGGCTGAGACAGGAGACCAGTGTGTGTATATAAGAAGAATTCCAGAGACAGAGAATCAGAGTCAAGAATTTTCCTCCTGGTGACTCCTGGTGGAGGAAGCAGGATTGTCCCAGCATCTGGGAGCTGGGCTGCTGGACTGAAGAACTGAATTGGAGTTTTCTTGAGACCAGAATCTGGTGAAGGTTGAAGTTGATGCTGCCTTAGAGAGAGAGTTTCTCTCCCAGCATCTGGAAGCTGACTGAGTACTGAATTGGAGTTTTTCTTGAGACCAGAATCTAGTGAAGGCTGAAGCTGCTGCCGCCTGGAAGGCTGAGATTCCTTCTGGGTCCTAGGGCCAGCCGAACTGCTGGAGGACTGAAGGAATGTGACTGGGATAAGCCTTTGTTTGTTTATGGCTAGGTTGATCCTTGAATTCCCAGCCAAGAGAAGTTGTGAAGGGTTTGAGATGTGCTGGACCCTATGAACTTCAGTGTGGAACAAGAACTGCCCAGAGGATTGGACAAAGAGCTGGGAGCTGTCTGCCTCTGAATCCAGGTGACTATTTGGTGGATTCAAGTAGGAGCTGGGACCATGGAAGGGGATCCAGAGAATCTAAGAGACCATCCCAAGTCAAGATGAAGAAAAGGCCTCCCCTTGGACACATGATGAAATTGAAGTGTACTAGACACCGAGGGGTGGAGGGTTTGTGTGATTTTCTAATGATTGTGTTTAGTGATTAATTGTGAATCTGAATAAGTAACTGATTAAGTTAATCTATGATTGACCCATGAATGGAAGATTGATTATTGTATTGTGAAATGACTGAAAGATTAAGAAAGAAGGGTTTCCCCCCTTAGGGAAACCAGATGATTGTTCTTTTGTCCTTTGTTCTAAATATTGTGGCCACTATGGTGGAAACTACGTGGCCATTTTAAATGTTAAGCTGTTGTGAACACTATATTATGATTTTCTGTGATAAGATGTAATGTTGTGAATATTATATTGTGATTTATTGTGAATTGATTTGTAATGGAATAAATGGAGTGTTCACTATACTGTGTAATCCAAACCTTAAAAGTTGTTCACAGTATCATTCTTTTGGGAAGATTCTCATGCATGGCATTATAGTGGTTTGCAAGGAAACTGCTTATGCTAGGAACTGCTAAACAGCCTCAGGTCCTCAGTAAATGCACACTTAGAAGAATGGCTTTTATAAATAGAGTCCAAAGAAAGGCCTGCTTGAATCATTATTGTCCTTCATGGATGATATGCTTACTTGGATCTTGTGCTGCTCATGGTTACAAAACATGAATGAATTCATCTTGAATTGAATGATTCATGAAATGAATGAAATGAATGAACTCATCTCACCCAGAGAATACTCAACTTTAGGCACTCTCCTGTCAGGTGCTCCTAACTCAATGCACATTTTCTTGTGTGTGTGTGTGTGTGTGTGTGTGTGTGTGTGTGTAGAGAAAGAGAGATAGAAAGAGAGAGAGAGAAAGAGAGAGAGAGAGAGAGAGAGAGAGAGAGAGAGAGATGGAGAGAGGGAGAACCTGTGTATGACCTTCATCTGGGAATAATTAGGAACTTACCTCATTTCTCAAACACTACATGCATACATCCACTTTAGTCTCCCATTCTAGACTTAGGGAGTTAGAAACCACAGAAGTTCCTTCTACTTTTAATTTCTGTTGTCCATCCCATCCTTTCCTTCTTACTATAAAAAAGAAGCATTTTGAGAAGCAACAAGGAGAAGTGAGGAGAGGAGAGGAGAAGGAAGAGCAATAAGGAAAGAGCTGAGAGAAAGAGGAAACTTGTGAGAACATTCATGAACAGTTTGGCCTGAAGCCTCCTGAAAAAGGTAAGCATTATTTCCAAGTTTTCTCTTATCTTCTTTGCATTTTTTCATTGGAACTCAACAGTTTGTTACTGAGAAGGGGAAAGGGTCAGCTTGTAAAAACACATTTTAATGGCATTTTAAGGTGGATTTTAGTGTGGGTAAAGTGGATTTTTGTTATTCTTTCTTAGAATTTAGTTTCCCAGGATCTATGGCCATAACAATCTTTATTTCCCAGGCTCATGGTTCAAAACATCTCCACCATGCTTGAACAGCATTATAGAATGATAAATAATATAAATATTTAAGATTAAATTGTAAATAGCCACTGTGACTGTGCAGTGGATATAACAGTGAGGTAATATAAACTTGTGAGGCTATTGCTGACAATATGCCTTCTTTGTTGCGCTATAAAGCAGGTGGGCACTGGTCAGTGAGTAGGGAACCCTTAGGGTTGAATGTACAAGCTGGAATGCTGTATGTGCCTTAACTGGCCCCCATCAAGGCTTAGGGGGAATCTGTGTTTGCCTCAATTGTCCCCCATTAAGGCTTGAGGGGATCCAGGGGAGTGCACAAGCTGTGCCTGTCTAAATTGACCCCATTGAGACATAGGTATAGTTGTACCCTCTTCTTGCTGGCCTCTGCAAGAAGGTTGATTGAGAAATGCTGTAGGAGTTGGTGCTCCCATTATCAGCAGCTCCCTTTGAAAAGACTAGAGTAGAATAAAGTAAGATTATTAAACCCTCTGAAGCTGCCTTTCTGTCCCTCCTGTCTTAAGAGTGAACCTGTGCTAGCAGCCCTCCTGTGTGCTAGTGTTTCTCTGTCTTACACCATTGATTTATCCAAAAGCTTCCTCTGGCCTTAGCTCCTCATTCAGAAGGCCAACACTGGTTCCTGGTTTTATGCTCTGGAGGCACTACAACTAATTCCCCTTAAAACAGTGGGAAATGATGAGGCTGACAGGCCTGTTTGACATTCATCATTTCTTAGTGGATAAAGGAAGAGAAGCTTAAAAGGAAAAAAGCACTTTGCAATGATATATGAGACCTGGATTCTAGTCTTAGTACCATCTGGTATGGTTGTCTAATCCTGCCCAAATCCTTTAAACTCTGTGAGCCCCAGTTTTCTCATCATCAAAAGTGAAGACAAAATGTTATGTGTGTATAGGCAGGGGATGAGACCACATGACTTTTTGGAGTCTCTTATAGATATGGAATCAATCACTCTTAGCATAGCAGAGTAGAAACCACATCAGAATTGGATTTCAAGTATGTAGGGTCTGGTCCTCTGTCACCTGAGCAATTTCAGTGGCAGGGGCATTTGTTCTTGCTGGGAGAAGACAGAATCTATGAAGTTTGCAAAGGCTCCTGAGTCTACATCACCTGGCAATTGTAATGCTTAGGTGCAGGGCAGTTTGAATTACCAATTCCAGGTGGACTATAGTGGTCAGCCTGGAGACAGATACAGAAGGAATGCTAGTAAATCTTCATTGCCCCAGTGCTAGCTGGACCACTCTGACGATGGCCCTGCTCCTTCCTGGGTGGTATTTAGGGCATGGACAGCAAGACTGGTCCTTCCTACGGGTCCCCTTGGCTTTGTGAGCTCACCACTGTTCAGCAGGCTGTTGGGAGAATGCTGGGAAGATTGCTAGGACTTAGCCCCTATCCAAAGGTTGATTTTTTTCATGAGGAAATTGCTGGTTGGGAAAGAGCAGATTAAGCTAATTCATAAGGAGGAGTCAAAGCTAAACCTTTCCAAAAGGAAAGCAGGAAGAAAAATAGCATGTTCGTATTTTAAATATTCTTTAAGGTTCACAAAGTGTTTTAGAGAAATTATCTCATTTACAGTTCACAACAACCCAGTGAAGTACATACTTTCCTACTGTGCCCATTGCATAGATGAAAAAAATGTGGGATTTCAGAAACATTAAGTCCATGATCCCCCACTGAGTGGCTCAGTCTGAATTCCTATCATGAGATCAGAATTTGGGGTCCTTGTCTTCTATTGGGAAAGGGAATGACTTCTGCCAATGATTATTTTGGTTTTTTCCCTCTTTGGTAGGGACCTAAGATTTCTTTGGTGTATGAAAGGAAAAAAAATGCTCTAAAGCACTAATAATTAGAGAAATTCACGTTAAAACAACTCTGAGGCACCCCCTTGCACCTATCAGATTGTCTAACATGAGAGAAAATGAAAAGTATAAAAGGAACACTGTAGAGGATGTGGAAAAAAATACCTTTAGTAAGTCAAGTTGTGTACTGGACCAATCATTATGAGAACAATTTGGAATTATGCCCAAATGATTTTAAAATAGCACATACCCTTTGATCAAGCAGTACTGGGGCTGTATCCTAAGGAGGGCAAAGAAAAAGTAAAATGAAATGTATGTACAAAAATATTTATAGTAGGTCTTTATGTAGCATCTCAGAATTGGAAATTAAGGGAATGCTCATCGATTAGGGAATGGCTGAACAAGTTATAGTATATGAATGTGAAGGAATACTATTGTTTGGGGAGTTTGGGGATTTTCAGGAGGACTAGCAACTCTGGTGTGAAGGCTTGCCAAGCCCTTTTTAGCACTGCTCATATACCATTAGTGTTCACCTGTTTCACTCAACTCCCACCTATGGCTCTTAGAAGGTCTACATGTGCAGTGGTTACACGGTGGTAAACCATCTCAGCAGATAGGCTAAAAAGGTTGAGAATCATCAACAGACCTCAAACCCATCAGTGAGTTAGGGGGATATCTACCCCCAAACATGTGAAGACTTTCCCCTAGCATAATGGGTGATGAGAACAATTTGTTCTAATGGCCATGAAGGTGAGTGAAGTAAGTATTATGGAGTATTTAGACCTTGGGCCAAGGTCATCCAGTGCATCCTGAGCCATTCCTGTTGTCTTGACTTTTGTCTTGCTACTGGACTTAGATGACTCTGGAAGAAAGAATGAGGCTGATAATTTTGTGCAACTCTGCCTCACTTAAATCCAATTAATGTGCAAGTCAAGGTATCACCTTTGATGTCATTGGTCTTCTTCAAAAATGAAGGACAAACAACATTGTGCTATAAGAAATGGAGGGGAATGGCTTCAGAAGAAACCTGTGATGACTTATATGAACTAATGCACAGTGAAGTGAGTGGAATCAGGAGAACATTGTACACATTAAAGTTAATATTGCAATGATGATAGCTGTGAAAGATTTAACTACTCTGATCAATTCAATGATCTAAGATAATTTCAAAGAATTTACAATATCATGAAAAGTGGCATCCACCTCCAGAGAGAGAACTGATGAAATCTAAGTGCAGATGAAAGCATACATTTTTAAACTTCCTTAATTTTTCTTCCTTTTTTTTTTTTTTGGCAACATGGCTAATAGGGAAATTGTTGTTGTTCAGTCATGTCTGACTCTTCATGATGCCATTTAGTGTTTCTTGGCAAAGATGCTGGAATGTTTTACCATTTCCTCCTCAGGATCATTTTGCAAACAAGGAAACTGAGGCAAATAGGGTTAAATGACTTGTCCAGGATCACACAGCTACTAAGAATCTGAAGCAAGATTTGAACTGAGTTCTAGCTACCCAATACAGAAATATGTTTTATGAAATACATATGTGTAAGTGATCATATTGTTTACCTTCTTGATGGGTGGGGGAGGGAATAGAAGGAGAGACTGAACAAAGAAGTAAAAATATTTTCAAATGTATGCTGATTAAAAAAAATAGTATATTCACAAATTTTGTCTACTTATCTATTAGGGAATGAATCTTGGTCTTAAGTATTTGTGTTAACTCCCTATATATCTTGGATATAATGCCTTTATCTGAGATATGTGAAGCAAGGATTTCTTCCCTAATGAATAGCTTCACTTACACTAATTATATTGATTAGTTTTTCATGTGGAAAAGCTTTTCTGTTTCAGGCAATCAAATTATTTGCATCACCCTTTGTGATCACTGCATCACTTCACCGGGTAAGAATTTTCTCCATAGACATAGCTATGAAAGGTACCAGCTATTGTTCATTTCTATTTTTTTCCTTCTCTATATCCGTATTTAACTTATTGTAGAGTAAGGTGTAAGTTGTTGGTCTAAACTCGATCTGTCTCAGCTCTGCTGCATTTCCCTTTCTCTGACTGTTCAAATCTACACAGAAGACTTTATGGGTATCTGGCATAGTAAATGATTAAGAAATTCCAAATGACTGTCTAATTGCTAGAACAAAGAAGGATTCCAAAACTCAAGGACCTGAGCTAGTCAAATGATGCCCGGCTGAAATAACCACTGGTGCTCAGTGAATTGTAAATGGATTTGCAGCTGACCAGACCCTCAATGAGAGGGTCTGAAGAGAGAGGCAGAGAATGGCAGCAGAAGGTCAGCAACAAAAGGAAGGTAATATTCCTTCGGTGTGTTCAGTTCTCCTGAGCAACCCTGCAGGTTCTATCCAAACCTGACATTTTCCTCGTCACTATCTGACCTCCACGATTCTCTCGGGTGAGAAATCTTTGTCCATCGACTTTATCTACTATTGCTATTGTTTCATTTTCAGTTGTTTAAGTCATGGCTGAGTCTTTGTGACACTCTTTGGGATTTTCTTAGCAAAGATACCAGAGTGGTTTGCCATTTCCTTTTCCAGCTCATTTTACAGATGACAAAACTGAGGCAAACAGGGTGAAGTGACTTGCCCAGAGTCTCACAGCTAGTGAGTGTCTAAGGCCAGACTGGAGCTCAGATAGATGAGTCTTCCTGAATCCAGGTCTAGCACTCTGTCCACTACTCCACCTAGCTACCCTTAGTCTGTTATACGTGACATTAGATTAAATGCCAGCAGAAAAGAGGTTTTGATATGTCAACATTTATTTAATACCAATAGCCAGGAATACTCCATTGATCCTCTGGAGTGACCTGGGTAATCTACTTAAAGAATACTGTGAAACCTTGGGCTCTCTGCTTATCCTGGTAGGTACAAAGGATACTTAGGCTTTTTTTGAGAGTGGCATTAGAAGATACTGCCGTGTAACCCCTCACATCTGAGGAATAATTAGGCACTTGGCTCCTTTCTCAAACATTACACCCACACATCTGCTTTAGTCTCCCATTCTAGACTTAGAGATTTAGAAATAACCAGAGTTGCTTTTGGTTTCAATTTCTTTTGTCCTTCCTACCCTTTCCTTATTACTATAAATAATAGCAGCATTTTGAAAAGCAACAGAAAGAAAAGAGGAGAGAAGAAGGAAGAGCAAATACAAGAAGAGCTGAGAGAGAAAATTTGTGAGAGTATTTGTGAACAATTTGGCTTGAAACGTCGTGAAACAGGTATGGCTTATTTCTAAGTTGCCTCATATTTTCATTATATCTTTTCTCATTAGTAAAAGTGGATCTGAAGTGATATGTGTGTATAGGCAAGTAATGGGACCACGTGATTTCTTGGGGTGTCCTATGGAGGTGGAATTGATGATTCTCACCCTATTGGAGGGGAAACCACACTAGAATTGGATTTCAAACATGTAGTGCATGGTGCTTTGTCACTTAAGCAGTCTCAGTGGCAGGGGCATTTGTTCTTGCTGAGGGAAGACAGGATCTATGAAGTTTGCTAAGGCCCCTGAGTCTATATCGGCCTCAACTTGTACTGCTCAGGAGCAGGGCACTGTGAGTTCCCTGAATACTCTAGAGGGGCTATAGTTGTCAGCCTGGAGACAGGGGCAGAGGGAGTACAGCACATCTTCTTTATCCCTAATGGGATGAACCACTCTGAGGATTTCCCTGCTCCTTCCTAGGTGGAACCTGGGGCATGAGCAGCATGGGACTTTTAGGCTCTGTTCAGCAGGTTGCTAGGAGAAGGCTGGAGGATGGCCAGAACTTGGCTCTGACAAAGGTCAGATTCTACACAGGGGAATGACTGAGCAAGAGTTGTTGTGGAGTCATTCTTTCATGTCTGACTCTTCATGACCCCATAGACCAGTTGTATGTAAGTGTTTTCTTGGCAAAGATACTAGACTGGTTTATCATTTCCTTCTCCAGTGGGTCATTTATTGCCAGCCAGTGCTCACCACGACCGAGAGACAGTGTGAGGCAGAATAGATTGAGCTAATTCGTTAGGAGCAGTTTGAGCTGAATCATAAAAGATTAAGGAAAAGCACAAAGAGGAGTAACACTAGCTGGCATCTGAATTACCCCATAAGGCTCACTAAGTGCTTTAGAGAAAATATCTCATTTAAGCTATACAACAACCCAGTGAAACAGGTACTTTGCCATTGTGCCCATTACGCAGATGAGGAACCTGAGATACAGAGACATTAAGTCCATGATGACCCAGCTGGGATGTGGCTGACAGGATGGGAGCCCAGCTCCTCCTGACTCCAGGTCCAGCCCTATAGCCAACTTGCCACATGGCCTCAACAAGTCCCATGTTAGGGGATGACATATCTTGTCACTTTTTCTTGTACTTTTCTGACCCAGAATAACCAGATGCTGGCTTTTTAAAATGCAAGAGAAATACGGAAAGTCTCCTTGCATTGCTCTACATAATCTAATAGGTGCTGCGTCTTATGAGGTCAGGGATAATACAGAGGGGCACCTGCCCTCCAGGTTTGGCACAGTGAAGGCTGCCTTGGCCCAGGCTGCAGAATGTATCCAGGAGTAAAGATCCCCAGGGTATTTACATTGGATTAAAACCCAGAGAAAACATCTATAAACCAGAGAGAAAGAATCCCTGGTGACCCTGGGAGGGAGAAAGAGTGATTGTCTCCACTCCTGGCCTCATTTCCTGGCTCTCAGAAAGGATTGTAAAGTTCAACTAATTCTGTTGGGTTGGGTTCAACTAGGGCTCAGGGCCTGGGATCTGGCTGTATCGCCCAAGAGCCTTCAACCTGCAGGGATTGAGGGGGGCCAGGGAATCAGAGCAGCTATTGAGGGGTTGGTTCTGTATTTCTTTAATGAGATCAGAATCTGGCATCTTTGTTCCCTACTGAGAAATTAGGTGCCTTCCACCAATGATAATTTTGATTGTCTTTTTTTGGGGGGGTGGTAAGGACCTAAGACTTCATTAGGGTAATAATCTCCTAGGGATGAAACTTCCTCAACCAATGTAGGCCTACAACTCTTTTGCAATTTATAATTTTAGAAAGATCCATGGGCCACTGGAAGGTTAAGTGACTTGCCTAGGGTTACAAATTCAGCTTGCATAAGAGACAGTATTTCATCAATGTTTTTTTTGACTCCCAAACCAACTCTTTATCTGCTCTGCCATGAAGCCAATGATTAAGAACAATGCCATGCAACAGTCAAATGAAAGAGTTCCTTGGTGTTCACAAATTCAGAGAAGAAAACAAGTCAGAAAACAAGAATTAAAGCAGTCATCATAAATCTCAGGGTGGGGGTGGGGGAAGGAAGGACAGAAATCACCCCAAAGTTGCTCAGGCAACACTGAGAAGGGACCGGCACGAGGCATTGGTAAAAAAAAAACCTATTTATTTCAAAGTATTTGCCCCTGACACCGCCCTGTATTATCCCTCCCTCACACCAAAACATGGTAATGGCCACTGTGGACCTGGACCAACACAATGCAAAGGGACATGATTATTGTACTAGGTAGAAACTTCCAGGGTGGAACTTTCAAGGATTGGGAATATTTTTACTATGTGACAGCCCTAGGGATCAAGAATGAAGTGATAGAACATCAGGTCAAGGGAGTTCAGTGGTGCAGTGGATAGAGAGCTGGGCCAGGAGTCAGGAAGACCTGCATTTAAACCCTGGAAACTGCCTCAGTTTCCTCATCTGTAAGAATGGGGACAATAATAGTACTTACCTCCCAGACTTATCATAATTATAAGATAATATTTGTAAAGTGCTTCACAACTCTTAAGGAACTACATAAAAGTTATCATTATCATTGCCATTATTGTCATAATCATTTTTAGCTGCTGTATCTGTTCTATCTTCCTAAAAATAGAAATCACAGGTGCAGAGCCTTCTTCTCTTCTGCTGTTACCAATACCTGACTCCCCTAGGCAGTCTCAGTTGAGGATTGTGTGAATTCTGCATCTTGATTTCAGTCCAAGGGGCTCTTCTGCTTTTACAGGTGACCATGGCATCAGCAGCGCCCATGGAGGCCCCCATATGTCTGGTAGAAAACAGGAATGGAGAGCTGACAGTAAACCAGCAAGCCCTAAGGATTCTGACTTCCATTACCAAGCCAGTGGTGGTGGTGGCTATTGTTGGCCTGTACCGTACTGGAAAATCCTACCTGATGAACAGGCTGGCAGGAAGCAACACAGGTAAGTGGAGTCCCGGCCTATAGGAGTCTAATTTTGGAGAATATTAACCCACAGGGTTAGTGTTGCTATAAGGCATGTCTCAAACCTAATGAAGGTTTAAAAGTTGGCCCCTGGTTTTCTGTTGCCTTTGAGTCAGTCAGCAAGCATTTATTAAGTGCCTACTTTGTGCCAGAAACTCTAAGTGCTGAGAAGACAAAGAAAGGAAAATTCAATACCTGCTCTCAAGGAGCTCACAGTCCCATGAGGGAGAAAACATGCAAACAACTGAGTACAAATGAGATACCCTGGAGATAATCATTAGAGGAAAGGCACTACATTAAAGGGATCCGGGGAGTTTCTCGCTCAAGTTTAGCTGAGAATTGAAGAAAAACAGGAAGCCCAAAGGCAGAGATGAGGAGGGAGCATCACAGGCAGGAGAGACTGAGTCAGGTGAAGTGGACACTCATCCATTGAAGGTTTAGATCCTTACACTGTAATATTTGTGAATTAAATTACCCCAGAATAAATATCTTCATGACATGGTGACCCAAATGCTCTAACATTAAAAATGTGGGCATTTCTTTAAAACTTGAGAAGTTTCCTGGTTGCTGTCCCCTGGCGGCTTGTCTCCTAATGGCCATGTATCTTACCTACTACTAGCCCTGAGTCTGCTCAGGATTATTGCCTCTACTCTACATTATGTTGGTCTGAGAATGTGGTTGTCAGTAACTCCTGTGACTAATCAGAGCAGCTAGATCCCCCGAGAGTGAAACATTTTCATCATAAGGATTGTTCTCAAAGGATCATCTTGAGAACCAAAAGGGACCATAGCTGACCATAGTAGACCTTTAATTCAGCCCCTTCTTTTTACAATTGAGGAAACTGAGCCCCAGAGAGGCAGAGTGATCTGCCCAGTGTCACACAGGTAGTAAATAACAGGGGCAAGATTTGAACCCAGATCCTGTTTACAGACTTCCTGAGCTTACTTGCCCAAATGTAGTAGTAAGTCAGCAAGTGGTGGCGGTGGTAGCTAGGACTATAATCTTCCCCACCCCCATCATTTTATCTTGAAACATTACAAAATGCCTGAGTTCCAGGAAACTCTCCCAGTGCCTCACAGGCCTCTAAAATGGCTCATGGTTGTGGTACCTCTACACATTGAGTAGGCAGTTCCACACCACCATCCTTTGCAGGGTTCAAACCTACAATAGCCGGGTACCTCCGGTGCTCACACTCAAATCTAACAAATAGTTGTACAAGGCTCCTCTAGGCTCTCCCCTGCTTTGCTACTGGTAAAAGTCAAGGTAAACTTGGCCACCCAACAAATACAGAAAACAGTCTCAAATAAAAACAATATTTTAAAACAATAAAATGACGGTAATAAAATAAATACCAAAGAACCACTACCTACCAAAAATTAAATGACAGAAAGCGAATTTTCCTCGAGAGGAAGGCATTTGGGGTTATAGAGGAGTCAAGGAGAAGCCACCTTCCTGCAGACTTGTGTCTCGGGGCGTTCTGGACAAGCCCTCAGAGTGCAGAGAATGCTGGACCTTGAGTAAAACCTGAGTCCAGCTGTGGACACAGACACTGACTGCCAGAGTGATTCTGGGCAAGCCACTTCATCTTAGTTTTCCTCAGTTTCCTCAGCTGTACAGTGGCTGTAACAAGAGCATTTAGGCTGTAGGGTCGTCGTGAGGATGAAATGAGGTATTTGTGAATGGCTCAGCACAGCGCCTGGTACATTGCAGGCATTTAAGAAATACCTCTTTCTTTTGCTTCTGTCTCCTCATTCGGGAAAAATATTATGAATTCGTGTAAGGACAGCTATTAGGCAACAACTTACTGAGTCAGAATGAAACTGAAACTGGGTTGATTCTAGGAAATCGTCTCAGCTCTGTACTCTGTGTGTGTGTGTGTGTGTGTGTGTGTGTGTGTAACTGGCCCGTGGCTCTTGCAGAATAGAGACTTTGGCTTCTCAGGCAGATCAGTTGTTTCTCTGTCACCTCAGGTCTTAGAACGTTTCCTGGGGGCTGGATAGGGGAGGGATCCAGAGATTTAGTGACTTGCCCAGGGTCCCACAGCTCTCCTGTGTCCTTCCTTGCTCTCTGCCAACACTCCCATGATGCCCTCTTCTAGGCTGCTCTTCCTTCTCTAAGCTCAGGTTTCTGGAGTTGGTCTAAACTTTCTGCAGCCTTGTGTGTGGCTGCTAGTGGGGAGAAAGGTGATGTCTCCAGGCACACCTGAAGCTCTCACTGATCTTGTTTGCCACCTTTACCATAAATCTTAGCCCATCAGACTAATCTCACAGTGCTCTGGGAGAACTCAATGCATGCATCCCTCTGTCCCTAGCTGCTGATGTGGGATAATGTGGGATTGTGAGCCAGAAGACCTGAGTGTGAAAGCTGCCTCGGCTGCTCACTGGCTGTGTGAGCCAGGCCTAGTCATTTACCTCCTCCAGCCTCAGTTTCCTTCCCTGTGAAATGGAGATAAGAGAAACACCTAATTCCCAGTATTACTGTGAAGACAGCAGGAGAGGACACTCATAAAATGTGCTAGATAAATGCTAGTTATGATCCTTGTTCTAATTCTTTCCCTACTGAGGAGCTTCCCATCTTCTCCCTTTAGGACCTAGGAGTTTGGTTCTTACAGCCTCTGGGCTTCCTGCCTCCACTGGGCCCTCAAGTCTCCCCCTTCCCTTGCAGGCTTCTCCCTTGGCTCCACTGTGCAGTCTCACACAAAGGGCATCTGGATGTGGTGTGTCCCTCACCCCAGCAAACCTGACTGTACCTTAGTTTTGCTTGATACTGAGGGCCTTGGAGATGTGGAAAAGGTAAATTAATCAGTGACATTTTGCTCACTCAGTTCCCCTCCCTCGCTCTGCCTGATCTAAGAAGGAATGAATGACCTCTTGCTCTCATAGATAGGCGGGCCTGCTGACATAATCTGTTTTGTAGGGTGACTCCAAGAATGACTCCTGGATCTTTGCCCTGGCCGTCCTGCTCAGCAGCACTTTTGTCTACAACAGCATGAGCACCATCAACCACCAGGCCTTGGAACAGATGCAGTATCCTTTCAGAACTTCAGAACATCCATGACATGCTCAATGCAGTTGTCCTCTCACCAGAAGAGATGACAAGTTCTCCACACTGTAGGAGCTGTCATCATGAATTACTCTGGTCAGAAATACATGTCGCTAGCTGCCGAACCTTTTGGGTTCGATGTCCTCAACCAGATTGGCTGATCCTCATATGACAGCCTGGCACCAGGTCTTCAAATGAAGCCTTGGGTGGACTTTGGTTGAGCTTGCCATCATACTAAAGTATTCCACTTCCATGTTCAAGAACTCTGAAATATCTCAATCATTCCATCTTTCCCTCTGCCTTATCACTGCCAAGCCTCTTCTTCTCACCTCTTCTTCATCTCACATCGCTAATTTGTCTTCCTCTACATCCCATCTTTCTCCCCTGCCTCACATGAAGAGGTGGTCCCTGTCCTTGCCAAAGCAAGTGCCTTGCATGTTCCCTTGATTCCATCTCATCCTATCTTTTCTAATAGGTTTTCCTTTCTATCATTCCTGCTCTTTCACTAATCTTCAATCTCTCCCTATCTGTTGGTTGCTTCTCTGTCACCTATATAGTACATTTCACTTTGCATCAGCCCATGCAAGTCTTTCCAAGTTTTTATGAGAGCATCTTGCCCATCATTTTTATAGAATAACAGTATTTTATCATAATCATATACCACAGTGGTTCTCAACATTCCTAATGCTGCGACCCTTTAATATAGTTCCTCATGTTGTGCTGACCCCCAACCATAAAATTATTTTTGTTGCTACTTCATAACTGTAATTTTGCTACTGTTATGAATCTATCTGATATGCAGGGTGTATTTTCATTGTTACAAATTGAACATAACCCACAGGTTGAGAACCACTGATATACCAGAACTATTTCAGTCATTCTCAAATTGATAGGTATCCCTCCAAGTTCTAATTCTTTACCCTCAGAAGACAGCTGCTATAAATATTTTTGTATATATAGGTCCTTTTCCTTTTTGTTTTTTATTTCTTTTAGAATACAAATCTAGTAGTAGTCTTTCTAAGTAAAACAGTATGCATGGTTTTATAACCCTTTGGGGATAGTTCCAAATTGCTGTACAAAATGACTGAATCAGTTTACAACTCTACCAAGAGTGTATTAAAGTCTCATTTTTCCCGTATCCCCTTCAACATTTGTCATTTACTTTTTCTGTCCTCTTATCCAATCTAATTGTTATGAGGTAGCACCTCAGAATTGCTTTAATTTGCATTTCTCCAATTAATAGTGAGTTTGATTATTTTTTTATATGGCTACAGATAGCTTTGATTACTTTACTGAAAATTGATCATATCTTTTGATCATTTATCAATTGGGGAATAGCTCTTTTTTTTTAAAATAAATTTGATTTAGTTCTTTGTATGTCTGAGAAATGAGGACTTTATCAGAGAAAGTTTCTTCAAAATTTTTATTCACATTCACTATGGATAACCATATTTCCCTCCATCCTATTCCCTATACTTATTCTATTCTGTCTCTCCTTTTACCCTGTCCCTCCTCAAAAGTGTTTTGCTTTTTGACCAACCTTTCCCCAAATCTGCCCTCCCTTCTAGACATCATCCTATTATATTCAACTCACACCTGGGTCCTCTATCTATCTATCTATTTGTCTATCTATCTACCTATCTATCTATCTATCCCTTCTAACTGCCCTAATAATAAGAGAAGTCTTATCAGTTACAAATATCATATTCCCATGTTGGAATGTAAATAGTTTAAATTTGTTTTTCCAATGAGATATTTCACACTGTCTTCTATTTCTTAATTTTTTGGTTTTGTTTTATTGTTTCTTGATTTCTTGTAAAGTCACTAGCTTCCATTTGCTCCATTTTAATTTTTATGGAATTATTTTCTTCAGCAAGCTTTTGGATCTCCTTTTCCATTTGACCAATTCTGTTTTTTAAGCCATTCTTCTCCATATTGGCTTTTCAGATCTCTTTTACCATTTGGCCTAGTCTGTTTTTTAAGGTATTATTTTCTTCAGTATTTTTTTTGTATGCATCTCCTTTACCATGCTCTTGACTTATTTTTCATGATTTTTTTGCATCACTCTTATTTCTCTTCCCAATTTTTCTTCTACCTCTCTTACTTGATTTTCAAAATCCCTTTTGAGCCCTTCCATGGCCTGAGACAATTCATATTTTTCTTAGAGGCTTTGGATGTAGGAGCTTTGACTGTGTTTTCTTCTGACTGTGTGTTTTCATCTTCCTTATCACCATAGTAACTTTCAATAGTCAGAGGGTTTTTTTATTGGTTGCACATTTTCCCAGCCTATTAGTTGACTTTTAACTCTTTGTTAAAGCAGGGCTCTGCTTCCAAGATGAAAGGTGCATTGTGCCAGGATTCAGGGGTTTTGTGCAGCTGTTTTCAGAGATAATTCCAGGGACCTGTAAGTTTTCAGCTCTTCCAAGGTGGTATGATCTAAGGAGAGGTGTTTACCCCACTCCTGGCCTGTGATCTGGCCTGTGAGTGAATACAAGCACTCTTCAGTCCTTGCATTGTGAGGAGGATCCCTGCTCCACTGCTGCTGAAAGCTCTGCTATATCAGTATTCCTCCTCACCCTGGGACTACCACCAGATCTGAGTAAGGGGCAATTCAACAGAGTCCTGCCTCAAGCTAATGAAAAGACCCTTGTAATCTTCTTCTGACTGGTTTGACACCTTTACTGTCTGTGGGCTGAAAGCTCCAGAAGCAGCTACTGCTGCTTCCACTGATAATTAAGCCATTCCCAAAGCCTGCTCCTCGTTTGCTGGGGCTGGGGCTGTGCTGATGTGGCCTGTGCTATACTGTACTCCTTTCTCACCCCTGCAGTGCAACAGACCTTTCCTGCAAAACTTTCAAGTTGTCTAGGGCTGGAAATTTGTTTTACTCTGTCTTTTTCGTGGGTTTAGAGTCATTTTTAAAGGTATTTAGAGCTGTTTGGGGAAGAATTCAAGTGAGTCCCTGCCTTTACTCTGTCATCTGCTCTCTGCTTCCAAATCTAATTTTCATAATGCACAGATTTGACAATGTCACTCCACTATCTACTTACTAAATTCCAGTACATCCTACTACCCTTAGGATGAAATATGAAAATTTCTGTTCAGCTCTTAAAGCCCTTTACCAACAGCCCCTTTCCTACATTTTCAGTCCTCTTACACATTATGTCCTCCTCATACTCTACCATGACACCACACTGTTTTTCTTACCATTCCTCTTACTTGACACCCCATTTCCTCACTTCCTGTCTTTTGACTGTCCTTCATGCCTGGAAATCTCTCCCTCCTCTCCTTCACTTCCTACTTTCCCCTGTTTCCTCCAAGTCTTATATGAAATCTCACCTTCACCAACAGGTCTTTCCCAGTATTCCTATACTACTACCTTCCCTCAGGGATTACCTGACCTTTACACTATGTGTTTATATCGCTATCAACATTGATGTACATACACAGATGTATCCACAAACGTATATGTTCACGATTGCTTACATGTTATCTCACCTGTTAGAATGTGATTTCTTTGAGAGCAGGGAACACATTTCATTGTTCACTTGTTCAGTCGTATCTGACTCTTTGTGACCCCATTTGCGGTCTTCTTGGGAGAAATACTGGAGTGGTTTTGCCATTATCTTCTCCAGCTCATTTTGTAGATGAGGAAACTGAGGGAAGCAAGCTTAAGTGACTTGCCCAGGGTCACACAGCTAGTAAGTATCTGAGGCCAGATTTGAACTCATGAAGATGGCTTTTCCTGATTTCAAGTCCAGAGCTCTATTCATGCTGCCACCTTTTACTTTACTTGTGTACCCAGCACTTAGAACAATGCCTGATACTTAGTAAGCACTTAATAAATGCTGGTTTCATACCAGTGCTTCTGTTCTAATATTACAGCAATCAGGAGCCATAATGAGAACAGAAGTCTCACCCAATTGATTGAACAATGCATCAAGTTCATCAGGGACTCCTTATCCATGATCTTAGATATGTGACAGAGCTGACAGAGCTAATCAAAGTCAAATCCTCACCTAATGCTGTTGGAGAAGAAGACTCAGCAGAGTTTGTGGGCTTCTTCCCAGACTTTGTGTGGACTGTGCGGGATTTCACCCTGGAGCTGGTGCTAGATGGCCACCCCATCACTCCAGATGAGTACCTGGAGAATGCCTTGAAACTCAGTAAAGGTACTTTATTAGGAATGAAATCTATGTATAGGGATGGCTCTTGGCACTACAGGGGGAATGACACCAAATGTTTTTCCTTTTCTTTGGGGCTTACCTGTTTATTCCTGGGGCTTGTTCTTCTGAATTTCATGAACTAGAGAAATATAAACTCAAAGTTATCATGGTTCTCCTGGCTTTATTCAGGGTCAGATGATCTCTTTTTTGTAGTTCAGACTTCCCACAATCTAGTGACCTTTCCCAAGGGGGAGTAGGTGCTGAAATAACTCACTTTCGCCACCTTCTGTGATGGGTTTGTATCGTACATATTTACAAAACAACAGATATGTTTTTCTACGCCCTGCAGTTGGTCGGTGAGCATAGAATTTCACTGAAAGGGAATGACTTTATTTAAGGGTTATTTCAATGAGTCCAGGGCACAGAATGAGGAATTCTTTGTCTCTACGAATGGCAGAGTCCTTTTTGATAACAAGAGACAGGCATATACTTAACAGGCTATGCTGTACAACAAAAAGGAGATGGGCATCATAGCCCGAGGCCCTGGCACAAAGTTCAGCTCTGGCTGCTCACTGCCCATGTGACCCTGGTAAGTCATTTAACGTCTCTGAGTCTCAGTTTCCTCCTCAGTAAAATGAAGAGTTTGGACGCCAACATTTCTAAAAACACCCTGTCTATCCGTGAGATAGCAAGGAGAGAGGGTCTCTCCCCTGGAGGATTTGAGAGCAAGGTGGGCTACATCTCTCTCAGCTACGTCTTGCTTGACTTGAAGACTTCTGACTGACCATCAGATGCTCCCATTCAGCTCTTGCCTTGCTCTAGTAACCTTGCTCCTTCTAGCATGCTTCATAATGGGTTATATATCTAAATGTACAAACCTCTTATCATACCGCATTTTCACTGTAGGCTTGTAACTCCCTAATAGTATATGGGTAGGAATATTAATGTCACTGAAAAAGTCTTGAAATCATGTTTGACAATGGATTCCTTCTATTCCCATCAAAAAGCATTAGTTAAATATCTCCTCTGCCTGAGGGATTATGCTAGGTGCTGGGCATAAAGGCACAAAAAATAACTCCCCTCAAAAAGATTAAGTTGATGTGGGGAAACATGTAAAAGATAAATGGATAAAAGACATGTGCAGAACAAATGTGAGGGCCAAGGGAGGTAGAAAGGACTAAAGAGTTGCAGGGATCAGCAAGGGCCTCTGGAGGAGGCACTGTCAAACCAGAAGCCTGCAGAGGGCGACAGGTTCCAAGAAGAAGAGGAAACACGAGAAGTTTGCTGGATACAGGAAAACTTCAATAAAGCAATTCCCAGTTTGGGGTGTCTTCATCAACCCCTTTTCCTAGGCCTGTACCTTACCATGATCTCTGCTTTCCTGTCTCTCAGGCAAGAACCCCAAAGTTGCAATAGCCAACCTTCCACGAGAGTGCATCAGAAAATTCTTTCCAAAACGGAAGTGTTTTATATTTGACCGTCCAACAAATCATAAGTTGCTCTTGTCCCATCTTGAAGATGTCCATGAAAGTGAACTGGAGCCTGCATTCAAGGATCAGGCAGACAACTTCTGCTCTTACATCTTTTCCAATGCAAAACCAAAGACCCTTAGTGGGGGCATCGTGGTCAATGGGAATCGTGAGTTCTCTTTGTTCCAATGCATACTTAATTGGGATTGGATGTGTTCCTTGTTTCTTTGTATGTGTACAGATACTGTAAACTTTTTATATTATTCTTCCTATAAGCATTGGTTTCTTTTTCTGTGTTTCCCCAGATTTCAGTTTACAAATCCCTGGAAACATGTAGTCTGAGATAATGTCAGTGATCTTTGATGGAGACTTAATCTCCATTATAGAGGTGTCAGAGGACTAGAGAAAAGCAATTGTCTTAATTTTCCTAAGGGGAAGCAAGTGGAGTTAATAAAGTATAAATCAGTGTCTTTGACTTCTATTTCTGACAAAATTATAGAACACATCATAAAGAGGATGGTTTGTGAGCACAGAAAAGGAATCCATGGTCATGAAAATCCAGAATATTAAGCAAATTTCCTTGGTTGATACTGAACTGATATAGATCAGAGGAATAATGTCAAATTAGCATAGTTAGATTTCAAGAGAATATTTAATAATGTATCATGCTATGATTATGAACAAGATAGAGATATGACATAGATAATCATACTGTTAGGTAGATTCAGAACATATGACCAGACCCCCAAAACAGACCTTAATAGCTTCAAGTCAACTTGAAGGGAAGTCTATAAGACCCTGCTTCATGATTTTAGAACTTTTTCAGTAACACTGAGAAAGTTGTAGAAGATGCAAATGGAATGATAATCCAAGGTGCAAATGGCCTGGACTTCAGAACAACTAATACACTGAAGGAAAGAAATGAGATACAATGTTATCCTGGTAGGCTAAATCAATGGCTCTAAATGAATAATGGAACCTTATAAGAATAAATGCAAAGTTCTCCTTTTGGGTATAAAAATCTACCTAAACAGAGGTTAGGAGAGATAGTGATAGACAATAGTTCTTGGGGGAAAAGATCTGGAGAATTTCTTGGATTACAAGTTCAGTATGAGTCAGTAGTCTCAAAAGTAAAATTATTCAAGACTTCATTGTTGAGAATAAGTGAAGTAGTTCTTTCCCTGGCCTTATTTAGCTCCAGTTAGACAACATAATGATTTAGGAAAGATATAGACAGGTTCAAATATTGCTAGAACAAGACAACTAGAATCAGTGAAAGGACAGAAGTTCACATAAGAATGAGCCCATGAAAGAATGCTTAGATTGACTCTCCTTGATCCCACAGTTCAAAATTAGGAGAAACAGGAAGAATCAGTCAAGAGGTATATTTAGGTGTGAAAAATCATTGAGAGTGCCTAACCATTTAAATTTTTCAAAAGTAGAAGAGGTTGTCTTGAGTCATTACATTCTCCCCTAAGTCAAAATTATCTAGTACTGGTTGGTAATAATTGCTCATAATATTGTCAAAGAGATCTTTGGCCAGACACGGGTTCTACCAGATAATTAACACAGATCAAATTGAATGAAGCTTCTCTTTGCCTCATCTTCCATTTCATCTTGTTCACCAGGGTTGGGAAAGCTGCTGGAGACCTATGTGAAGACAATCTCTAATGGAAACATTCCCTGCCTGGAGAATGCAGTGTTGGCATTGGCACAGACTGAGAATTCAGCTGCTGTGCAAAAAGCTACCAAGCATTATGTAGAGCAGATGGTCCTAAAGGTGAACTTCCCCACAGAAACCCTCCAGGACCTGCTAAACCTACATACAGACTGTGAGAAAGAAGCCATCTCAATTTTCATGAAGCATTCATTCAAGGATGACACACACAAGTTCCAGAAGGAACTGGTGGTAT
>CM053584.1:33377046-33388081 GCA_028627135.1 Pseudochirops cupreus
CCCGTCCTAATTCTCCAATTTTACTTTTTAAAGATTTGTTTTCTTTGGTGAGATTTTTTTCCAATTTGGTCACTGTAGAATTAAATTTATCTCCTACCTCTCTAATTTCATTTTTAAAATCCCTCTTAAGATTCTCCAAGAATGCTTTTTGGGCTTGAGACCAATTCACATTTCTTTCTGTGGCCTCCAGTGTGATAGAGTCTGTGTTGCCTTCTGAATTTGGTTGTTCTTGCTCACTATAAAAAGATTTGATGGTCCTAGCCTTCGTAGCTTCCTTCTTCCCCACTGTGATTACCAATGTCCTGGTTTTTTAGAGTGGTTATCTGCTTCTGGGGTGCATAAGTATTGAGCTTCTCAGGCTGGATGGTAGGGGTTTGGTTATTCACTTCATGAGCTGTAGCCTCTGAGTGTCTAGACTAAGGCCAGGGCCAGGACTCTCAGTATTTCCCCTGAGTTCCCCTGAGGCTTACAGAGTAACCTATGGGATCAGATTCATCTGGCTCCTTCAGGTTTCTACCTTTGTGTCTCTGCGCTACAGCTCCCTGCAGGCTCAGTAGTAGGAGGCCAGTGGCAACCAGTCTGCTGATTGCCCAGGTGGTGCTAAAGCAAAGCACACCTGGGCTTAGACTCCATTCTGCCTCACCTGCCCCTTCCTCAATGTCTCCCAAGCCTGAGGGTGTTTCCACTAATTCAAGATTTTACTCTGGGTGGGGCAATTATCTCCAGACTTTTCTGGGTCAGGGAGGGGGGATCAGAGCTACTAGGTTTTATTCCTCCATCTTGATTTCTGGAAGTTTGGGTATGTAATTTTTATACATCCAGGCTACAGGTTGGAAGCCCCAGGAAAAGCTGCTGCCCCTACCACAGGCCCCATCTTTTCTCTTACCCAGCTCAGACAATCCTCTGTCCCGTGGTGAGACTGCTGCAGGTTGCCTCCGAGTAAGTGAGTCTGCTGCCTGGCTGGTTCTTCTCAGTCTGCTGTAAACTGCTCTCAGATCCTCGCTGGTGCAGCTCCTGTGTGCTCAGCATTCTCCCTGCCCAGATCTATGTAAATACTTTCCTGAGCTGGGAATCTGCCATGCTCCATCTCCCAATGGGTTCAGTCACTCTTAAATCCATTCAAATTCACTTTTTAGCTTTTAGCGTCAGAATTCTCAGAGGAGTTTGGAAAAGTTACTGCTTCCTTTCCACCATCTTCTGGCCTTAGCTTCTTATTCAGAAGTCTGACACTGGGCCCTGGCTTTGTGTTCTGGAGACATTATAATTCATCCCCCTTAAGGCAGTGGGAAGTGCTGAGGTACACAGTCCCATTCCACAGGGGACATTCCTCAGAAGACAGTGCAAGACAAGCTTAGAGGAAAATGGACAAAGCCATGATATGGGAGACCTGGCTTCTGGTTCTAGCCCTGTCTCTCCTAGTTGTGTGATCCTGGCTAAATCCCTTTAACCTCTGTGAGCCGCAGTTTTCTCATCAGCAAAAATGGAGATGAAATGATATTGCGTACAGGCAGGGGATGCGACCATGTGATTTCTTGGGTCTCCTATAGATGTGAAATCGATAATTCTCAGCCTAGTGGAGTGGAAGCCATACCAGATATGGATTTCAAGCATGTAAGGCCTGGTCCTCTGTCACTTAGGCAGTTTCAGTGGTAGGGGCATTTGTTCTTGCTGGGAGAAGACAATGTATAAAGTTTTCAAAGGGCCCTGAGTCAACATCAGACTGGACTTATACTGCTCAGGAGCAGGGCAATATGAGTTCCCTGAATACTCCAGAGGGGCTGTAGTTGTCAGGCTGGAGACAGGTGCAGGTGGAGTGCAACACATCCCCAGTGCTGGATGGACCTCTCTAGGGGTGGCCCTGCTCCTTCCTAGGTGGAGCCTGGGGCATGGGCAGCAGGGAAGGCCCTTGCTCTGGGTGCCCTTGGGCTCTGTGGGCTCACTGCTGTTCAGCAGGCTGCTAGGAGAAGGCCAGAGGACTGTCAGGACTTGGCTCCAACCAAAGGTGGGATTCTACATGGGGCAATGGCTGGTTGAGCAAGAGTCGTTAGTACTGTTAAGTCAGTCATTCCTGTCTGACTCTTCATGACCCCATAGACCTGTTGTCTGTAAGGTTTTCTTGGCAAAGTTACTATAGTGGTTACCCTTTCCTTCTCCACTGAATCATTTATTGTCAGTCAGTGCTCACTACTACCACAATACAGTGATCCATGAGGCAAAGAGTAGGATGAGCTAATTCATTAGGAACAGTGCAAACTATGCCTTAAAAGAATGAGTAATGAAAGCACAAAGAGGAGTAACACTAGCAGGCATCTGAATTACCCTGTAAGGTTCATTAAGTAAATTAGAGAAAGTATCTCATTTAAGCCACACAACAGCCCAGTGAAGTAGGTATTTTGCTATGGTGCCCATTGCACAGATGAGGAACCTGAGACACAGAGACATTAAGTCCATGGTGACCCAGCTGGGATGTGGCTGACAGGATGTGAACTGGCTCCTCTTGAGTTCAAGGCCAGCCCTATAGCCAACTGGCCACATGACCTCAACAAGTCCCATGTTAGGAGATGGCACGTCTTATCACTTTTCCTTGTCCTTTCCTGAACCAGAATAACCAGGTGCTGGCTTTTTCTAATCCAAGAGAAATGAGGAAAGTCTCCTTGCATTGTACCACATTATCTAATATAATAGGAACTATATCTTTAGAGCTCAGGGTTCATATTGGGCGAGGGTAGGGGGGGCAGCCTGCCCTCCAGGTATGACACAGTGAAGGCTGCCTTGGTTCAAGCTCTGGGATATTCCCAGCAGTAAAGATCCACAGGCTAATCTACATTGAACCAGAAACCCAAGGAAAATATCTACAAACCAGGGCGAAAGTTGCCCTAGTGACCCTGAGAGGCAGGGAAGGGGACTGTTTGCACTCCTGGCCTCATATCCTGGCTCCCAGAAAGGATTGTAAAGTTACAATTCTTCTGTTTCTGTAAGGATTAGCTTCAACTCAGGCTCGGGCCTAGGGTCTGGCTGTATCCTCCCAGAACCCCAGAGCCCTCCCATGGAGGAACTGAAGGTGGTCAGAGTCTTGATCATTGCCTGGAGCAGCCACTAAGGGGTCAGTTCTGGATTCCTGTCACAAGGATAGAATTTGGAGTCCTTGTTCTCTATCTGGAAAGGGGTGCCTTCCACCAATAAATTTTTTTGGTCTGGACCTAAGATTTCTTCGGTGTAATAATCTCCTAGGGATGAAACTCCCTCTACCAATATGGGCATACATCTGTTATGTGATTTAAAGTGTTAGATCCGTGGACCACTGGCAGGTTATATGACTCACCTAGGGTTACACTGTCAGGTTGTGTCAGAGACAGCATTTAATTTGTGTCTTCTCAACTCCCAAGTCAACTTTCTATCCACTTGGAATGATGCCAGTGGTTACAGAGAGTGCTATGCCACAGGCAAACCAAAGAGCACCTTGGTGCCCAGAGACTCAGAGGAAAAAGGAATCAGGAAATAAAAAATGAAGCAGTAACCAGAAACTTGAGGGTGGGGTGGGGAAAGGGAGGGATGGACAGAAATCACCCCAAAGTCACTCAGGCAACACTAAAAAGAGACTAGTACTAGACACTAATAGGAAAAAAAAAAAACCTATCTCAAAGTATTTGTTCCACACACTGTCCCGTGTTATACCTCCTTCACACAAACTCATGGCCACTGTGGACCTGGAACAATATAATGCAAACAGAGAGGATTACTGTAAGGGGCAGAAACTTGCAGGCTGGGACTTTGAAACACTGGAAATATCTTTCCCTAGGTGACAGCCCTAGGGATCAAGAATGACGAGATGATCAAGGCAGGTCAGTGGTGCAGAGAGTGCTGGGCAAAGAGTCAGGAAGCCTGGTATTTAAAACCAGAAACTGTCTGCCTCAATTTCCTCCTCTCTAAGACGGAAATAATTCTTGCTCTTACCTTCCCGGCTCCGCACGAGGGTAAGACAATACTTGTAGAGACTGACTCCCTCCCACCCCCTCTTCCTTCTTTCTCCTTCTTCCGCCCCAGCACCAGCCGCGCTTCCACTTGCCCCCAGGGTCCCTCCCCCGCCACCACCACTGCCACAGGAAAAGGAAGAGGAGGTGGAGAAGAAAGGCAGGCAGGCTGTAACGCAGGCAGGGAAGCCAGAGCGACCAGTAGGAGGGAGGCGGTGAATGGGCTTGTGGTGACCCCCGCTCCTCCCACTCCAACCCTCCCTTGCCACCAGGCCCGCCGCACCCCGTCCCCATCACAGCCATCGCCGCTACCGCAGGAGACTGAGAAGCCAGAGAGCCCCCGTTGCCGCCATGGAGCTAATCATCATCCTCGAAAAGACCATGTTCCTGGATCATATTGAACTGGAAGCAGCACAGAAATTCCTGGAGCGGGCAGCTGTAGATAATCTGCCCACTTTCCTTGTGGAACTGTCCAGAGTGCTGGCAAATCCAGGAAATAGCCAGGTTGCCAGAGTTGTTCCTGGGCTACAGATCAAGAACTCTTTGATACTTTGGCACGGTATCGACAGAGATGGCTTGCTATCGATGCCAGTGCTCGAAGAGGGGTCAAGAACTATGTTTTGCAGATTTGGGGTACAGAAACCTATCGGCCTAGCTCTGCTTCACAGTGTGTAGCTGGTATGGCAGAGATCCCAGTAAACAGTGGCCTGAACTCATTCCTCAGCTGGTAGCTAACATCACAAATCCTAACAGCACAGGGTACATGGGTCAACATTGGAAGCAATTGGTTATATCTGCCAAGACATTGATGCAGAGCAGCTGCAGGATAAATCCAATGAGATCATGACAGCCATAATCCAGGGGATGAGGAAAGAAGAACCTAGTAATAATGTGAAGCTAGCAGCTATCAATGCACTCCTGAACTCACTGGAGTTCACCAAAGCAAATTTTGACAAAGAGTCTGAAAGGCACTTTATTATGCAAGTAGTCTGTGCAGCAACCCAGTGTGCAGATACAAGGGTTCAAGTAGCTGCGTTACAAAACTTGGTTGAAGATAATGTCCCTCTATTATCAGTACATGGAAACACACATGGGTCCTGTGCTCTTTGCTATCACATTTGAAGTAATGAAAAGTGACATCGATGAAGTAGCTCCTCAGGGAATAGAATTCTGGTCCAATGTGTGTGATGTGGAAATGGATTTCGCCATTGAAGCATCAGAGGCAGCAGAACAGAGATGACTCCCAGAGCATACCAGCAAGTTTTATGCCAAGGGACCACTACAGTATCTGATCCCAATCCTTACACAGACACTGACAAAACAGGATGAAAATGATGATGATGATGATGACTAGAATCCCTGTAAAGCAGTAGGGGTTTGCCTCATGCTCCTGGCTACCTGCTGTGAAGATGACATTGTCCCTCATGTCTTACCCTTCATAAAAGAACACATTAAGAACCCTGATTGGTGATATCAGGATGCAGCTGTCATGGCTTTTGGCTGCATCTAGGCAGGACCAGAAACCCAATCAGCTTAAACCACTAGTTATCCAGGCAATACACTCTCATAGAATTAATGAAACATCTCAGTGTGGTGGTTCAAGACACTACCCCCTGGACTGTGGGCAGAATCTGTGAGCTGCTCCCCAAGGCTGCCATCAATGATGTCTACCTTGCTCCTCTACTGCAGTGTCTGATCCAGGGCCTGAGTGCTGAGCCCAGAGTGGTTTCCAACATGTGCTGGGCTTTCTCTAGTCTGGCTGAAGCTGCTTATGAAGCTGCAGATGTAGCTGATGATCAGAAAGAGCTAGCTACCTACTGTTTTATCTACTTCATTTGAACTCATAGTCCAGAAGCAACTAGAGACAACAGACAGACCTGATGGACACCAAAACAACCTGAGGAGCGCTGCATATGAAGCCCTGATGGACATAGTGAAAAACAGCACTGAGGACTGTTATCCTGCAGTCCAGAAAACGACTCTGGTCATCATGGAATGACTGCAGCAAGTGTTGCAGATGGAGTCTCACATCCAGAGCACATCAGACAGAATCCAATTCAACGACCTTCAGTCTTTGCTCTGTGCTACTCTTCAGAATGTTCTCTGGAAAGGGCAGCACCTGGATGCTTTGCAGATTTCTGATGTGGTCATGGCATCCTTGCTGAGGATGTTCCAGAGCACAGCTGGATTGGGGTGGGGAGGGGTTCAAGAAGATGCCCTGATGACCATGAGTGCATTGGTAGAAGTGTTGGGTAGTGAATTCCTGAAATACATAGATGCCTTTAAACCCTTCTTGGGCATTGGTTTGAAGAATTATGCTGAGTATCAGGTTTGTTTGGCAGCTGTGGGCCTGGTGGGAGACTTGTGCCATCATCATCATCATTATCTGCCACTTCTGTGTTCCTAAAAATAGAATTCCACAAGGGCAGAGCATCATCTTCTGCTGCCACTAATATCTGACTCCCCCACACAGTCTAAAATGAGGATTGTGTGAGTTCTTTGTCCTGATTTCTGTCCAAGGGTCTCTTCTTCCTTTACAGGTGACCATGGCATCAGCAGTGCCCATGGAGGTGCCCATATGTCTGGTAGAAAATAAGAATGAAGAGCTGTTGGTAAACCAGCAAGCCCTACAGATTCTGACTTCCGTTACCAAGCCAGTGGTGGTGGTGGCTATTGTTGGCATATATCGTACAGGAAAATCCTACCTGATGAACAAGCTGGCAGGAAAGAACACAGGTAAGTAGAGGCCTGGCCATGAGGAGTCTAATTTTGGAGGATATTGTGCCACATGTTTAGAGTTTATACCATGCACATCTGAGACCTAAATAAGGTTTCAAAGTTGGCCCCTGGTTTACTGTTGCCATCCAGTCAGTCAATAAGCATATAATAAGTGTATATTATGCACTAGAAGCTCTCCTAATTCCTTAGGATGCAAAGAAAGGAAAATTCTATCCTTGCTCTTAAAGAACTCACAGTCTAAAGGGGGAGACAACACAGAAACAACTATGTACAGATGAGATTGATAAGAGATACGTTGGAGATAATCATTAGAGGAAAGGCACTAGCATTGAAGGGATCAAAAAAAGTTTCTCACTTAAGTTTATTGAGAATTGAAAGAAAATAGGGAAGACAAAAGGCAGAGATAAGGAGGGGAGCATTCTCGGCAGGAGAGACTGAGTCAGGTGCTGGAGTGTCCAGCAAAGACCTAGATCTTACACTGTAATACTTGTGAATTAAATTACCCAACAACAAATATTTTCGTGACTTGGAGACCCAAACGCTTTTAGCATAATGTGGGCATTCAGGGCAGATAGGTGGTGCAGTGAATAGAGCACCAGTCCTAGAGTCAGGAGGACCTGAATTCAAATCCGGCCTCAGACACAACCCAAAAACTAGCCATATGAACTGTGGGCAAGTCACTTAACCCAAATTGCCCTCCAAAAAGCAAAAACAAAAAACAAAAAACCTGGGCATTTATTTAAAAACCGAAGTGTCCTGTCCCTGGTAGCTGTTCCCTTTGGTTACTCGTCTTACCTAGTGCTAGCCAAGAGTCTTTTCAAGATTATTGCCTCTACTGTACATTATGCTGGTCTGAGAATAAGTTTGTCAGTCCTGTGATTAATCAGAGCAGCCAGATTACAAACTGAAATGTTTTCATCATACTGATTGTTCCTATTAGATCATCAACACAGAGCTAGGAGGGACCATGGAGGACATCTAATTCAACCTCCCTCTTTTTTCTTGCTTGTTTTACATGCTTCATTTTTGAAGGATGAGTGAACTCTTGACTGGGGCATGAATTGGCTTTAAGTGAGGCAGAGTTGTATAAAATCATCAGCCTCACTCTTTCTTCCAGAGTCATCTGGGTCAGGTGACAAGACAGGATGACTGGCAACGGGCTGGCATGCACTGGCTGACCTTGGCGTCTCTGATGTCTGACCAAGCTATAAGCTTCAGCTGCCTTCATGGCCATTGGAACACATTTTTTTTTCTTCACCCATTCCTCCTGGGAAGTCTCACATGCCTGGAGTACATATCCCCTTAACTTCCTGACAGATTTGAGGCCTCTCAGTCACCCTACGCCTGGTTTAACCAGTCTGCTGAGAGGGTGTCACTTGGATGTGACTGCTGTGCATTAGAAGGCTTTTTGGAGCCACAGGTGAGAACTGGGTAGCAGGTGGATACCAAAGGTGGAGGAGCAGTCCTGGAAATGTGTCAACAAGCCCTGACATCAGAGGTGCATGTCCTCCCAGAACACCCTATACACACTCCCAAAGAGGCATAGAGATTTTCCCAATGTTGCACAGGTAATAAACAACAAAGGCAAGATTAGAACCCAGGTCCTATTGTTCTAGAATCAGGGCTTTCTGTACTGTTTCTGCACATTGTGGCTTATGCACTGAAATGTATTGGGAATTGACATAATTTGATGCAAAAGAGCCCTGAACAATATTAACAACTTTATCTTTACAATCTCCTCACCTCCCTTTCTTCTCCTTAATGAAGGAATGCAATTATTAAGTACTAAATGCCATTGATGATGCCAATACAAAAATCAAGAAGTTCATATCCTAATGAAGAGTTAACACACTGAGAAGGTTTCAGCTTTAAGTCAGTCATATGTAAAGGTTCATTGGCCCTAAGGGTTCAGAATGAAATCAGGGAATAAGACATCTTCTTTCTTATCTTTTCCATTAATCAAAACCACTCATACAGAATCATTGGTAAGTACCAAGGACTGTTTTTCTTGAGAGGCGGGGATCTTCACTTGCTTGGCTATTGAAGAAATGGGGGCTTCAGCACCTGCACAGTCAGTAGCCAGATCTAAGCAATTGCTCCCCCGTGCCATGGCTGTCTTGGCTGGGCTGGATTCAGGACCAGTGGTCAGGGTAAAGGGGATGCTGTTGTATTCGGGGCTCTCAGATTTACTTGCTGCAAAGAAGGGGCAATTGTTTAACTACTGATGGTGGTGTTGGTAGGGATGACTGAACCTTTCCCTAAAGGTGCTACTCCCCACGATAATGGCTGCAGGGGCCAGGCTGGGAGCAATCCTGTTCATTGAGGTTAAAGGTTGAGGGTGCTCTCCCTCATAGTGGTTTTGGGATCTGAGAGATCTCAGTCATTTACATCAATGTCTGAGGGGAGGGGATGAGCAAAATGGAGGTGGTGATTTGATCATCCTGACCAATTTTGACTCTTTCTCAGGATGCCTACCAGATTCATTGAGATTGTATTTCCAGTCCTGTGATGGGCAGCAGTTAACTTAGTAGCAGTAAGAATAGAGAGCCTGTTCTCTACAGGATGAGAGTTGCATTCCTGGGGTTTAGACTTGTGGGTCACAATGGAATAAGGACAAAGGGCAGAGGTTGGGAACCTGTGGCCTCGAGGTCATATATGGCCCTCTAGGTACCAAAGTGAAGCCCTTTGACTGAATTCAAACTTCTCAGGAGAAATTCTTTTATTAAGAGGATTGGTCAGGTTCTGGGGCATGCTGCTGTTCACAGGCATCTTGGGCTTACTTCCCCAAATGTGGCAATTGTTGATCATTGCAGCTGGCATGGCAGGTCTCCTCACTCCATTATGAATTAAGAAAAAGTCCAAGTTGCAAGATTCTACATATGAATTGAGACATATATATGTAACCTTTGATCAAGGACCACATTGGCTGTCTTTCTACTTCCAGGATTTCTCTCTGGAAGTCTGACAAAGTTCCCTACTGTCAGGGATCTCTGCTAGAGCAACCAGTGCACTGTTCTGTTTCCTGAAAACTCCCCCAGTACCTCACATTCGTCTAAAATGTCTCATGATGCGTGTAAAGACCTTTCAATGGTTCCTCCCCACAGTGAGCAGGCATTCCCACACCACTATTCCTTTGTAAGGGGTCAAACAAGCGATAGCTGGGTACCTCTGGTGGTTTACACTCCAATCAATGTAACAAAAAAGTGTACAAGGCTCCCCTAAGCTCACTCCTGCTTTGCTGTTGGCAAATATCCAAGTAAAATCAGCCACCCAATGAGAAGAAGAGTACAATTCAAGCAACAGTGTTTCCAAATGTAACTAATACTAATAAAACAAATAGCAATGAGCTAATATGTACTAAAAATAAAATAATAGAAAACAGTGAAGTGAAAGATAATTTTCATCTGGAGTTATTAGAGAATTAAGGAGAAGTAGCCTCTTTGTGCAGATGTATGGTCCATGGACATTCTAGACAAGCTCTCAAAGTGAATAGAATGTTGCACCTAGAGTCAGGAAGACAGAAGACCAAATCTGGACACAGACACTGGTTAGCCATGTGGGACTGAATAAATGACTTTATCTCAGTTTGTCTCCATTTCCTCAACCTTAAAATGAGTATAATAATAACAACTATGTTTCAATGTTGTCGTGAGGATCGAATGAGATTTTGACTTCTCATGTAGATCAGCTCTTTCTCTGTCACTTCAGGTCTTAGAAAATTTCCTGAGGGTTGGGTGGATGGGGGCCCAGAGATGCAGTGACTTGCCCAGCGTCCCACAGCTCTCCTGTGTTCTTCCTTGCTCTCTGCCAACACTCCCCCTGTGCTCTCCTCTTGGCTGCTCTTCCTTCTCTAAGCTCAGGTTTCTGAAGTTGGTCTAAACTTTTTGCAGCCTTGGATATGGCTGCAATGGGATGAAAGGTGATGTCTCCAGGCACACCTGAAGCTCTCACTGATCTTGTTTGCCACCTTTACCATAAATCTTACCCCATCAGACTAATCTCACAGTGCTCTGGAGAACTGAATGCATGCATCCCTCTGGCCCTAGCTGCAGATGTGGGATAATTTGGGACTGTGAGCCAGAAGACCTGAGTGTGAAAGCTGCCTCAGCTGCTCACTGGTTGTGTGACCCAGACCCAGTCATTTACCTCCCCCAGCCTCAGTTTCTTCTCTGTGAAATGGAGATAAGAGAAACACCTAGTTCCCAGCATTACTGTGAAGACAGCAGGATAGGACACTCATAAAATGTGATAAATAAGTGCTAGTTGTGATCCTTGTTCTTATTCTGTCCCCACTGAGGAGCTTCCCATCTTCTCCCTTTAGGACC
>CM053584.1:33396287-33412964 GCA_028627135.1 Pseudochirops cupreus
AATAGTGAACTCATTCACAGTTCTTCGTCATACAATCCTTCTGGTATTGTGTTCACTGTTCTCGTCCAGCTTATTCCACTTTTCATCACTTTGTGTAGGTCTTTCCAAGTTTTTCTGAAATCATTTCTTATAACACAGTAGCACATTACAATCATACACCAGAACTTGTTCAGTCATTCCCCAATTGATGGGCATCCTTTCAATTTCCAATTCTTTGCCACCACAAAAAGAGCAGCTATGAATATTTTATACATATAGGTCTTTACCTTTTTTTTTTTTTTAAATCTTTGAGAAACAGACTCAGTAGTGATATTGCTGGGTCAGAGGGTATGCACAGTTTTATAGTCCATTAGACAGAGTTCCAAATTGCTCTCCAGAGTAGATAAGTTCACAGTTCCACCAACAAGGCATTAGTATCCCAAATATCCCATATCCCTTCCTACATTTGTCCTTTTCTGTCTTATTGATCAGTCTCATGGGAGTAAGGTGATACCTCAGAGGTCTTTTCATTTGTATTTCTCTACTCAATAATGATTTAGAGCAGTTTTTCAAATAACTGCAGGTAGCTTTAATTTATACAACTGAAAGTTGCCTATTAATATCTTTTGACTCTTATAAATTTGACTCAGTTCTCTATACATTCGAGAAGTGAGGACTTTATCAGAAAAACTTGTTATTAATTTTCTTTCCAGTTTTCTGCTTTCCTTCTAATTTTTACTGCATTGACTTTGCTTGTGCAAAACCTTTTAAATTTAATGTAAGTTAAATTATCCATTTTATACCCTGTAATCCTCTCTATCTCTTGTTTGAATATAAATTTTCCCATTATTCATAAATCTAGGAGGTAAACTTTTCCCCTATCCTCTAATTTCTTAGTGATAGTTCATTACATTCACATTTACTATTATGATTACTGATTATTTTCCTTCATCCTATTCCCCCACCACCACTTATACTTTTCCTTTTATCCTTTCACTCTGTCCCACCTCAAAATGTTTTGATTCTGATGTCCATCTCCCCCAATTTACACTTCCTTCTATCAGTCTTTCCTTCTCTTATTCCACTCCTCTCTCATTTCTCTGTAGAGTAAGATAGATGTATATATCCAAATGAATATGTTTGTCATTCCTTCTTGGAGCCAATACAGATGAGAGTAAAGTTCAAGTATTAACCACCAACCTATCCCTCACCTCCAACTAGCCCTCCAGTGTAAAAGCATTTTTTGTGAGATAATTTATCCAAATCTGCCTCCCCTTTCTCTTTTCTCCCAGCGAATTCCTTTTCCTAACCCCTTTATTTTATTTTATTTTTTTGCATATGATCCCATAATACTCAACTCACATCCATGCCCTGTCTATGTATTCTCCTAACTGCCTTAATAATGGTAAAAGACTTACAAGTATCATTTTCCCATGCAGAAATGTAAACAGTTTAACCTTTTTGAATCACTTATTTTTTTCATTGACTTGTTTATTTACTTTTAGTTTACAAGATTCAGTTCCACAATCTTTGAATCACTTCTGATTTGTCTTTCCCATTTATTTTTTTATGCTTCTTTTGTATCTTGTATTTGAAAGTCAAATTTTTTATTTATCTCTGTTGTTTCTATCAGGAATGTTTGAAGTCCTCTATTTCATTGAATATTCAAATCCTTCCCCCCCTGAATAGTTATATTCTGTTTTACTGGCTAGGTTGTTCTTAGTTGTAATCCTAGCTCCCTTGCCCTCTGTAATATCATATTCCAAATCTTCTAATTCTTTAATGTGGAAGTTGATAAATTTTGTGTGATCCTGACTTGACTTCATGATATTTATATTGTTTCTTTCTGCTTGTTTGCAATATTTTCTCCTGGACCTGGGAGCTCTGGAATTTGACTATAACACTACTGGGAATTTTCATTTTGGGATCTCTTTGAGGAGGTTATTGGTGTATTCTTCCAATTTCTATCTTGCCCTCTGGTTCTAAGATATCTGAGCAGTTTTCTTTGATAATTTCTTGAAAGGTGACAGCTATACTTTTTAAAAAATCATGTCTTTAAGGTAGTCTAGTAATTCTAAACTTATCATTCCTCAATCTATTTTCTAGGTCACTTGGTTTTCCAATAAAACATTTCATATTTTCTTTTATTATCTCTTTCTTTTGACTTTGTTTTATTGTTTCTTGATGTGTCATGGAGTCATTAGCTTTTACTTGCTCAATTCTAAAATTTAAGGAATTATAATCTTCTGTGACTTTTTGTACCTCCTTTTCCATTTGGCCAATTCTACTTTTAAAGGAGTTCTTTTCTTCAGTAAATTTCAGTACATTTTTTCCCTATTTGGTCAATTCGGTTTTTAAGAAGTTATCTTCAGTGAATTTTTGTACCTCTTTTACCATTTGACCCATTCTTTTTTTTAAGATGTTACATTCTTCAAATTTTTTTTGCTTCCTTTAGTAAGTTGTTGGCTCCTTTTTTCATAATTTTCTTGCATCAATATCATTTCTTTCCCAATCCTTTCTTTTCCTCTTTTATATGATTTTTCAAATCCTTTTTCAGTTCTCCCAGGAATTCTTTTTGGGCTGCTGGTACTCATAAGAGAGTGAAGTCCTTGGTTTGGGTGCCAAGGTAGAGGGGTGAAGTGAAGCTTTCAGCCCCAGGGTGGGCCACAGGAATTAAGAGCATTTTCAGTAGCAGCATTGCTCGGGGACCTGGTTGTGACTTGAGCAGTGAGGAGTACCTGAGATCAGGAATCCAGATATAGCACCAAAAATAACAGAACTAAAAACCTGAAGTTTGTGACATTATCTCCCATACTTAGGACTAGAACCTAACTCTAACAGAAAGTCAACAGAAAAGAAATAAGCCACAAAAATGAGTAAGCAAACAAGAAAGAATATGACCATGGATCATAACTACAGTGATGGAGAAGATTTGGGTTCAAACTTAGAAGAAGCTAGTAAAGTTAAAACACCTACTTGTACTTCAAAGAAAATATAAAGCGTAAAAAAGAGCCTTTAGAAGAGATTTAAAAAGGACTTTAAAAATCAAATGAGATAGGTTAAAGAAAAATTGGGGTTGGGGGGGAGGAACAAGGCAAGTAAATCTAGAAAATTATGTTTAGAAGTCAACCAATTGGAAAAAAGAAACATAAAAACTTACAGAAGACAATAATTCCTTAAAAAATCAGAATTGGACAAAGGGAAGTTAATGACTCCATAAAACACTAAGAAAAATAAAATAAAATAATGAAAATAATGACCAGGAAAAGAGATTTAAAAGAAACAATATAAGAATTATTGGACTCCCTGAAAGACAGGATTAAAAAAAAAACCAAGGCATCACCTTTCAAGATATTATCAAGTAAAACTGCCCAGATATCCCAGAACCAGAAGATAAAATATAAATACACCAATCACCTCCTGAAAGAGATGCCAAAATGAAAATTCCCAGGAGTATTATAGTCAAATTATGGTGCTCCCAGATCCAGGAGAAAATATTGCAAGCAACCAGAAAGAAACAATTTAAATATCATGGAGCCACAGTAAGCATCACACAAGATTTAGCAGCTTCCACATTAAAGAATTAAAAGTCTTGGAGTAGCATTCTTCAGAGTTGTTGGACTAGCTAAAAGTTATGTCAAATACAAGGTGTAGACACTATACTTCAAGCAATTATTAAGGAAAATTGCTGAGAAATTTTAGAATGAAAGGGTAAATTAGGAATTGAAAAAAAATCTACCGCTCACCATATTAAATAAAAGACCCCATGATGAAAATTGACATGATAATTATAGCGAAGTTTTGAAGCTCCAAAGCCAGGTATAAACTACTACAAGTAAATAGGAAAAAATTTAAATATTCTTGAACTACAGTCAAGAAAACACAAGTTTTGGCAGCTTCTATATTGAAAGACCAAAAAGCATAGAACATTAAATTCTGAAGAGCAAAGATGCTGAGTTTGCAACCAAGAATAACTTACCTAGCAAAGTTGAGCATAATCCTGCATGGGGGAAAATGGATATTTAATGAGTTATGTCACTTTAAAATATTCATAAGGAAAAGACCAGAATTGAACTGAAACTTTGAACTACAAGAATCAGGAGAAGCATAAGAAGGTAAAGATTACAGACCAATTATAAGGGATTTATTTAGTTTAAACTATTTCCTTTTTATATGGGAAAATGTTATCTGTAACTCTTAGGAATGTTAACATTTTGCACATGTATAACCTATACCACATTGCTTGCCATGTTGAAAATTGTCTTTACATGAAATTGAAAAAAATAAAATACTGTTTAAAAAAGAATGTTATAATTACTTGCATAGTTTGAAAGAGCATACAAAGATCAAAGGCTTGGGATTGAGTTGAGCAGGATGGAATAATCCCGAAAAGTAAAATTGTGTAGGGAGAGGTAATATTGAGCAATTATCTAATCCAAACATGGTACTAATGGAAAAACTGTTACAGTGAAGCAGGAAGGATTGGAGGGCTGGTAGTGCTAGAACCTCATTCTCATCAGAACTGGGTTAAAGAGGGAATAACATTCATCTGGAGGGGTATAAAAGTCTTTTCAACTTATGAATAGGTGGAGCAAAGGATAGGATAAGGGAGGGACTCAATAGAAGTGAAGATTAAGGAGGCAATGAGTAGGAGGAAATTATAGATTTGAGGAGAGATAGGATAAAAGATGAGGAATAGAATAATATATAGTGAGGAAAGATATGATGGATGGAAACGTACAACTAGTCAGTATAACTTAGAATGTTAATGGCATGAACTCACCCATAAAATGGAAACAGATAGCAGAATGGATTAAAATCAGAATCTGACAATATGCTGTTTGCAAATAGACACATTTGGGAGCCATGATGGCAGAACGTAAGGAGATCTTATCTGAACTCTCTGGTGAATTCCATCAGTTACCTCTAAAAAGTGAATCTGATTGGATTTTAGAGTGACAGAATCCATTGGGAGACAGAGTGTGGCAGATTCCCAGTACAGGAAAGTGCCCACATAGGACTGGGAAGGGGGAGTGCAGAGCATGTCAGGGCAACAACAGTGCAGATTTGAGAGCAGACCACAGCAGAGTGAGAGTGAGCCCTGGCCAGTGGATTCACCCACCACAAAGGTGATTTGCAGATGTTGCACTGCAGGAAGGAGGATTGGTCAGGGCTGGGTAAGAGAAATCACAGGTAGTGACAGCAGCTTCTCCTGGGGCTATCTACCCACAGTCTGGATGTTTAAAAATCACCTACTTGAACTTCCAGGAGCCAAGATGGTGGAGTAAACCTTAGCTGCTCTAATTCTGCCCCTCCCCAGCCCTGCCCCTGAAAACCCAGAGATTATTGCCCCAGTATAAAATCCTGAAATAGTGGAAACAGTAGCAGGTTTGGGAATCCTGGAAGAAGGGTATGACTGAGTCTGTGCTGAGCCTGAAGTGAAGGGTGGGAGGTGTCTCAACAAGCCCCAACTCAGCTGACCAGCAGGAGATCCTAAAGCCCAGGGGGGTGTTAGCAAGTGCGAACACCAGAAGCCCAGGTGTGCCTTAGCACAGTCAAGGAAATCTGCAGACACCAATGCTGCCAGCCACCAGCTGCTAAGCATGCCTAAGCTGGAGCCCAGGAGCATGAGCCAAAAACCGGAAGTGGCCAGACCACCCCTCCCCCACACCTTACTCTGTGAGCCTCAGGATAACCCAGAGGAAATAATTAAAGTACTGGCCTTGGCCTCAGTCTAGACACCTAGAATCTAAATCACACACAGTCAACAACTAGACCCCTAGCTCCCAGCTTGAGAAACCTGAGTCAGAGCCCTCTGTACTCCAGAAGCAGAAATCCATTTTAAAAGTCAGGAAATAGGCAATCACAATGGGCAAGAAGGAAGCTGAGAAATAAAAACAAAAATGATTCAGTCTTACTGTAACAAGTAAGAACAACCAAACTCAGAGATCAACACTGATTCTATATTCACACCTGAGACCACAGAAGGAAATATGAATTGGTCTCAAGCCCAAAATGCATTCTTGCAAGAGCTCAAGAAAGATTTTTAAAAGCCAAATTTGGGAGGTAGAAGATAAACTGGCCAATTCTTTTACAATTACATTGGCCAAAATGGAAAAAAAAATCTTACTGAAGAAAACAAATCCTTAAAAAGTAAAATCTGTTAACCGGAATGGGAGGTTCAACATCTAACTGGATAAAATACCTCCCTAAAAATGAAATCTGAACATATGGAAAAGGAGCTTCAAAGACTAACCAAGGAAAATAATTCACTAAAAATTAGAATCAGTCAAATTGAAGCTAATTATTCTATGATGTATCAAGATTCAGTCAAACAAAACATAAAGATTGAAAAATTAGAAGAAAGAGTAAAATATCTCATTGGAAAAACAACTAACCTAGAGAACAGATCCAGGAGAGATAACCTAAGAATTATTGGTCTAGCAGAAAGATATGATAAAAAAAAACAGCCTGGACAACATCCTCCAAGAGATTGTCAAAGAAAACTGTCCTGAGGTCCTAGAATCAGAGGGCAAAATAGTTATTGAAAGAATTCACCAGACTCTTCCCAAAAGAGATCCCAAATTGAAAACTCCCAGAAATGTAGTAGCCAAATTCCAGTATTACAAGGTCAAGGAGAAAATACTGCAAGCAGCCAGAAAGAAACAATTCAAATATCATGGAACTACAGTCAGGATCACATAGGATCTAGCAGCTTCTATGTTAAAAGATTGGGGGGATTGGAATTTGATATTTTGTAAGGCAAAATAGCTTGGACTGCAACCAAAGATCAACTGTTCAACAGAACTGAGCATAAATTTTCAGGCAAGCAGATGGTGATTCAATGAAATAAGAGACTTCCAGACTTTCCTGAAGAGAGACATGAAAAGGTAAACAAGGAACACACACACACACACACACACACTCACACATGCATGCAGACACCTGCATGCACACACATGAACATATCTTGCGGTTCCATAAGAGCAACCTATTTCCATCCCTATATGAGAAACTGATACCTACAAATGCTGAGATTTACATAATTATTGCAGCATTTAAAAGGGATATACATAGATAGAGCATGTGGGTATAAATGAACTAATCTGATGATAAAAAACCTTATTAAGGGGTCCAAAGGGATTGTAATGGGAGAAAAAGAAAGGAGGAGGCAGTAAAGGGTAAATTATGCCATGTGAAGAGGCACAAAAATATAATATAGGAGAGGAAAAGAAGGGAGGTAGATGAATATCATATGAACTTCATTCTCATTGGTTCTGGTTCAAGGAGGGATCATCATAATGAGTAAACTTTAGGATTCTAACATGAAAAGACATAAAAACTCATTATAGTAGAGGGAAAGAAGGTAGGGAGAGGAGCATTGTATGAAATTTGCTTTCAGTGGTTTGGCCTCAAGGGGGAATACCATACTCTGTGAAGTATAAAAATCTATTGTGCCCTACAGGCAGTAGGAGGGGTAAAAAAGGAGGGGTGGTTAGAAGGGAGGGAAATAGTAGTAAGGGGGAAGGGCAGGTAAATGGTAATAGGGAGGGAATACTGAGGGAAGTGGTGGTCAAAAGGAAAACTCTTAAGGAGGGGAAGGGAGAAGGAAGAAAGAAAAACATAAACAGGGGAGGGAATAGGATGGAGGGAAAGACACAGATAGTAATCATAGCTGTGAATGGGAATGGGATGAACTCTCCTGTAACATGAAGGTGGATGGTAGAATGGATTAAAAAACATAATCCTACAATAGGTTGTCTACAAGAAACACGTTTGAAACAAGGGGATACACCCAGGGTAAAGGTAAAAGGCTGAAGTAGAATATATTATGCTTCAGCTAAAGTTAAAAAAAAAGCAGAGGTAGAAATCCTTATCTCAGACAAAGCAAAAGCAAAAATAGATCTAATTAAGAGAGATAAGGAAGGAAACTATAGCCTGCTAAAAGGCACCATCAATAATGAAGCAATATCATTACTTAACATATATGTATCAAGTGGTATAGAATCCAAAATCCTAGAGTAGAAGTTAAGGGAATTAGAGAAAGAAATAGATAGCTAAACTATACTGGTGGGGGACCTCAACTTCCTCTTCTCTGAACTTGATAAATCTAACCTCAAAATAAACAAGAAAGAAGTTAAAGAGGTGAATAGAATTTTAGAGAGCGTAGATATGATAGACCTTTGGAGAAAACTGAATGTGGATAAAAAGGAATATGCCTTCTTCTCAGTGGTACATGGCACATACACAAAAATCGACCATGTACTAGGGCATAAAAACCACAACCTGATGCAGAAAGGCAGAAATATTAAATGTACCCTTCTCAGATCATGATGCAATAAAAATTGAATGCAATAAAGGGCCATGGAAAGAGAGACTAAAACCTAAGTGGAAACTAAATAATTTAATCCTAAAGAATAAGTGGGTCAAACAAGAAATTATAGAAACAATCAGTAACTTCATTCAAGAGAATGACAATAATAAGACAACATGCCAAAACTTGTGGGATGCAGCAAAAGCAGTTCTTAGGGAAGGTTTTATATTCCTGAATACATACACAAATAAAACAGTGAAAATGGAGGTCAATAAATTGGGCATGCAACTGAAAAAAACAGAAAAAGAACAAATTGAAAAAACCCATTTAAATACTAAATTAGAAATAATGAAAACCAAAGGAGAGATGAATAAAATTGAAATTAAGAAACCTATTGAATTAATAAATAAAACTAAGAGCTGGTTTTATGAAAAAAAAAACAATAAAATCGATAGCCCTTTAGTCAATATGACTAAAAAAGAAAGAAAGAAGAAAACCAAATTATGTGAATCAAAAATGAAAAGAGTGAATCTACCTCCAATAAAGAGGAAATTAAAACAATAATTAGGAATTATTTTGTCCAATTGTATGCTCATAAATTTGACAATCTTAGTAAAGAGGATGAATATTTACAAAAATATAAGTTGCCCGGGTTAACTGAAGAGGAAGTAAATTACTTCAATAACCCCATCTCAGAAAAAGAAATTGAACAAGCCATCAATGAACTCCCTAGGAAAAAATCTCCAGGGCCAGATGGATTTACTAGAGAATTCTATCAAACATTTAAACAGCAGTTGTTTCCAATACTTTACAACCTATTTAGGAAAATTGGAGAAGGAGTCATACCAAATTCTTTTTATGACACAAATACGGTACTGATACCTAAATCAGGAAGAGAAAAAAATGAAGAAAGAAAATTATAGACCAATTTCTCTCATGAATAATGATGCAAAAATTTTAAATAAAATATTAGCAAAAAGCAATTTATCATGAGAATAATGCTCTTTGATCAGGTAGGGTTTATTCCAGGAATGCAAGGATGGTTCAGTATTAGGAAAATTATCACTATAATTGATCATATCGACAACAAAACTAGAAGAAACCACATGATTATCTGAATAGATGTAGAAAAGTCTTTTGACAAAATACAACACCCATTCCTATTAAAAATACTAGAAAGTAAAGGAATAAATGGAGTCTTCCTTAAAATAATATGTAGCATCTACCTAAAACCATCAGCAAGTATTATGTGCAATGGGGATAAACTAGAAGCATTTCCACTAAGATCAGGGGTGAAACAAGGATGTGCACTATCACCCCTCTTATTCAATTTGGTACAAGAAATGTTAGCAATAGCAATAAGAGAAGAAAAAGAAATTGAAGGAATCAAATTAGGCAAAGAAGAGACTAAGCTATCACTCTTTACAGATGACATGATGATATACTTAGAGAATCAAGTAAAAAACTACTTGAGACAATAAATTTGACAAAATGCAGGATATAAAATAAACCCACATAAATCCTTGACATTTCTATATATTTCTAACAAAATCCAACAGCAAGAAATAGAAAGAGAAATCCCATTTAAAGTTAATGTAGACATTATAAAATATTTGGTAACTTACCTGCCAAAACAAACCCAGGACCTATATGATCAAAATTACAAAACTTTTTTCACACAAAGTCAGATCTAACTAATTGGAAAAACATCAATTGCTAGTGGCTAGGTAGAGCCAATATAATAAAAATGCCAATTCTACCTAAATTAAAGTACACATTTAGTGCTATAGCAATCAAACTACCAAAAAATTACTTTATAGAGCTAAAAAAATAGTAACGAAATTCATTTGGAAGAACAAAAGGTACATAACAGCAAGGGTATTAATGAAAAGAAATGCTAGGGAAGGTGGCCTAGCCATACCAGATTTTAATCTTTATTATAAAGCAGCAGTCATTAAAACTACTTGATCCTGGCTGAGGAATAGAGTTGCAGATCAATGGAATAGATTGGGTACACAAGACTCAGCAATCAATGACTATAGTAATCTACTGTTTGATAAACCCAAAGACCGCAGTTTTTGGGATAAGAACTCACTTTTTGATGAAAACTACTGGGAAAACGGGAATATAGTATGGCAGAAACTGGGCATAGACCAATATCTAACACCGTATACCAAAATCAAGTCTAAATGGGTGCATGGGCTAGGTATAAAAGCTGATACTGTAAGCAATTCAGGAGAGCAAGGAATAGTTTATCTGTCAGATTTATGGTGAAGGGAAGATTTTATGACCAAACAAGAGTTAGCATTATAAAATGCAAAATGGATCATTTTGATTGCATTAAATTGAAAAGTTTCTGTACAAATAAAGCCAATGCAACCAAGATTAAGACGGAAGTGGAAAATTAGGAAAGAATTTTTACAACCAGTGTCTCTGATAAAAGCCTCATTTCTAAAATGTACAGAGAATTGAGTCAAATCTATAAGGATACAAGTCATTTCCCAGTTGATAAATGGTCAAAGCATATGAACAGTCAGTTTTCAGAGGAAGAAATTAAAGATATCTATAAGCATATGAAAAAAATGCTCTAAGTCACTATTGATTAGAGAAATACAAATCAAGACAACTCTGAGGTACCACATCTCACTGGTCAGATTGGCTAAGATGACAAAACGGGAAAATGATAAATGTTGGAGAGGATGTGGAAAAATTGGAACACTAATCCTTTGCTGGAGGAGTTGTGAACTGATTCAACCATTCTGGAGAGCAAACTGGAACTATGCCCAAAGGGGTATAAATAAGTATATACCCTTTGATCCAGCAGTACCACTTCTAGGGCTGTATCCCAAAGTGATCATAGAAGTGGGAAGACGACCTGTATATACAAAAATATTTATAGCAGCTCTTTTTGTAGTGGCAAGGAATTGGAAGTCAAGGGAATGCCCATCAATTGGGGAATGGCTGAACAAGTTGTGGTATATGAATGTAATGGAATACTACACTGTGCTATAAGTAACGAGGAGCAGATGGACTTCATAATAACCTAGAGAGACTTATATAAACTGATGATGAGTGAGAAGAGCAGACCCAGGAGAAATTTGTACACAATTACAGACACAACATATGTTTGACAACTAACTTTCATAGACTGGGCTCCTCTCAGCAATGCAAGGTTATAAGACAACTCTGAATGACTCATGATGGAAAGAGATATCCACATCCAGAGAAAGAACTACAGAGTCTGAATGCAGACTGAAGCAAACAACTTGCTCTCTTTCTGTCTCTTGCTTTGTTTTGTTTCCTCTTTCCAGTTGTTCATTCCATTGGTTATAATCCTTCTTTACAACCTGACTAACGTTTAATGTGAAGATATTTGTAGATCCTATATTTGATTACATGCTGCCATGGGGGTGAAGGGGGAGGAAGGGGGAGAAAATTTGAAACTCAAAGGATTATGGAACTCAATGCTGTAAACTAAAAGTAAATAAATAAATTAATTTAAAAAACAAACATTTAAAAATGAGAGATATGGAGAGAATAAAAATAAAGAGTTGGAGTAGAATTTATGATGCTTTAGCTGATGCAAAAAAGCAATATAGCAATCACGATCTCAGAGAAAGTTAAAGCTAAAAGAGATTTAATTAGAAAACATAATCAGGGAAACTACATTATGATAAATGGTACCATAGATATTGAAGTAATATCAATACTAAATCTATATGCACCAAATGCTATAGCATCCAAAACGGATAGCAAAACTATAACAGTGGGAAACTGCAATGTTCCTTTCTCTGAAGTAGATAAATTTAACCAAAAATAAATGAGAAAGAAGAGAAGGAGCTGAACAGAATCTCAGGTAAGAAAGATCTGATAGAAATCTGGAGAGGACTGAAAGGGAATAGAAAGAAATTCCTTTCTCCTGAGTACATGGTACCTTTACCAAAAATAGATCACATATGAGAGCATAAAAACCTTAAAGCTAAGTGCAGAAAAGCCAACAAACTTCAACAAAGACTTCTTGTTTTGCTTCCTAAATATTTCTCTCTCTCTAAACAAGTACTAGCTACTCTAGTGAAGAGATCCAACAAGTTTGTTCTCTGAAGCAAAATCAATAGTAAACAGGTGAGTAAAAGGTTGGAGGACTGAGCAGGCTACTGCCTCTAGTTGTCTTTGTTCAGTCATTTTAGTCATGTCCCACTCTTTGCGACTCCAGTTGGGATTTTCAAGGCAAAGATATTACAAAGGTTTTCCATTTCCTTCTCCAACTCTTTGTCCAGATCAGGAAACTGAGGCAAAAAGAGGTAAGAAGCTTGCTCATGGTCACACAGCTAGTAGGTGTCTGAAGTTGGATTTGAATCTAAGTCTTCCTGACTCGAGGCCTGGCTCTCTATCTACTATACCACCCAGATGCCCATTCTACTTCTTGTTAAATTTTTATAATTCTTCTTCCTTCTCGGAGCAACAGAGGAGAACACAAGCCTCAGCAGCTGTGGCAAGAGAGGTGAAAATACAGCAAAAGAGGCAGGAGCAGATAAAGCTGGAAAATGAAAGGAGACAGCAAGAGCAAATAAGACAAATAGAAGCAAATATGGAAGCCCAGAGGAGGCAAATGTTGGCAGAGCAAGAGAGAGTGTAGGGTAGGTGACTACAGGTATTACATTGTTCCAATTCAACATCTGTCCTCTTCCCCATTCCCCTTAATGACTTAAGCGAATGGAGATCATGCAGTTACAGCCTCTGAATGGTGAAAATTTTTGACCCTAAAGGAAGAGAAATATAGTACAGGACAACATCTCCTATCTCTTTTTGTTAATTCATTTTGCAAACATTTATTAAGCACTTACTCTGTCACTATGTCAGCCTCTAAAGATAAAGGGGAAAAGACATGAAGGAAAGGAAGGAGGAAGAAAAGGAAGGAAGAAGGGAAGTAAGTAGGGAAGGAGGAAAGGAAGGAAGAAGAAAAGGAAGAATGGAAGTGCAGGAAGGAGGAAGTGGCAGGGAGAGAGTAATTAAGGAAGGAGGGAGGGAAAGAGGGGGAAAAGGAAAAAAAGAGAAAAGGCAGGAAAGTAGGGAGAAAAGAAAGAGGGAAGAGAAGAAAGGAAGGGAGGGAGGGAAGAAAGAAGGAGTAAGGGAGGAAGGGAAGGAAAAATTCAGAGCATTCAAAGAGTTATTCTACTTTTCTGAACTTCTAGCATGCCTCTCTCTACCACTCTTTGAACAATTAGATATATTGCCATGTACTGTTAGTTTTCTTTCCATGTGTTCGTGTTGTTTCCATAACTAGATTATAAACTCCCCCAAGGTAAGGATGGTATTTATGTTTCTTGGTATCCTCCACAGAGCTCAGCAAAGTACCTTGTATGTTCATACATTCAATGAAGAAAGTTATTAAGTAGCTACAACTTAAGGCTACCAATCACTAAGAAACCCAGCAAAATGTGACCTCCCTGAACGCAGGGTCTTTTCCTGTTTTTATCTTTGTATCCCATGGCCTAGGACCTAGAAGTAGCGCTTGTTTGCATTAAATTGTATTGCCAAACCTAAGAGAGATGCCCCTCCGATTTCACCTACACTTGGCCTGTTGGATGCCTTTTCTCATTTCTCTGCAGGAACAAGCACAGTTACTCCAGGAACAGCAAAGAAGGGCGATTGCTGAACAACTACTACAGATCCAGAATTTGCAGGCCCAATTTCATCACTTTCACTCAAGTCATGGCTGTATTATATCATGGAGATAAGAGCTTTACCATCTCACTCAATCACAGCTACAATGTCATTAAATGAGAAATGTTTATCCTTGGGTCAGTGAACAAGCAACTCAGCTTACTGAAATAAGAGCATTATACAGTTGTATGATTAAATGTATCTCAGAAAGCACCTGTCAAACCCTAGCCCAAAGGATGTGCTTTTTTTGACAATATCCAATGGAAGCAAGTGTCATTCAGCATCACCTCAAAGCCCCCCAAGGATGGAGAATTCACTCCCTTCATAGGTAAGGTGTCCCATTCCATTTTTGGTCAGCCCTCTTTGTTCAGAGGTCTTTCCTTAGCAGGAGCCAGGAGCCTTCCCTGCAAGTGCCATCTAGCTCTGCTCCCTGTGAATGACCTCATCTTGTCTAATCCTCTTTTTCCCATGACAACCTTTCCTCTATTTGAAAACAAATATCATACTGAGGCAAACTACCTGCTCTCTTTCTTTTTCTTGGTTGGCTTTGTTTCCTTTTTCCCATTGTTCATTCCATTGGTTACAATCCTTCTTTACAACCTGACTAACGTTTAATGTGAAAGTATTTGCAGATCCTATACTCGACTGCATGTTGCCATGGGGTGGGGGGGAAGAGATAGAGGGGAAGAAAGTCTGAAACTCAAAGGATTGTGGAACTGAATCTTGTAAACTAAAAGTAAACAAACAAATGAAGACCCGAAAAAGAAAAGAAATATCATGTAACAGAAACTGGAAAAGGAGACAAGAGAAAAAAGAGGAGCAAATGGACATCTGGGAGGTTAAAACAGAGTCAACAGCACATTTGCTGCTGTCGTGCTTTCTCATGTTGCATCTCTTTAGCTATCTTTTCATTCTGTTTATCAGGAACTATGTAAATGCTCTCCTTCCTCACTTTAAGGAACATCAATGAATCAGTTCTGGCTGCTATAGATTATTGTACCTGCATCTGCATTTAGCTTGTCACACAAGGACTTCAGTTTAAGTGCCTCTGAGCAGTGGAGACAGAGGCTGAACAGCTGACTATGTGAGTTGGTGAAAGATGTGTGCCCATATCAATATTAAATGTATATGTACAAAGAGACGTAGCATCAAAATTTTAAGAGAAGTTAAATTTGTCACAGAAAGAGACAGCAAAGCAATACTAGTGGGGGACCTCAACCTCCCCCTCTTAGAACTAAATAAATCTAATCACAAAATAAACAAAAAAGAAGTTAAGGAGGTGACTAGAATCTTAGAAAAGTTAGATATGGCAGACCTCTGGAGAAAACTGAATGGGGATAAAAAGGAACATACATTTTTATCAGTGGTATATAGCACCTACAGAAAAATTGACCATTGTACTAGGGCATAAAAACTTCACAACCCAATGCCAAAAGGCAGAAATATTAAATGCATCCTTTTCAGATCATGATGCAATAAAATTACATGTAATAAAGGGCCATGGATTGATAGACTAAAAATTAATTGGAAACTAAACAATCTAATCCCAAGGAATGAGTGGGTCAAACAACAGATCATAGAAACAATCAAAAACTCTATCTCAGAGAATGACAATAATGAGACAACATACCAAAAGCTATGGGCTATAGCCAAAGCTATTCTTATGCAAATCTTTATATCTCTAAATGCTTATGTGAATAAAATAGAAAAATAGGAAATCAATGAATTGGGCATACAAATGAAAAATCTAGAAAAAGAACAAATTAGAAACCTCCAATTAAATATCACATTAGAAACTCTGAAAACTAAAGGAGAGATTGATAAAATTGAATTTAAGAAAACTATTGAACTAATAAAAAAATCTAAGAGCTGGTTTTATGAAAAAAAATGAAATAGATAAATCTTTGGCCATTTTTATTTTAAAAAAGAATGAAGAAAATCAAATTACCAATCTCAAAAATGAAAAAGGTGAATGCGTCGCCACCAGTGAAAAGGAAATTTAAACAATAATTAGGAGCTAATTTCCCCAAGTATATGCCAAAAAATATGATAATCCTAGTGAAATGGATGAATATTTGGAAAAATATGAATTGCCCATATTAACAAAAGAGTAAATGAAATACTTTAAGCCATTTCAGAAAAAGAAATTGAACAAGTCATCAATGAACTCTAAGAAAAATTTTCCAAGGCCAGATGGGTTGACAAGTGTATTCTACCAAACATTTAAAGAACAATTAATTCCAATACTACATAAACTATTGGGGAAAATAAGCAAAGAATTCCTGCCAGATTCTTTTTATGATACAAATATGGTGCTGATACCTAAACCAGGAAGAGCCAAAACAGAGAAAGAAAATTATAGACCAATTACCCTAAGTACTATTGATGAAAATGTTTAAAATAAAATTTTAGCATAGATATTACAGCAACTTATATTGAGGATAACACAAGGGCTAACAGGTGGAATTTGTAGCAATAATGCAGGGCTGGTTCAATATCAGAAAAACTACCAGCATAACTGACCATATCAATAACAAAATTAACCAGAAATCATGTGGTTATTTCAACAGAAAAAGCAGAAAAAGCTTTTGACAAAATATAGCAGCTTACACTTTATTCTACAATAAATTAAAAATAGATATGAGTAAGAATAAAACATTGGAAGTCAACCATGGCAGGACCTTTCACAGTGATGTCCATGGAAAAATTCTTTTTTTTTT
>CM053584.1:33413464-33441918 GCA_028627135.1 Pseudochirops cupreus
GTATAAGCCTCTCCAGGTAATTATGAAGTCCTTCTCCTTCCCATTTCTTATAGCACAATAGTATTCCATTACGTTCATATACCATAGCTTGTTCAGCCATTCCCCAATTGATGGGCATCCCCTATATTTCCAGTTTTTTACAACCACAAAGAGAGCTGCAATAAATATTTTTGTACATATGGGACCTTTTCCCACTTCTGTGATCTCTTTGGGATATAATCCCAATAGTGGTGTTGCTGGGTCAAAGGGTATGAACTTATTTATAATCCTTTGGGCATAGTTCTAGATTGTTCTCCAGAATGGTTGAATCTGTTCACAACTCCACCAACAATGCATTAGTGTTCCAATTTTTCCACATTCTCTCCAGCATTTGTCATTTTCCTCGTTTGTCTTCTTAGTCAATCTGACTGGTGAGATGTGATACCTTAGAGTTGTTTTGATTTGCATTTCTTGAATCAATAGTGATTTAGAGCATTTTTTCATATGCTTACAGAGATCTTTAATTTCTACCTCTAAAAGTTGCCTGTTCATATGCTTTGACTGTTTATCAACTGGGAAATGATAGTTTTCTTATCAACTGGGAAATAATAGTTTTCTTAATGTCAATTTTATTACTCTTTCTTTTGGTTTTCAGAATTTCTAATTTGGCATTTAATTGGGAAGTCTTAATTTGTTCTTTTTCTAACTTTTTTAGCTGCATTACCAATTCTTTTATCTCTTCTTTCTTTATTTTATTCATATAAGCATTTAGAGATATAAAATTTCTCCTAAGAACAGCCTTCACTACATTCCATAAGTTTTGGTATGTTGTCTCATTATTGCCATTCTCTTGGATAAAATTATTATTTTTATGATTTTTTTTGTTTGACCAACTCATTCTTTAGGATTAGTTTATTTAGTTTCCAATTAATTTTCAGTCTGTCTTTCCATGGCCCTTTATTACATGTAGTTTTTATTGCATGATGATCTAAAAAGGATGCATTTAATATTTCTGCCTTTTTGCACTGGATTGTGAGGTTTTTATGCCCTAGTACATGGTCAATTTTCAGTAGGTGTCATGTACCACTAAGAATAAGGTATATTTCTTTCTATCCCCATTCAATTTACTCCAGAGGTCAACCATATCTAACTTTTCTAAATTCTCTTCATCTCCTTAACTTCTTTCTGGTTTATGTGGTCAGATTTATCTATTTCTGAGAGTGGGAGGTTGAGGTTCCCCACTAGTACAGTTTTGTTGTTTATTTCTTCCCATAATTCCTTTAACTTCTCCTCTAAGAATCTGGATAGTATACTACTTGGTGCATATACACTTAGTAATAATATTACTTGATTGGCTACTGTACCTTTAAGTAGGATATAGTTTCCTTCCTTATCTCTTTTAATAAGATCTATTTTTGCTTTTGCTTTGTCTGAGGTCAGGTTTGGTACCCCTGCTTTTTTTTTTTACTTCAGTTGAAGTATAATATATTCTGCTCTGGTCTTTTACCTTTACTCTTTGTGTATCTCTCTGCTTCAAATGTGTTTCTTGTAAAAATATATTGTAGGATTTTGGTTTTTAATGGAGAAGTTGCAAGGTGTTGCATAATCCTGACTGTGGTTCCATGATATTTAAATTATTTCTTTCGACTTCTTGCAGTACTTTCTCTTTGACTTGGTAATTTTGGAATTTGGCTAAAATATTCATTGGCATTTTCAATTTGGGATCTTTTCCAGAAGGTGATAGGTCGATTCTTTCCATTTTTATTTTACCCTCTGGTTCTAGGACCTAGGGCAATTTTGCTGGATGACTTCCTGAAAGATGTTGTCCAGGCTGTTTTTTTCATCATGGCTTTCAGGTAGACCAATAATTTTTAAATTGTCCCTCCTGAATCAATTTTCCAGCTCACTTGTTTTTTTTTTTACCAATCATTTTCTTCTATTTTTTCATTTTTTGTGTTTCTCTGATTTTTTAATATATTATAGAGTCATTAGCCTCCACTTGTCCAATTCTAATTTTTAATGAATTATTTTCTTCAACTAGATTTTCTACCTCCTTTTCCATTTGGCCAATTCTACTTTTTAAGTAGTTGTTTTCTTCTATGTACTGTTTTTCCATTTAACTAACTGTAATTTTTAACGACTTGTTTCCCATAGTCAAATTATCAAATTTTAAAGGGTGTATTCCTGATAAAGTTGAACTAAAAAAGTCCTCAGAAAGTCCTCAGTCTCAACAATGACTTTGAGGAAAATGATAAATGTTGAAGAGAATATGGAAAAATTAGAACACTAATGCACTGTTGGTGGAGATGCAATTCTGGAAAGCAATTTGGAACTCTGTCCAAATGGCAATCAAAACCTGTATACCCTTTGAGTCAGCAATACTAGTATTAGGTTTGTACTGCAAAGAGACTAAAGAAAAAGGAAAAGAACTCATATGTACAAAAATACAGCAGCTCTGGTGGTGGCAAAGAACTGGAAATTGAGGGAATGTCCATCAACTGGGGAATGGCTGAACAAATGGTTGTATATGATTGTTGTGGAATGCTATTGTGCTATATGAAACGACAAGCAGGATGCTCTCAGAAAGACCTGGAAAGACTTATATGAACTGATGCAAAGAGAAATGAGTAGAACCAGGAGAACATTGTACACAGCCACAGCAGTATTACACTATGATCAGCTGTGAATGACTTAGCTATTCTTCACAATATGATGATCTAAGACAATTCTGAAGGACTTTTGATAAATGCTCTCTACCTCCAGAGAAAGAACCGATGGAATCTAAATGCAGACTGAAGCATACTTTATTATTCTTGTTTATTTGGTCTATATTTTCTCTTTCAACATGGCTAATATGGAAATGCTATGTGAGGATGCACACATGTAATTTATTATCAAATTGTTTGCCTTCTCAATGAGGGTCAATGGAAAGGAGGAAGAGAATTTGGAACTCAAAAAGATTTCAAATGAATGTTAAAATTTCTATTTACATGCAATTGAACTTTAAAAAGAAAATGTTTGCCTGGAACTTTATATTAAATATTACTAAAATATGAATCTATCATGGATGCTACAACTAGGGAGTAAGGGATGAAGGAAAGGGGTAACAAGAGGGAAAACAGGAAACACGATTATCAAAAGTATTGCAAAAAGAAGCAATGTCAATGAATGATATACAATTGCTCAACTAGTTCATAGCAGTAGGGTCCCGTCTTCTAGGAACTATATCAAGGCAAGGCAAGGAACATTATTTATTAGCAGTTCCTATGTGCCGGGTACTCTGTTAAATGCTTGAGATACAAATGCAAGGAAAACTGTCTTTGCCCTCAAGGAGCTTATATTCTGATGGTTGAAGACAAGATATAAAAAAGGGCTGAAAAACAAGGAAGTGGGAGGGAGAGAGGAGAGTCAGAAGTAAATTCCAGAAGAGGAATGAAACATGGCAGTTTGGGGAATGTCCCCAAAATGGGGGCTTCCAGAGAGAAAACAACGAGAGAAGGGGCCTCCATGGCAGAGGGATATTTCCATATTCAAAGTAATTTCTTGACAATGATTTATTTTCTAAACTCAATTCATGAAACTGTTTTGAAGTTATGCTCAAAATGAACAATGTTTAACTTCTCCACGTAGAATATAGGGTTCCCAACCTTTTCTTTTTGTTCTGTGATGGACAGAACTTTGGCAGACTCACACACATACACACACACACACACACACACACACACACGCACACATGCACACAGGCACACACATGCACACACATAGATTGAGAGAGAGAGACAGAGAGACAAAGAGAGACACAGAGAGAGAACAGAACAACAAAGCATAGCATAGCAATGGGCTGATTTCCTAGAATCAAATGAGCTTCAATTTCAATCTGCCTCAGAGTTGGCAAGAAGTTTAGTTAGTTATAAATTGTCCTTACTTAAACTCAGAAAGTTTTTCTCTTGGCAGAGAAGAGGCAGGGAGGGTCAATGTACTGGCAGTGAGGATACAAAGGGTGAAAGGGGAGATTGGAGAAGGGGCTATTATTAAACCTATTTTACAGGGGAGAAAACTGAGGCTGAAAGTAAGTGACTTACTCAGGGTCATAAAGCTGGTATCATTTTGAAGTAAGATTTGAAATGAGTTCTTCCATATTCCAAGGATTCTTACTCACTATGCTCCCCAGGTGCCTTTAGGATTGATAAGTCCACTAGACAAGGGGCAGCAATGGACAAAATGAGCTGGGTTTGGACCCAGAGGACCTGAATTCAAGTCTGGGCTCTGTCATTAACTGTCTGTTACAAGAGTAAACTAACTGGTCTGTTTCTTTATAATCAAAATAAGAGAGGTGATCGAGATGACCTCTGAGGTCTCTTTGAATGATTAGTCTATACAAAAAAGAAAAAAAATTGGAAAAAGAATTTGATATTCAACAAAATTTATTGGAAAAAATAGACAATAATTTTGTGACAAAGGGAAACAAATCATAATCCATTCTATATACTATAATCATTTCCAAATGGGCCAATGATTTTTTTTAAAATATTTTTTAAATCACAACACAGAAGAATTAATAGTGAACAGAAGGTTATAGTTTTCACAACTGAGGACAGGAAAACAGTTCTTAACCAACCACGTCTTAAAGGAAATTTTGAGGTTAGATAATTAACCAGATAGAGTACTAGACACATGCTGCCTCCTGTCTCTCCCTAAGGGTGCCTTGCTACTTCAGCTAAAGACCACCCTTTTAAATTTGATCCTCTGTTCTCTCTAGGGTTTTGTGACACTATTTTCTCCTGCATCTCCTTCTTCCTATATGACCATCTCAGTCTGAGTGGCTGGCTCTTCAGCCAGGTTGAGGCTGCTGAGTGGGCATCCCTCAAGGCAAGTCCTGGGCCCTCCCTTCCCTTACCCTCTGCTCCTCTCCCTTCTGCTCCCCTCCCTTCTCCTCTCCTCTCTGATGGAATCCTAATAAAGCTGCCCCCAACTCCAATATTCTAACTTCATTATAGGTCTGGCCCCACTGAACAGCAGGCCCACTGTACCTACCAAACCCCTTGCCTATATCCTAACTTCTTTGTATATGCCTCACCTCTCACTGGAACAACAGGTGTGTCCCTGAACTCTTAGTTTCCACAGAAACAGTAGGTGTGATCAGGTGATGGGAACCTAGCTACTGCCTCCACCTGGTCACTGCCCCCCACCCCACCCCAGACCCATTCCCACAGAAAAGTTGTGTTCTTATATTTAATCACAATAACATCATCCATCTAGCCCAAGACAGGACCATAATATCTAACTATCTGTCTTAACCAGACAGGACCACAACAGCTAGCCAGTTGGAGGACAAACTGATCAGAATGTTTAACCACTGAACCATAGATGGGACCCCTCCTCCATTACCTAATCTCTTAACAAACTCCTCCTGCCTTTTCAATAGTAATGATATTCCTCTATTCTATATAAATTTCTGTTATGTAATTGCATCTTTATCCTACGAAAATCCATCTTGCTTTCTCTAAAGCTGCTGGTTCCTCTTGGAACTTAGCCCACTTCATGAGAGGTGTCAATTTCAATAAATGCCTATACTTGGATTAGAGGTGTTCTGATTTTTAATTCTTTGAGATGGTTCTACCATAACACATCATGAAACCCCAACAGTTTTTAGTTGGGCAGAGCCCCCACCTCAACGGTTTTTGGTGTCCCTGAGTTTAAACCACATCTCTTCTCTCCTCCCCTTCCCTCCCCTCCCCTCTCCTCTTCTCTCCTGTTCTCCTTCTATGCTATTTCTCTTGGTGATCTCATTAGCTCTCATGGATTAAATTATCATCTCTTTATATAATTCTCAGAACTATTTATCTGGCCTTCTCTCCTAACGTCCAGCTTCACAGCTCCAACTGCACTTTGGATTTCTTAAACTGAATGTCCTATAGACATCACAAACTCAACATGTCCAAAATTAGACTCTTTCTCTTTTCTCCAAGCCCTCCCCTCTTCCTAACTTTCCTATCACTGATGAGGGTACCACCACCATCCTCTCAGTCACACAGACTCTTAACCTACGCATCATCTTCACCTCCTCACTATCTCTCACTCCTCGTCTCCAAACTATTGTCACATCCTATTGATTCCGCTTTACAACATCTCCCATATACATTCCCTCCTCTGACATTACTACTGTCCTGGTGTACCGCCTCTTCACCTCATGCCTGGGCTATTGAAATGCCCCACAGCTTGTTCTCCATGCCTCACATCTCTCCTTACTCCAGCCTATCCTACCCTCAGCTATCAAAGTGACCTTTCTGAATGTAGGTCTGACCATATCATATCTCTATGCCATAATCTCCAGAGGTTACCTGTCACCTCTAGGGTCAGATACAGACTCTTATTTGGTGTTCAAAGCCCTTCATAGACACATATAAATACACATTCACAGACAACCCAATAATGGGCTGATTTACTTGAATCAAACCAGTTTCAGTTTCCATCTACCTACCAGTTTATAGGAAACAAAATACAAACTGTCCTTATATGAAGTCAAAAATCATTTTCCTAAAGCCAGATGGGAAACTGGGTGGTTGTACTCTGTTCAGGAAGCAGGGGAAGCAGGAACGTAGAGGAGCTTGGATTTGGTCCAGATGCAAAGGGACTATTCAGAGCTAAAAGCCATTTCTGATAGTTTTTCTGGTTTTCTAAGTAGAGAGCAATGTGTGATCCTTTTTTTTCAAATTTCATTTCTTTTCAATTAAAAAGTGAGGATGATAATAATACCTACTCCCCAGCATTATTGTGAGGATCAAATAAGATAGTGCTTTACAAAACTTAAGGTGCTAGGGAAATGCTAATAATTATAATCATTATGATCCTCATTATTTTCTCTCCCTTCCCCCATTTGGGAGAAAAAAAAACCATTCAAGCCATGTAACTAACATGCAAAAGAAATCCCCACATTGGACTGATCCAAAAATATATTTCTAATTCTATACCTTGAGTTCATCACCTTTCTTTCAGATTGCATGTTTCATAATTAGTCCTCTGAAATCCTGGTTTATTATTGCATTGATCTGACTTCTCGAAGCCCAACATAATAAAAATGACAATATTACTTGAGTTAATTTTTATGTTCTGTTTTTTCAAATACATGTAAAAACTATTTTAACATTCATCTTTTAAAATTCTGAGTACCAGTAGCAGCCAGGTGAATAGAGCACCAACCCTGGAGTCAGGAGGACCTGAGTTCAAATGTGGCCTCAGATACTTAACACTTACTAGCCATGTGATCTTGGGCAAATCACTTAACCCCAATTGTCCTGCCTTCCCCCCTCCAAAAAGCAAAAAAAAAAATTTGATTACCAAATTTTCACCCTCCCTCCCCTCCATCCGTCATCATTGAGTAGGCAAGCATTATACATGTACAGTCATTCAAAACATATTTCCATATTATTCAGGTTACAAAAGAAAATACATACATAAAAAATAAGAAAAATAAAGTAAAAAAGGATGCTTCAATCTGCCTTCAGATTCTATCAATTATTTCTCTGGAGGTGGATAGCATTTTTCATCATAATGATGAGGTACAGGTTTTGGGGGGTTTCTAATGAGAAATCCTTTCTAGGTTCAGCGTCTGAAAAGAATTACAGATGCAGCTGTCCTTAGGCAGATTTATAAAAGTTTATTGATTCACGGGGCAAAAGGGATGGGGTAAGGAAATTTAGCTAGAAAAAGCTTGCAAGGTGCAAAGGTGGGGGATCAGGGAAGCCTGCAAGTGTGACGCTCTTCAACGGGCAGGGGTCTGCTAGAAAAAGCCTACCTGATAGAAAAAGCCTACCTGATAGAAAAAGCCTACCTGCAAAGAGCAGGAAGTAGAAACATAGTATTTAAGACCTAAGACTGTCAATCATAAGTTCATTAGGCTAATGAGGTGTACAAAGGTGGAGTTAGGGAGGGGCCAGGGAGTGGCCAATACTTAAAAGGACATGTACCCTTCACATCTTCACATCAACTGCGCATGTGTTCTACCCATAATTCACTAAGAAAAACAGCAGGGCGCCAGGGTTTGGAGGTGTGGTTTTAGCCCTGAAACGTCATAAAGTCAACCAGCGGTCAGATTTGAGGTCAAATTCTCAAGGAGCTTGTTTTGGCCAGTTACTAGAACAAAAGGAGGTAGTGCCTTGCATGAAGAGTTAATGGTTTGAGAGGAAATACCTCTAGGCTGGGGCAGGGAAAGCACAGTACAGCTGGGGCAGGGGAGAAACAGTTAATGCTTTACAGCTGGGGGGAGGGAAGGAAACAGAGTTAAACTGATTTTATAAACTGATCATACATACACAAGACTGAAGTTATAACTATGCCACAAAAATCACCCCAAAATATATTACAAAGGCCATTCAGCACTGCTTCAATAAGTCCTTTGGAATTGTCTTAGATCATTGTATTGCTGAGAATAGCAAAGCCATTCACAATCTTCATCATACAATACTGCTGTTACTGTGTTCATTATTCTGGTCCTGCTCACTCCAGTTTTCTTCACTTCATAAGTCTTTCCAAGTTTTTCTGAAGGCATCCTGTTCGTCATTTCTTATAGCACAATAGTATTCCATTACAATCACACACCATAACTTGTTCAATCATTCCTCACTTGACGGGCATCCTTTCAGCTTCCAATTCTTTGTCACCACAAAAAGAGCAGTTATAAATATTTTTGTACACACAGGTCCTTTACCTTTTTTAAAAAAATCTCTTTGGGATCCAGACCCAGTAGTGATATTGTTGGGTCAAAGAGTGTACAGGTCTATAGCCCTTTGGGCAGAGTTCCAGATTATTTTCCAGAGTGGATGAGTTCACAATTCTACCAACAGAGCATTAGTATCTCACATTTCCCATAACCCTTCCTACATTTGTCCTTTTCTGTTATGTTAGTCAATATGTTGACAGTGACCTGATACCTCAGAGGTCTTTTAATTTGCATTTCTCTACTCAAGAGTGATTTGGAGCAGTTTTCATATGACTATGGATAGCTTTGATTTCTACATTTGAAAACTGCCTATTTACATCCGTTGTTGCATAGATGTTTCTTATTATTCTTATTATGAAATCTCTCCCTGATTTGAATTAGAAGCAGTGAAGAAACACTATATATGTCTCTAAGGTCTTTGATTTCTTGTGCAGGCCTTTGTAATCCTTAACAATACTTTTTGGATTCCTTTTAGCAACACAATGAGAGCTAGCTGTATATGCAATGACAAGGTCTACTGCCTCCAATACCTGTTTTACTGACAACCTGTCTTTTCTATTTGTTTCTCAATAGATAATCATTTGAAAGACTGCTAGAAAAAGGGTCTAAGTATAAACCAAATCTCTGCTACATACCACATTTGTGACCTTGGGCAAGTCACATAACTCTTTGGGGTCACAGTATCCCCACCTACAAAAAGAAGGTGTTGGACTAGAAGATCCCTAAGGTCCCTGAGAGCTCTAAATTCACCATCCTATGATCCCTAAGGTGTCTGCCCTCTCTGAATCTATCACCCAATGATTGCTTTGAAACCAAAACATTTCAGTATTGTTGAGCTGAAGGAAGGCAACTCAGATCATACCCAAGTTTGCATTGGTCAACCTGACGCTGTTGATCCCCAAAAGGGAGAAATGAAAGGAATGCACAGAGCAAAGGATCACAGGACAGGAATCAGACAAATTCATTCATCTTATCTCTCTTCTTTAAACTGATTTCCAGAATAAACAAAGCACATATCCAAATAATTGTAATCAACCTTACAAGGGCAGACATAAATAAATTTTGGGTGTTCTGCTATTTTAGATCATCCCAAACCTCTCTTCCACCAGGGGAAATCAGTGCAAGCTGACATCACCTCAAAAGATCCCCATCCAAAGCTCTTCCTCTTCCTTATTAGGCACTTCCTCTTTCTGTCTCCTCATTCAGCCTCTCACACAAAGTGCTAGCTACTATTTTCAGTTTCCCTTTCCTCTACTTCATTTCCATATTTTTTCTGCTTCTCAGAATACTTTAAAAAGTGGAAGCCTTTACAATTCAGTGATCAGAGAGCTTTAGGTTAACAAACTGACTGGGAGAGAGAGTCAAAGGATTAAGAGGAAAACAAAAAACAATCAAGGGAGTCACCAAACCTATGAAACACGGAAGACACAGAGACTGTGAATTGAAGAAGTGGTAAGAATTTTTCTGTATTTTCCTCTCTAAACAGGCCCCTCAGAAAAGCACCTGTGTTCTCTGTTCTATAATCTTTGCTTGGAATTTGGGGGGGGGGGGAGGTGGGTGGGTCTGTCATTTTCCCTAATATAGGACATGGGTGGTCTTCAGCCCTCCAGAGATCAGCAAATCTAAATCTTGGTCTGGTCAGGAGTCACTTTGGAGCATTTGCTGAGGTCTGGGGGAGAGGTAACTGTTTGGCCTAGAATGTTTCTGGGAAGCTGAACTATTTTAATAATGTCTGTGATGCAAATTTCTAAAATTGTCCAAATGTTGAAAATCTTAAGGTTTGGTTGAGGAGAAGAAAAGACAGAAGGAAAGATCTGAATAGGAATCTCCAGCCCACTGACATTGCCAAATCTTCCTTTCAGAATCTCATTCTGTATAGTCAGCTTGCCCATTTATTAGAATTAGATATTGTGGGACTGTGGGCTCTTTTAATGGCAATTTACCTATCTTGGTTTATTTATTCTCTACTCAATCTGAAAACTGGAAACTTCTGAAACTAACTCAAGCCCAAGCTTTCAAGTACTCAAAATGCTAATGGACCAAGGCTAAGCATAGCATTGAAACAGGAAACATTTAATCAAGGTATGAATTGCTGTGAACGAAAGGGCAAGAGGGCATTGGCCACAGCTCCAAAATAAATGTGGTACCTCTAACCCATGAACCTAGCCTCACAGAGAAGGAAACAATCAGAAAGCACAGAGGAAGAAGTGGCTTTTGTGGGAGGGCATCTCATTCCATCACAAGAACAGAGTTTGAGCAATCAGTAGAGACAGGAGCAATCAGTGTGTTGGATCCAGGCTTTCCTCCTGACCAGATATTTCTCGCTCTGGGAGATTATGGGGGAGAAATAGCTAGAGATGTTTGTTAGTTCCTAGTGGGAGTGGCTGAGCGTAAGGTCTGGATCTTAGCATCTAAACTGTACTACTTCTGGAACTCCTGAGAATGCAGAGCACCTAAAGAGGATGTAAGAGCTATCTAGATGTCTGAGAGACCCTAGGTACCTAGACAACTTGGAAGTTGCATTCATTTGATTTTTTTTAAAAAGAGTTAAAGATCATTCACTTTGCTGTTTAATTGATTAATTGGTAAGGTCTTTTTTTGTTAATTTATTAATTTATTTATTTTTAGTTTTCAACATTCACTTCCACAACTTTTAAATTTCTCCCGCTCCCTCCCCAAGATAGCATGCAATATGATATGGCTCTACACATACATTCCTATTGAGCACATTTTCACATTAGTCATGTTGCATAGAAGAATTATAATGAAGATATACAATGAAAAATGACAGGAGATGATTTCAACCTCAGAACTGTAAAACTAGCCAGACGTCCATGGGCAACAGTAAACCAGAAACAGCAGCCAGGTGGAACAGTATTTAGTTTTGACCCTGAGAGTCAGGAAGAGCTGAGTTTAAATCTCGACTCAAACATTTACTTACCAGCCAAGTGATAACAATAAAATCACCTAGCATCTACCTGCCTCAGTTTCCTCAACCATAAAGTAGGGATGGTAGCACCTACTTCACAGGGTGGTTGTGAGGTGAATGAGATAATTGTAGAGTACTTACCACAGGCCTTGTACATAATAGGCACTTAATAAGGGCTTGTTCCCTCCCCCCCTCAAGAAAACATGAAAGTGGTAAGAAACGAGAGAGTGAGCACCCTGGAGAGCCTGGGTAACAACCAGTTAACAGGAAACAAGCAAAGAGCAACCAGTGACCACAGCAGTGCCAACCAACATAATGCCACAGCATTGAGACAGGGACAGCCCAGGGAACCAAGACTCCAAAGTCCTTAGCATTCTTCCCAGAGACACCAGAAAAGGCCCTGAAGCCATGCACTCTCACCACTGAAGATCCAAGGGCAGGGGAGTGAGGCTGAGCCCCAGCAGATGAATTTCAGCACAAGAACCCAGTGATCTAAGGCAAGACCAGATCCAAACAGAGAGTGAGGACTCCTTGAAATACTGAAGTATCATAATTTCAGTTAGGACATATAAGTACCAATAATTAGAGAGCTGAGAGCAGGCTAGCTGGGGTCCCCCAATGCCACACAAGAAGGAGTATAAGAATCTCAAAGAAATATCATGCATTTGCGAATGCAACCCCTTAATGCTAGGTGAAGTATGGTACTGCCAAGAGAACACTGGATTTCAGAGTCAGAGGACTTGAGTTCAAATCCCACATTTGTTACTAATGACCTCTTTATCTCTGAGCAAATGTTTCACCTCTCTAAACCTCAGCTTCCTCATCATTAAACGAGAAGATGGCTAAGGTCCCTCCCAGTTCTAAATCTAAGACCGTAGGCAGGAGAGGCACAGAATGCTGGGAGTCACTCTCTGCTCTTTGCTGGCTGCGTGGCTTTCGGCAGTCATTTACACCTTCTGTGCTTCATGCTCCTGTAAACTGGATTAGATGATCTCTAATGTCACTTCCAACTCTAAACTGACGACCCTATAAATACACAAAAAATTCTTACTCTTACTCTGAAATAGTTTCAGAGCCACAGAAAAACATGGGAAGAGGTCATTGTGACTACTTTGTATTATAAATTGCATTTGAAGATACAGAGGCTGGATGCTCACAAGCAATTACATTTAGGTCCCAATTAATGCAAATAATGAATTCCCTGACATGGTTGCATTATTAGGATTCACACTACAATCTTTCATTGGTCTGGAATCAATTACTATATTTTAACTTTGAATATTGGAATTCAAATATGCATGATCACTTCCTAAGATTCATTATTCACACTAATAAGGATTTTTTGTTTGTTTGTTTTTTGGAGGGCAATTGGGGTTAAGTGACCTACCCAAAGTCACACGGCTAGTAAGTGTGTCAAGTGTCTGAGGCTGGATTTGAACTCAGGTCCTCCTGACTCCAGGGCTGGTGGTCTACTCACTGTGCCACCTAGCTGCCCCATTAATAAGGATTTAATTATAAGGACATTAATGGGAACAGAGACAAGAGGGCCTCTGTTTCTGCCTGGAAACAAGGTCTATGGGGAGAGTCACAGGTGGGAGAAAGAGTATGACCCTGAAAATGCTGTTTCTGTGCTCAGGATTTAGAAATGACTAGTGTTTTCCAGGTTCTATTTGAGCAGCCTTTGCATTTGCAGATAACACGCCACCTGCAGCATGGCCAGTGATCTTTTGATGCCGGCCCCAGTCTGCCTCATTGAAAACAGTAATGGGCAATTCATGGTGAACCAGGAAGCACTGCTGGTCCTTACCACAGTTACCCAGCCTGTGGTGGTGGTGGCAATTGTGGGACTGTATCGCACTGGAAAATCCTACCTGATGAACAAGCTGGCAGGGCAGAAAATCGGTAAGTCCAAAACATAAGGCTATGACACATCACCCTGTATACACATACAGAAGATTATTCATTTGGACCAGATTAGGGTCTTAGTGATAAGAATAAATGGATCTTTAATAGGTAAGGTTTCCTCCTTAGTGCTCCTGATTCCTTTCAAAAACAATAATGAAGAAACAGGACAGAGAAGGGAATTTAAATATTGTATTACAGAAGTTTTTCTTTCATAAGTAACATGGAGAGCATAAAACATAAAATAAAGGCAGAACCCATGAATCAGGAAATTAAAAATAAATAGGCTAAAAGGGAAAAGAAGTAATGAGGAAGACAAAGCAAAGGTCAATTAAAAAAAAAGGTGGGAGTAGCAACAAAAGGTAAAAGATTTTAAAAAGCACTGGCCAAAAAAAATAGTTACTTACTTATGGTGATGTTTAAGATGACATCACCTTAATAAAGAAAACTAGAGATGTATGTTTTACTTATTCTTTAACAGTTCCAATAAGATGAACTAAATTCTTTTGGCAACTTTTTCCCATTTTATTACTTAAAATAAGAGTTTGAAGGAGAGATTTTTGAGCCAAACTTTTAGCTGGGCAGAGATAAAGAAGGTTTGAAAGAGAATTGAACAAATAAAAAAAAACAGAAATTAACAATATAAATAATTTCTAAGAATTTAGAACAGGTCAGTTAAACGGGAGTGGGATGAAAATAGGGGAGTGGGGAAGACAAAGTGGGAATGCACAGGCGTGACATCAAATTCAGCCGCTCTCTCAGAAACTGCAGCTCATGTTGCCGTGTCTCTGCCACTCCATGGGAAGTCTGTGAGAACAGCAGGAGTTTGACAGATGTTCTGGAGAGACGATTGACTGCGACAGCTGAAGAAAGGAGAAAAGAGTCTGAAACAATTTATGTGTAGAGATCATTGAATATGACACATCTCACGAAGGGATATGAAAAGAATTCCTTTTTTTTGCTTAATAAATAAACATTTGTTTAATTGAATTGAATCAGTGATCTCATCCCAGCTAAAATCCCACTTTCTATGGGAAGCCTTTCCCAATCCCTCTTAATTCTTTTTTTAAAAAATTGTTTATTTATTTTTAGTTTTCAACATTCATTTCCACAAGATTTTGAGCTACAAATTTCCTCCCCGTCTTTCCCCGACCCTCACCCCAAGACAGGGAGCCCACTGAATACCCCCTCCCCCAATCTGCTCTCTCACATCCTCCCACCTTTACCCCCCTAACTTTCTAATAGGGCAAGATGGATTTCTATACCCCAGTGTCTGTATATCTTATTATATGGATTTCTATACCCCAGCACCTGTATATTTTATTGTATCCTAGTTGCATGTAAAAATATAATTTTTTAACATTGAAAAAAATTCTTAAGAAAAGATTTTAGTGCATATCCTGAATGCATTGAATGGTGTTACTAGGTTTCTAAAATTGAGAAGTTCATAGTGGTCACTCACTGAAAGTAACTTTGGCTATGACTTTATCTCAGCCGATATGTTAGAAATATTCATTCATGACTTTGTTTCTTTGTTGGCTATAGTGACAATAGATAGTATAGTCAATAACCTCAATGTTTCAGCCTAGGAGCTGAGAGAGTGAGAGCTGGGGAGAAGAATGATTCCTATCAAGAGAGAAGTGAATCTAAGCTTATGGGGAAAGAAACTTCTCCAGTTAGTTAAATAAGCAATATATGGACTGAGGTACAGCACAGAGGTAATTCCTCAATTAATGAGAGATATTACAGTTTTAGTAATTAATAAGGCAATATCAGAACATGCTTTTCTTAGAACCCAGGATAGGAATAAGAAAACTGCGCTCGTAAAGATAGGATGGAGATTGCACAATACAGGCTACACATAAGGATTGACTCTCTAACTCACAGCAACACTAGCATAAAAGTAGTTTAAACTTAAAAAACAAAGCAAAAAAGCCCTCACATACAAAATACTGATTTTAAGAGATAATGTATAAAATAAACAAAAGGAAGAAGACAGATGCCAAGTGTAGACTGGGTACATAATCCAACAGAATGAAACAACATGACAGAGTGCATAAAAAACTAGATCCCAACAATATAAGAAACACAAACTAAAAATATTCATCTAGAATGAAAATAAGAGGAACAAAATGTACTGTGCATCCCCACAGCGTTTCCATAAGAGTAGAGGCTGAATGAGGCTATAAAACAAAACAAAAACAAAAATCCACATTACCGAGAGAGATATACAAGGGTGATTAAAGCATAGACAACGAAGCAATACTACACTGACTATACATGCACCATATGGAATAGCACCCATTTCATTTTGAAATACTAACTGAATTAGAATTTAGAAATACTAACTGAATTAGAATTTAGAAATACTAACTGAATTAGAAAATTAGACTTACATACTAACTGAATCAGAATAGACATAGATAACAGCACAATAATGACAGATGACTTTAACGTTCCCTTCTCAGAGCTAGTGGTGCTCTATTATTGCTTCTACGTTCAAATACAAATTCCTCTGTGGGTCATTTGAAGCTTCTTATGCTCAATCTGCATCTAGCACTTTTTCCACTACAACTCTGATTTGAATGTCCTCCACATCTGACATTTGGGCTCATCTCTCCAAACTCTTGTGCAGGCTTCTCCCTTGGCTCCACAGTACAGTCTCACACCAAGGGCATCTGGATGTGGTGTGTTCCTCATCCCAAGAAACCAAATCACACCCTTGTTCTCCTGGACACTGAGGGCCTGGGTGATGTGGAGAAGGTAAGAAGAGGTGGATGCCACTCTACTCGACCAAATGTTATTAAACATTGTTGTTCTAGGCCTCAAGTATAACAACGGCCAAATAAGTTGGTTTTCCCCCACTGTACAATCATGGTAATCTAGGGCATCCCGCAGAAATGGCAAAAAGTCATGCATTCAGTCCAGATAATATGATCTAACCTCTAGGGCGATAACAAGAATGACACGTGGATCTTTGCCCTGGCCGTGCTGCTGAGCAGCACCTTTGTCTATAACAGCATGGGCACCATCAACCAGCAGGCCATGGACCAGCTGCAGTATCCTTTCTGGACAAAATGAGATGACATGAAGACATCACTTTGCAGACTTCAAAGGTCTATACCAGGGGTGGGGAACCTGTGGCATAGAGGCCACATGTGACCCTCTAGGTCCTTGGGTGTGGCCTTCTGACTGAGTCCAAGTGTTACAGAACAAATCCTTTTATTACAGGGATTTGTTCTGTCAAGTTCGGATTGAGTCAAAGGGGCTATACATCCCTCATCCATACAAATGCTAGCTATTACTGCTCAAAGGAAGAGCAAAGCAGGACTGGGACAGCTCTGCTCTTCCCTAAGGAGGCCTCTATACAGTCCATATTTGATTGTATTGGGGGCCATCTCCAGTCATCCTGATCTATATCTTGCCACTGGACCCAGATGGCTCCGGAGAAGAGAGTGAGGCTGGTGACTGCACAGCCCTCCCTCACTTGAATCCAATTCACCCGCAAGTCGTGGTATCTCCTTCCTAATGTCATGGTCCTCATTAACAACAAAGGATAAACAACAACAATAACAATTTTATTATATCACTGACAACAAAAAGAGAAGAGAGAGAGACAGAGAAAGACAAAGTCAAAGAGACAGAGAGTGGAAGGATAGCCTAGTGCAGGGGTGGGGAACCTGTGACCTTGAGGCCACATGTAGCCCTCTAGGTCCTTAAGTGCGGCCCTTAGACTGAATCCAAACTTCACAGAACAAATTCCCTTAATAAAAGGATTTGTTCTGTAAAATCTGGAATCAGTAAAAAAAAAGCCGCACCCAAGAACCTAGAAGGCCACAGGTTCCTCATCCCTGGAGTAGACAGAGAGCCCCCAGTGCAGTCAGGAAGACCTAAGTTATAATTTTACTTCTGACAGGGCAAAACACCTAACGTCTCAGTGCTCCTAGACAACTGTAAAGCAAATATCAGTCTGTATTTCTAAGGGAAAATTCCTCACTGGGAGTTCCCTATACTGATGAAAACAAGGATCCAGTCTAACACACACACACACACACACACACACACACACACACACACACACACACGCACTCAGTAATTGTCAAGAAAATCTCTTATGTTCCTACTAAAAATTCCAGTAAGTTGATTCAAAGGAAGGAGAAATGAAAGACTTTAAGGAATTGGTAGACTTAAGGAATGGTGGCTGCTGGACTCTTTTTCTGCCACTTTTCCTTAACTAGCACCCCCAGCTATGTGACAGAACTGACAGATAAAATCAAGACAAAATCCTCCCCCAGCACTGAGCAGATGAATGACTCCATGGAATTTCCAAGCCTTTTTCCAGACTTTGTGTGGACTGTGCGTGATTTCATCTTGGAGTTGGAAATCGACGGGCAGCCTATCACCTCTGATCAGTACCTGGAGAATGCCCTGAAACTGAAGAAAGGTCCCAGGGATGGAGGGTTGGGCAATGGGGGAAAGCCCAGAAACTGCTTTATTTCTGTCTAGTTTATCCATGTATAGTCATAGTCCTTGGCCTCCTTGAAAAAAGAGGAATGTGGTACAAAGCTTAGAAGAACACTAGATGACTAGTGTCATCATTCAACTAATAATTGTTTTGTGCCATTCATGGGACAAGTTCTTCATCCTTTTCCTTTTTTCTCTCTGTGCTCAACCTCATGCCTACAGACATCAGGGTTAGAGTGAGTCAAATGTTCTAAACAGGACAGGATTGGGCGAGACTGAACTCTAGGTCAACCTTCACTCTATGACATATTCTTCCTCCTTCCCTTTCCTTAGGTTCCAGTGAAGAAGCCAGAATGTGTATCCAGAAGTTCTTTCCAAAGAGGAAATGCTTCACCTTTGTCCCACCTACTCATGGAAAGAAGCTCAAACAGCTTGAGGAACTTCATGATGATGAACTTGATGTTGACTTTGTGGAAAATACCAAAAACTTCTGCAATTACATATTCAATGACACTGAGGCCAAGACTCTCCCAGGAGGTGGCATGGTCAATGGGCCCCGTGAGTCTTCTTCTCACCAGTACTTCCCATGACTTCCTTATGGCACTTGTAGGGAACACTACAGTGAGGCAGAGAGGAGTGTTCCTCTGGTAACCACGGACAAAGGCAATGACTGTCTTCTTGCACTAGGCCAGTCATATGTACCATATTTGTAAGAACTTTGGTTACCAAAAACATCTTTCTTATTTCTTGTTTCTTAAACATCCTTGATGCCTCCTGATTCTATCAGAAAGCTCACTTTCTGAGAAAGATGAAACCCCCACTCCCCACCCTGGCAAAGAATAAAGATACAGCCTCATTCCTAAACAGGGCAGCTCAGGCCATTCTCCTGATCGCCCCATTTGTCTTCCCTCTATAGGTCTAGGAAACCTGGCCCTGAACTACGTTGAGGCCATCACCAGTGGAGATATTCCCTGTATGGAGAATGCAGTCTTGGCACTGGCTCAGCTAGAGAACTTGGCTGCAGTTCAAAAGGCCCTTACATACTATGAAGAGGTAATGAGACAGAAGATCCAGTTTCCCACAGAAACCATTCAAGAACTGTTGGACGTGCACATCATCTGTAAGAAGGAAGCCACTCAAGTCTTCATCAAGGACTCTTTCAAGGATGAGAACCAGAAATTCCAAATGACACTGGAGGTACCTTTTTTATTTTAGGACTTTGCCTATGAACTATAGCTCTCATTAAATTTGAAAGCCTCAGACCTCAGTATAGTGACCCTGACACTACATCTTCAATATTATCAGTAACTGAAAGACCTGTGACTCTTATGTGCTCTGTAGATCTAGTGTGATATGATCATCTAAAATATATATTGAAAGTCTTGAAAAATTAAAAGATTACACATGAAAGGTTCACTTGAGGTTTTTGGTCTGCAATGTAGTTTACATACCATAGTCCAAAACAAAGACAGTAGTGGGAAGGGATTCCCAGAAATTTCAGATCGAGATACTATCTTCATATATTGATGGATCTAACAGGAGTTGATCTCAGGCTACTGGTTCAGAGGACAGATTTGGTTCTTTTGACTGCCTCTAAAAGTGCACAGAGACAACAGATTTTGGTTTTACAAGAATGTATAGGAAGGAGAAGTGCCTAATATTTTCTTTTTGAAAATTTATTTTATTTTTAATTTGTGGAATAAAATAAGCATTTTATAACAGTATTAAAAAAGATGATTGCACATGAAATTGCAAATCTATTATACAAAATTTGCTATTCCTTTTAAATATACATTAGAATTATCATGTAACTTTCTTATTTTTCCTTTTTTTCTTCCTTCCCCTACCTTGCCCTAGAGATGGCTACAAATGGGAAATACAGATATGTAAAATTGTTCAATACAGAATTCTATTTATCAGTTCTTTCTTTGGATGCAGATAGCATCTTTCTTCATATGTCCTTTATTTTACATTTCTGTATTTATAATAGTGAAAATGACTTATTTGTTCAAAGTTATTCTTAAAACAATATTGCTGTTACTGTATACAACGTTCTCTTGGTTTCTCTCTTTATTATTTCATGCAAGTCTTTCCATGTTTTTCTAAGATCATTGAGTGCATCATTTTTTATAGCACAGTAGTATTCCATCACAATCATATACCACGAACCTAACATTTTCCTAAGGGGAATCTTCTGAAGGAAAACATCCCAAGAATTAAAATTACTTAAAAGTGAAAGGTTATAGATTCTCCTTCATCAGAAGTCTTCAAGCAAAGGTTGGACAATCACTTGGGTGGCATAGAGCATGGGGTAGATTAAATGACTACTGAGGTCCTTTTAAATTCTGAAATTATGTGAATCTTTTACACTCCTTATGTCTTACTCTTTTTTTAAATTAATCACTCTAAAGGTTCAGCTAGAAGCCAAGCTAGATGACTTCCAAAAACAAAATGAAAGAAAGTCCCTAGACCGGTGCACTGCTTTGCTTCAGGAGATTTTCAGTCCTCTGGAGGAAGAAGTGAAGCAGAAAGTCTACTCCAAACCAGGGGGCTATGGAATCTTTCTTCAGAAGAAGCAAGAACTCACATATAAGTACCACCAACAGCCCAAGAAGGGGATACAGGTAAATTTTGCCTTGGGGCACAGGTTCAGGGCTTCAGATTAAGGGGAGCCAGGAAACATTAAGGGTCTTTTCCAAGCCTCAAGGTGAATAGTTAATAGTGTGACCCACAGGAAAGCTCTGCTCAGATGAATGAACAAGCCTTGGCTTTACCCTCACATTACTATTTTCCTGTTTCAAATTCATTCTCTTCCTATCCTCCAGGCAGACAAGACTTTGGAAGAATACTTGAAGTCAAAGGAAACTGTAGCTGATGCAATTAACCAGACAGACAAAATGCTTACTGCCAAAAAAAAAGAGATGGAAGGTGAGAAATACATGACAGAGACTCTAACCTGAGTAGTGCTGAGAATTGTGCTCTCTGCCTTCAGAAATGTTATTTAAGATGACTTGATGTCCTTGAGAGCATTTGAATTCAACAAAGACTCCTTTTTTTACTTCCTAAATATTTCTCTCTCACTAAACAAGTACCAGTTTACTCTAGTGAAGAGATCCAATACATTTGTTCTATGAAGTAAAACCAGTAGTAAACAGGTGAGTAAAAGGCTGGGGGAGTAAGCAGTCTACTACCTCTACTTGTCTTTGTTCAGTCATTTTAGTCATGTCCTACTCTTTGTGACTCCATTTGGGATTTTCAAGGCAAAAATATTGGAGTAGTCTATTTCCTTCTCCAGTTCATTCTACAGATGAGGAAATTGAGACAAATAGAGTTAAGCAACTTGCCCATGGTCACACAGCTAGTAAGGGTCTGAAGTTGGATTCAAACTCCTAACTGCAGGCCTGGCTCTCTATCCAGTACACCACTCAGATGCCCTTTCTACAGCTAGTTAAATTTTTATAATTCTTCTTCCTTCTCAGAGCAACAGATGAGAACACAAGCTGCAGCTGCTGCTGCAAGAGAGTTGGAAAGCCAGCAAAGAAGGCTGGAGCAGATAAGGCTGGAAAATGAAAGGAGACAACAAGAGCAAATAAGACAAATGGAAGCCCAGAGGAGGCAAATGTTGGCAGAGCAAGAGAGAGAGCAGGCTAGGAGACTACAGGTATTACATTGTTCCAGTTCAACATCTGTCCTCTTCCCCATTCCCCTTGATGACTTATGGAGACCATGCAGTTATAACCCTTGAATAGTGAAAACTTTTGGCCCTAAAGGAAGAGTAATATAGTGCAGGACAACATCTCCTATCTCTTTTAATTAATCCATTTTTTAAACATTTATTAAGTATCTACTCTGTACAGTCACTATGTCAGCCTCTGAAGATAAGGGGGAAAAGAACATAAAGGAAAGAAGGGAGGAAGAAAAGGGAGGAAGAAGGGAAATAAGCAGGAAGAGAAGGAAGAAAAGAAAGAGGAATGGAAGTGCAGGAAGGAGGAAGGGGAAGGAAAAGAGAAATTGAGGAAGGAGGGAGGGAAGGAGGGGGAAAAGGAAGAAAGGAGAAAGGCAGGAAAGTAGGGAGCAAAGAAAGAGGGAAAGGAAGGAAGAAAGGATGGGAGGGAAGGAGGAAAGAAGGAGTAGTAGAGGAAAAAAGGGAAGAGAGAGGAAAGGGAAGAGACAATTCAGAGCATTCAAAGAGTTATTCTATTTTTCTGAACTTCTAGCATGCCACTCCTTCTAGAACAATTAGATATATTGCCTTGTACTGTTAGTTTTGTTTCCATGTGTTCATGTTGTTTCCATAACTAGATTATAAACTCCCCCAAGGTAAGGATGGTATTTATGTTTCTTGGTATCCTCCATAGAGCTCAGCAAAGTATCTTATATGTTCATATATTCAATGAAGAAAGTTATTAAGTAGCTACAACTTAAGGCTACCAATCACTAAAAAACCTAGTAGAATGTGACCTCCCTGAAGGCAGGGTCTTTTCCTGTTTTTATCTTTGTATCCCATGGCCTAGGACCTAGAAGTAGTGCTTGTTTGCATTAAATTGCGTTGCCAAACCTAAGAGAGATGCCCCTCTGATTTCACCTACACTTGGCCTGTTGGATGCCTTTTCTCATTTCTTTGCAGGAACAAGCACAATTACTCCAGGAACAGCAACGGAGGGCAATTGCTGAGCAACTACTACAGATCCAGAATTTGCAGGCCCAATTTCATCACCATCACTCAAGTCATGGCTGTATTATATCATGAAGATAAGACATTCACCATCTCACCCACCGCCAGCTAGACTGTCACTTAAATGAGGAATGTTTATCCTTGGGACAATGCACAAGTAACTCAGTTTGCTGAAATGATAAAAAAATTATATAATCATACGATTAAATGTATCTCAGAAAGCACCTGGTCCAAAGGATGTCTCTTTTGACAATATCCAATGGAAGTGAATGTCATTCAGCCTCAGCTCAAAGCCCCCCTAGGATGGAGAATTCACTCCCTTCATAGGTAAGGTGTCCCATTCCATTTTTGGTCAGCCCTCTTTGTTCAGAGGCCTTTCCTCAGCAGGAGCCAGGAGCCTTCCCTGTTCTACCCCCTGTCAATGACCTCATCTTGTCTCATCCTCTTTCCCATGACAACCTTTCAACTATCTGAAGACAAATATCATGATACAGAAACTGGAAAAGGAGGAAGAAAAAGGAGGAGGAAAGGGACATTAAAGCATGGCCAACAAGACGTTTGCTGTTGCCAAGCTTTTCCATGTGGGGTCTCTTTAGTTCTCTTTCATTATGTTCATAAGGAACTGTGCAAGTGCTCTCCTCCCTCACTCTGAGGAATGTCAATAAATCAGTACTGGTTGGTATAGGTTATTATACTTGCATTTGCAGTTGGGCTGTTGCCCCAGGACTTGAACTTAGCTGCCTCTGACCAGTGGAGACAGGCTGTGCAGCTGACTATGTGAGGAGGTGAAAGATGTGTGCCTAATCAATGGATAAACCTGGAAAGTCACACCCCAGGGGCAGCAAGCTGGGCAAGGGTGAGAATTAGAAAATAGTTCTCTTCTTGCTGGGGCCTCTGAAAGCAGAGGAGGTTGGATTCTAGAGGTAGACCTGAAGGGGAAGGTTGAACTGGGCTTCATTAAGGTGGGAACAGCAGCTGAACTTCCTGCCCCACCTTTCCCTAGGAAAGCTACCAACTGCTGTTCCAGGGCTGCCCCTATGGGTGCTAGCAGTTGTCATTGGAGTCACATCTACAGTTCTTAGAGATTTGGGGATGTGAAGGTGAGGGATATTGTAAGAGGGGGTCTCCCAAGCCTTTGTCCTCTTTCTCCTTCTCCTCCTCCTCTCTTCATATTCTTCTTTGTCCTCTTACTCCTCCCTTTCTTCCCTCCTCTTTTTGCCCCTTTTCTTCTCTCTCTGTCTCTCTCTCTCTTCTAATCCTCCTCCTCTCTCTCTTCTTCCTCCTCAAAATTCATCCTTGTGGGTAGGGCAAAAGCTACTCCAAATTTTCCCATTTCTGTCAGTAGAAGGTGTAGGCTGAGATCACAACATGATACTTATGACTAAGTAGCTATTGGGGCAGTTAAACGTTACTTTGAGCTCCTGAGTAAATGAACCAATTTAACAAAACCTCTGGGCCCAAAATTGTAAAAGGAGGTTGGAAGGTGGATAAACTAATCCAGACCCTATCCTAACTTTGTAGACTTCTTTAATGCCAAAAGATTAGAATGTAAACTCTTAGGGCAAAGATCATCATTTTTCCTCACCTTTGCATTCCCAGGGTTTAAGGTTAGCTTGTACATACCAGATGTTTATGAAATTTTTTAATTAAATGAAAAAAAACCTAATATCCAATGCTACACTTTTCTACTCTAGTGAGGTGTCTTCCCCTGGACCACTAGATTCTTTCAATGGAATGTCACCGTTTTCTCCTCCCTCACCTTTGTATTAAAACTAATTTCTGAAGAAACTTTGGAATTTCCTTTAGATTCAAATGTACAAAGTAAGACGGTGGCTTCTAAGGTCCTTTCTAGTTCTATATTTATGGTCCTATGAAGAAGCAACTTTCTTCCATTACACACATGCACACCATGTTCAAATTCCCCAACTTCTAATTGACTGTCCTGTTTTTCCTTCATGCAACACTCAATGGGTAAGAAGATTGGTGTGACTCAGGGCTCAAGCCTCACATCTGCATAAGACTCTACTCAGTGGTGAAGAGAATGATTAGTTATTCTGGGAATGGACAAGTCACACATCATACACCAAAAAATGGAGGAAGGGACCATGATATGAAGGACTTTAAGGACAAGAAGAAAATTTTATATTTGATGCTGGAAGAAATACGGAGTCACTGGAGTTTATTGAATGGAGGAGTGGGAAGAGTTGTGTGACATGGTCAGACCTAAGTTTTAGGAAGATAAAAATAAATGAGAGCAAACTCTTGTTTTCAAAGGGCTTACAATCAGAAATATATTGCTTTTCCTGTGCATGTGAACTACAGGAAATTATAGTTAATCCATGGAGGGAAAGTACTAGAATTATGAAGGATCAAGGAAGGCTTACTGTAGAAGGCAAGATTTAGCTGGGGCTTAGAAGATACCAAGGCATTATGTTCTATGTCACATGACCAATAGGATGGAGGAATAGCTATTTTCTTCAATTCTTATGACTTTTCAAATATCTCCAGATAAGGAATTATTCACTAGATATAAAATAATTTCAGTCTCTTCATGAACTAGAAGACTAAGAAGTCAAACAAGGTTAAAACTCAATGAACTAAGAAGGCCAATATTCCCTAACCTCTAAAGAATACCCACACTGCCCATCAAGGCTGCAGAACCCTTCTCCACAATCCGACTGCCACTGACTCCCAGTGCCCAAAGATCCTAACTCTAAAGAGCAGATATTTGATCAGGTTCTGATAGTAGCAGGGCAGCACTATGAGCCATGGACCAGAGAACTGAGGAACATATTGAATGAGCCCCACATGGAACTTTGTGTCAGTTGGACAAGCCTTAGGGAAGAGCCAGGATCAGTTCTTCTGGAACCCCTCCTCAAGTCACTTACTGCAGTAACCTAGAATGGTGACTCGTGAATTGTCCAGTGTGGGAGGAGGCTGAAACATTTTGAAATCCATCCCCAAGGGGAAACTGGAGGAGAGAGTGTAATCACCAAAGATCTCAGGAGAAAGAAAACTCAAAGCCCTTTAACAAAAGCAGATAAACCAACAAGAATGATATTAACAGCACAAAGAAATATTACTTCCACATCTAGCAAAAAGGAAAGGTGCCATGCATTCCAAGCCTGGTGTAGGTCCAGAAGGTGAGAACTGGCTGATCTGGCACAATCTCTCCCCTTACTCAGAGACTTACAATCATCCTTAGCACTAGGACTGAGAGGCCATTTTAGCTGGTTACTACCTTTTTCATCACACCCAAGTCTAGCTCTTCAACCAATCAAAAAGGCCTCTCTTCTTCATACATTAAGTGGAGAGGAAGCAGTCATCTCTGATCTTCTATCACCTAATGATTATCAGTGGCTTTCTCAAACAGGATGTCCCACAGACATCTTAAACTCTATCTAAAACTGAACTCAATATCTTTCCCACTAAATCTTGACCTCTTCTAAACTTCACTATTACTATTGAGGATGCCAGCATTCTGCCAGTCACCCAAGATCACAATGTAGGTCTCATTCTGGACTCCTTACTCTCACTAACCCCCAGATCCAATTTGTTGTCAAGGCAACGATTCATATATACGTCCTACCTTCCCCACGGTCACTGCCCGGCGAAAGGCTTCACCTAACTCACATCTGTATAAATCAATAGCCTGGTGGTTGGTTTCTCTGCTTCAAGTCTTTCTCCACTGCAGATTATCTTCCTCCAGCTACCAAACTGATCTTCCTGAATCCCAGTATGACCATGCCATTCTCCTACTCAATAAGCTCCAGAGGCTGTCTATTTCCTCTAGTATCAAATATAAAATCCTCTGTTTGGTTTTTAAAGACTATTATAATCTGGTCCCTTTCTGCTTTTCTAGTCAGCTCACCTCTGTGTAGCCTATAATCCAACAACACTGGCCTTGTTCTTCCTCATACATCACACTCTGTCTCCTTACTGCACACCCTTTTCACAGGCTTCTCTTCCCCAGGCCCAGAATATTCTCCTTTCTTGTTTCTGCCTGCTAAGTATGAACTGCTTTTCTTTCAAACTCAAATAAAAGCCCACCTTCTTCAGAAGGCCTTTCCTCCCCTGCCCAGTTCTCTACAACTCCACAGCTAGTGTCTTCTCTCTGAGATTAACTCATCTTTTCTCTTTATCTATTTTTATCTATTATTACATTCTCGTTGGATTATGAGGAGTGGGTTTTTGCTTTTCTTTGAATCCCTATCACTTGACACAGTACCTGGCATGTAGCAGGTGCTTATTGAATAACTAAATGACCAATGTCCTCCAAGGTGGAGAGAAGGACCCTCCATTGTGTCCTCCAAACATCTTTGTTTGGGGTAGGATAGAAAAGTAGACCCCTATTGGACAATTGCCTGCTATGATAACAAAACTGCTACCATGTTGTCCATAGTGTCTGTTCTCTTTAGTTCCACACTTTTTATTTTTATGCATATAAGGAAATGCCTTTGCTTGCTTTTCCATGGCTATAAGTGTTATCCCTCCTTTGGGGAATGCAAATAAATCAATATAATTTGCTATAAAATATACACAAACTTGTACGTAACAATGATGGGGTGCTTGGGTGCCTATGCTTGAACTACAGTTTGTAAAATCACATCAGTTTGCAAAATCACATTTCTCCCTTGCCTCAAATCTCCCCTGACTCAGAGCATTATCTCTGCCCCTTCCTCCTGCTAGTACTCTGCCTAGCAACCATTCATGAAATGTTTATCATCCCTTAGTATAATGGCCAGGTGTACCTATGAATCCTTCAATGCATTATCTGTAAATTAACTCCTCAGCCAATTAGGCACATCCTGAATCACCCATTAGCCTAGGTTCCCAACATCCATCTTGTCAAACAGGACATTGATGGGTAGCAGACTGGGCACTTCTCAACCCTGACTGCTAGTTGACTTAAGTGACTTTTCAAGCCTAAAACCATACCTCCATGCAGTGCCCCCCTTGGGCTATTTCCCAGTGAATTATGGGCAATACACCTGTACAGCAGATATTAAAAGTGCATGTTCCTTTAAGCACTGCCCACTTCTTAACTCCTCCCTAATCCCAGCCTTACTCACCTAGTTAGCATAATTGGCACAGGTTATTCCTTATAAACTTTAACTGTGATCTTTTAAGGTTGCACATTCCATAAGACCTCCTGCCCTCTGTATAGCATAACAATAAACTTTTACCAACTTGACTCAGAAGGCTTGAGCCTGTGAATTCATTCCAGACTGCCCACCAAGGGACTCTGGTCATTGCAGTCCCTGAAAACACCTATCAACCCTCTTCAACAATATTAACAAGTAAGCCCTTGTTAGGATCTTTGTATATTGGAAGTTTATTCTTCCCTTGGCTTCAGAATCTGAGATAGCATTTCACATAGAGAATCCCAAAGGGAGCAGGGAGGGGAAGGTGAAGGGAAATGTCACCATTTTCAAAGTTTGATTCCTCCTTTGAAAAGATAACTCACGCAGGACCTATATGAACACAACTACAAAACACTTTTCAAACAATCAGATCTAACTAATTGGAAAAACATCAATTGCTCGTGGTTGGGACAAGCTAATATAATAAAAATGATTTTACCTAAATTAAATTACATATTTAGTGCCAAACCAATCAATCTGCCAAAAAATTACTTTATACAACTAGGAAAAATAGTAACAAAATTCATTTGGAAGAACAAAAAGTCCAGAATATCAAGGCAATTAATGAAAAGGAATGCTAGGGAATGTGGCCTAGCCATACCAGATTTTAATCTGTATTATAAAGCAGCAGTCATCAAAACT
>CM053584.1:33448684-33462896 GCA_028627135.1 Pseudochirops cupreus
TAAATGACAGAGAACAGTAAAAGGAATATTCCCTCCAGAGGAAGGCATTTGGGGTTGTAAAGGAGTCAAGGAGAAGTACCCCCTGCCTGCAGACTTGTGCTTTATGGGAGTTCTGGACAAGCCCTCAAAGTGGGGAGACTGCTGGACCTTGGGTCACACCTGAGTCCAGTTGGGGACACAGACACTGACTGACTCATGGCGTCACTCTGGGAAAGCACTTTGGTCTTGGTTTGCCTCAGTTTCCTCAGCTGTACAGTGGCTGTAACAAGAGCGTTTAGGCTGCAGGGTTGTTGTGGGAGGAAATGAGATATTTGTGAATGGCTCAGCACAGTGCTTGCTACACTGCAGGCATCTAAGAAATTCCTGTTTGCTTCCATCTCCTCATTCGGAAAAGTTACAATGAATTCATGTAAGGACAGCTATTAGTAACAACTTACTGAGTCAGAATGAAACTGAAACTGCGTTGATTCTAGGAAATCATCTCAGTTCTGTGCTGTGTGTGTGTTTGTGTGTGTGTGTGTGTGTGTGTGTGTGTGTGTAACTGGCCTGTGGCTCCTGCTGAGTAGAGACTTTGCCTTCTCATGTAGATCAGCTCCCCCCCTATCACTTCAGGTCTTAGAAAGTTCCCTGGGGGCTGGGTGGGAGAGGGGTCCCACAGCTCTCCTGTGCTCTCCTCTGGGCTGCTCTTCCTTCTCTAAGCTCAGGTTTCTGGAGTTGGTCTAAACTTTCTGCAGCCTTGTGTGTGGCTGCTAGTGGGGAGAAAGGTGATGTCTCCAGGCACACCTGAAGCTCTCACTGATCTTGTTTGCCACCTTTACCATGAATCTTACCCCATCAGACTAATTTCACAGTGCTCTGGGAGAACTGAATGCATGCATCCCTCTGTCCCTAGCTACTGATGTGGGATAACGAGGGACTGGGAACCAGGAAGACCTGAGTGTGAAAGCTGCCTCAGCTGCTCACTGGCTGTGTGACCCAGGCCTAGTCATTTACCTCCCCCCCCCCCTCAGTTTCCTTCTCTGTGAAATGGAGATAAGAGAAACACCTATTTCCCAGCATTATTGTGAAGACAGCAGGAGAGGACACTCATAAAATGTGCTAGATAAATGCTAGTTATGATCCTTGTTCTAATTCTTTCCCCACTGAGGAGCTTCCCATCTTCTCCCTTTAGAACCTAGGAAGTTGGCTCTTACAGCCTCTGGGCTTCCTGCCCCCACTGGGCCCTCATGTCTCTCCATTCCCTTGCAGGCTTCTCCCTTGGCTCCACTGTGCAGTCTCACACAAAGGGCATCTGGATGTGGTGTGTCCCTCACCCCAGCAAACCTGACCATACCTTAGTTCTGCTTGATACTGAGGGCCTCGGAGACGTGGAAAAGGTAAATTAATCAGTGACATGCTGCTCACTCAGTTCCCCTCCTTGGCTCTGCCTGATCTAAAAAGGAATGACCTCTTACACCTGGCAGGCCTGTGTATGGGGATGACAAAATATTGCCAAGGGAGGCTTGTGTGATGTATCCATTCAATAATCAAGCTGGGTGCGTGCTGGGCTGCATCCTGGGCTCTGAGATGCTACCATCACGTTGAGGATGAAGGCCATACCATGTAACATAAAGGACCCTTCACAGGGTCCTACTACTCTCATTGTATCAAGAACTTCCCCAAAGCTCCAATTGCAGAAAAAGATGGGCCAAAAGAGGAAGCTGACCAAAACCCCAAGATGAGGCTGACACTGGACATAAGGTCAGACTGATTGTCTGGGAATCCTGTTTCTTACGGACAATTCCTGTTTCTTGTTTTTTTTCAGGGGAGAAGGCAAGTCAGTTGGGGTTAAGTGACTTGCCCAAGGTCACACACGTAGTAAAGTGTTAGGTGTCTGAGGCCGGATTTGAACTCAGGTCCTCCTGACACCAAGCCAGTACTCTAGTCATTGGACCACCTAGCCACACCTTCCGTTTCTTCAAAAGGCTTCTGAAACCCCACTTCTGAACCTGTTCCTCCAGGCTATAAATTCACCAGTGAATTAAAAAAAAAACAACAGTGGACCTAGTAGCAAGCATTTACTGAGAGCCTACTTTTTGCTGCGCTCAGGGGACAAAAATATCAAAGTCACCCAGTCTCTGTCTTCAAGGAGCAGCCAGGGGACATAGTGGCTAGAGCGCTAGACTTGGGCTTGGAAAGATCTGACTGAATTCTACCTCAGACAATCATGTGCTGTATGACCCTGGGAAAGCCACTTGAACCCTCTCTAACCCAGTTAGAGGATAATAAGAGCAGTCACATCCTAGGATTATTCTTGGGCTCAAATGAGGTAATCTGTGTAAAATCTTTTGCAAAGTTTACAAACAAATGCAAAGCAATACACACCCACCAGCGATTGGCAGGGTATATATAAAAGCCAGGAAACTGATGATCCCATAACGCCTGAATTGTGGTTGCTTTATTTCATGAGGATATTCTTATTCTTTAGGGTTTTGGCAACTGTTAGTGCCCCACGCTTCCTCTGTGAGTGTGAGAGAGCTGACACTGCTGACTAGAGTGTGGGCACCTGAATAGAACCATCTCTCTGTGTAGTTATGCTGGCCTGACAAGGCCCCACACTCTGTAGCATTAGATTCCTTTCCAAGTTTGCCTTATCCCCATTAAGGTCCACATTCATGGGTATAATCTCAAGAGGAAAGTATGAATTCTTAAGAGCAAAGGTCCTATTGTCCTCCCCAAGAGGACTATGACCATGCCAAGCCAATGAAAAAAATTTATTAAGCAACTCATATGTGCCAGGCCCTGTACTAAGTGCTGAGGATACAAAACAGAAAAGGAAAGAGAAAAAGAAGCTCACAAGCTGATGGAGGAAGCCAAAAGGAAGCTGAAAATTGGGGGGTGGAGGGGAGATCTTATGCAAGGGCATGACATTGCATGGAGGCAAAACCAGGCAGAGCTGCTGATAGAAGATGGAGAGTCACCTGGAAAGTTCTGATCTGAGCCCCCTCTAAAGCAAGGCTTTGGGAGGCATTTACTACTGCACCCTCCAGCCCTCCAATCATAACAGAGAGGAAACTGAGGGAGCTGAGAAGGTGCTGAGAATGAAAACCTCAGATGACCAGCATGGTGATGAGATTTCAGAGGATCAGCTGATCCTGGGGGAGGCATCATGGGCATGATGGTCCCTGAAGTCCAAAACATTGATGGAAAATAGAGAGATGAATTACCCAGGTCTTTTCACTTGGCAATGAAAAAAAGTTTTTTAGAAGATGAAAAACAAAAATCCCCTCAGCACCCTAAGACTGCTTTCATGTCAGCTGCCCTGGGAAATTTTTTGCCTATCGCTATTGCTCCTTATACCCCAAAACTGCCAAGAAGATTACTCCATTTTCCAAAGTTCAACAATGACTAAATGAATTTGTACCATCCCATATTCTTTATCTAATAGAATTCACACCCTAATGACAGATAGAACAATGAGCCTTCCCACCCTACATCTGTTATTTTATCTTGCCTGTCACGGCTCTAGAATATATGGAAAGTAGAAAAAAATTAACATTACAGACATGCATCATCATGGGACCTTTACCATGCAAAAAAGAAACCAAGTAGACTCCTTTTGGTGGTGGTACATATCTTGAGTGCCGCAGGCAATCTTTGTTACTATAATTCTTATTGGCCATCTGAGCACTGCAAAGCCCAACACACACACACACACACACACACACACACACACACACACACACACACACACACACACACACAGAAATCTAGAACCCAAGCAACTGTTGGGGTCCCTCTCAGGTGCTTCACATCACCTTCACCTCTCCCCAATAGCTGATCCGGACTTTGTGGCTATAATGCCACCCAGATAGCAGAGACCTAATATATTCATAGACACATAGGTAGTGGACAGTAAATTAAATAACCGCAAAGTGATTTAGCTGGCAAGGTTGGAAAGACATGAAAAGCCCTCTTGAAGGAACTGGAATATAGGTTGTTCTTTGAAGGAAGCTACGGGTTCAGAGTGGCCCAAGTGGGAGAGACGGGGGGTAGAGGCAGGGAGAGAACGAGCATATTCAAGGCATGGCAAACCATCTGTGAAAAAGCATGAAATACAGAGCATATAAATAGCCTCTGAACATAAAATAGAGCCATACTAGGAAAGAGGAATTTGTATGTTATCCTAGAGGCAATGGGCAGCCACCAGAGTTTCTTGAGCACAGGAGTGACATGGTTCAACCTACACTTTAACATAAAGTCTGTCTCCTTTCACCTACTATTGGGCAGAATTTAACACTGTAAAGGCCCAACCCTTCAATTGGTTATAGAATTCTTGATCTAGATCTGGAAAGGGGACCTCAAGGGGATACAAACAAATCACTTCTTTTTACAGAAAAAGGAAGGAAAACCCAGGAAGACTGTGAAATGCATATAGTGTTTGAACTTGTACTGAACAAAAGTCTTTCACAGTCTCTGTTAATCACAGTTTCTACAAAGTGTTTTCACTTACTTGTGTCTTCTCTGGGAATATCCTGTTCAGACGTAGGCTTAGTCCATCCTGAACCTATAAAGAGATAACGGCAGGGATTTTAATTTCACGTTCTTCTGTGGAGTGCCCAACCTCTCCTTCTTTCCTCTAGTTGCCTAGAGGAAAGTTACTACTCTGGGTGTCTTCATTCTTGTACCACATGAGGGTGAGATCAATTTGTCTCTTCTGTGCCTTAAAAATTCTGTATAATTGATCAAGCTAAGATGAATGAACAAATGAAAGAGCATTTACTAAGCACTTAGTATGTACAACATGTTATACTGAATGTTGGAGATATAAAAAAGCAAGAGAGTCCCTGCTCCCGAGGAGGTCTCATTCTAACAGGTGAGACAACATAGAAGAGATTTCAGTTCCAAATCAGATAGAGAGGTCTCAGGGTCCCTTTTTAGGGAACAGAGGCAATACAGTTGGTAATGCCTCTTCTTTAATGTCATTTCCACTAATAAGATCACATCAGTTTTTGCTCTTGAGCTGTTTAAGAATGCCAAGGATTTGGGTAGCAAAAACATTCTTTCCTTAATCTTTAATAGTTGTGGCTTCAGTACCAAAAGAGGCATTTTATAGGGAGGCACATCTACTGAGGTTTCTACCCAGGTATGATGGAAGCTGGGGTTGGGCTGCCAGTAGGATTGGTGATCTGACCTTTCCAGTCCTCTTGGGTCTGCTTATTGGTGAAGGTTAGTGTTGGTGGTGGCAAAGAAGGAAAGCCCTTTATCTGAAATGATTTCTCTCTTCTATGTGATCTTTCCCCAGATAATCACATTAGGGTCCAGGATGGAAAGCGCTTGATGGAGGTGGCATTATTACTCTAAGAGGCAGAGAAATATTGGGTTCAGAGCCCTGGGCTGTCTTTCTCCAAGTCTTAAGGGAGTTGGCAGTCAAGTTAGTGTTGAGAGTTTTGTTGCCTGACACAGGCTACCTGCTGTCTCTCCCTTGGGTGTCTTGCTTGCTTGGTGAAACCAAATGACCAGGTGGGATTTATTCCAGCAACTCAAGGCTAGTTCAAAATGATAAAAAAAAAAAAAAGCTATCAACATAACTGACCATCTCAATAGTGAAACCAACAAAAATCATATAATTGTCTCAATAAATACAGAAAAAGTCATTGACAAATTACAACACCCATTCCTAATAAAAACACTACATAACAATAGGAATATGTGGAGCTTGCCTTAAAAAGATAAGTAGTATCTTTCTAAAACCAGCAGTAAGCATTATCCCAAATGCGAATAAGGTAGAAGTCGTCCCAGTACAATCAAGGCTAAAGCAAAGATGCCCATTATTGCCACTATTATTCAATACTATACTTGAAATTCTGGCTATAGCAATGAGAGGAGAAAAAGAAATCAAAGGAATAAGAATAGGCAATAAGGAATCAAAACTATCGTTCTTTGTAGATGATATAATGGTATACTTAGAGAATTAACTAAAAAACTAGTTGAAACAATTAACAATTTCAGCAAAGTTGAAGGATATAAAATAAACCCACATAAATGATCAGAATTTCTACATATTGCCAACAAAGTCAAGCAGCAAGAGATAGAAAGAGAAATTCCATTCAAAAACTGTAGACAGTACAAAATACATGGGATCCTACTTGCCAAGACAATCCCAGGAACTACAGGAACACAATTACAAAACACTCTTCACACAAATAAAATCAGATCGAAACAACTGGTAAATATTCATTGTTCATGAATAAGTCAAGCCAATATAATAATAATAAAAAAGCTTACCTAAATTAATCTATTTAGTCATTGCCATACCAAGCAAACTAACAAAAAGTTATTTTATGGAGCTAGAAAAAATTATAACTAAATTCACCTGGAAGAACAAAAGGTCAAGAATATCAAGGGAGTCAATGGAAAACAATGTGAAAGAAGGAGGTCCAGCCTTACCAGATCACAAACTGCGTTGTCAATGGCAACTATCAAAACAACTTAATGCCAGCTGAGAAAGAGCGTGGTGGGATAGACTAGATATGCAATACACAGTAGTAAATGACCATAGCAATCTAGGACATGATAAACACCCAAACCCACGCCTTTGGGACAAAAATTCAGTATTAGACAAAAAGCAGGCGGGTGGCTGGGACTGGAAAACAGCATGACAGAAAGCAGGTGTAGACGAACAGCTCATATTGTATGACAAGACAAAGTCAAAAGGAACACATGAATTACATATAAAGAGAAGATACCATAAGCAAATCAGGAGAGCCCGGAATAGTTTACCTGTCAGATCTATGGGTAAAGGATGAATTTAGGACAAAACAAGATATAAAAAGCCTCACAAAATGTAAAATAGAGAGTTTTGATGAAATAAAATTAAGAAGTTTTAGCACAAATAAAACCAATGCAACCAAAATGAGAAGGAAAGCAGAAAACTGGGGACAAATTTTCTGTAGCAAGTATCTTTAACAGAGGCCTCATTTCTCAAAGATATAGAGAACTGAGTTAAATTTATATGAATACAAATCACTCCCCAACTGATAAATGGTCAAAGGATATGAACAGGCAGTTTTCAGACAAGGAAATCAAAGCTACCTATAGTCATATTTTAAAAAATTCTCCAAATCACTATTGATTAGAGAAACACAAAATAACACAACTCTGAGGTACCACTTCACCCCTATCAGATTGACTAATATGACAAAAAAGTAAAATGATAAATGTTAGAAAGGATGTGGGAAAATTGGGACCCTAAGGCACTGTTGGCAGAGTTGTGAACTGATCCAACCATTCAGGAAAGCAGTTAGGAACAATGCCCAAAGGGCAATCAAACTGTATAACCTTTGAACCAGCAATACCACTACCAGGTCTGTATTCCAAAGAGATCATAAAAAAGAGAAAAGGATGTACATGTACCAAAAAAAAAATTATAGCAGTTTGTTTTGTGGTGGCAAAGAATTGGAAATTGAGGGCATGCCCATCATTGGGGAATGGCTGAACAAATAGTGATATAAGATTGTGATGGAATATTATTGTGCTATATAAGAAATGCAGGAAGTTTTTTTTTAAATACCTGGAGAATTTTTGAACTGATGCAAAGTGAAGTGAACAGAACCAGGAGAACATTGTTCACATTAACAGCAATACTGCATGATAAAGAACTGTGAATAACGTAGCCATTCACAGCAATACAATAATCCAAGATAATCCCAAAGATACTTGTGAAAAAACATACTATCTGCCTCCAGAGAAAGAACTGATATCTGAATATAGACTAAAGCATACTATTTTTTTCTTTTTTCTTTCCCTTCTTCCACTTCCTTTCTTTCATTCTTTAAAAAAAAATTTTGTTCAAGTTTTCTTGTACAAATTGAATAATATGAAAATATTATACATGATTACACATAACCTATATCAGATTGCTTGCCATCTCAGGAATGGCTAAGGCGAGGAAGCACAGGATAGGATTTGCAACTTGAAACTTAAAAAAAACAAAGGTCAAAATTGTTTTAACATGAGGAAAGAATAAAATATTATTTGAAAAAAACTGAATGCAACAATAGGCTCCAACTTTTGCACCCTCAATCTTTCTCTGACTGGCTAGATTAAAAAGTTGACCAGATAAGATATAGACTGACAGACAGAAAAAGAAATAGACAGACAGACAGACAGACAGACAGATAGATAGATAGATAGATAGATAGGTAATCTTTTAGGCATAGATTCCAGGAAACACCTTAGACTACAATCTTAGGCCTCAACCCTAAGACATCAAATCTTTAACAGATGAGTATTCCCTGACTCCAGTGGAACTGACCACTGATGGATCATACAGTGTCATGGATGAAGGGTTGAATGATAGGTTCACTGACATAATCTGTTTTGTAGGGTGACTCCAAGAATGACTCCTGGATCTTTGCCCTGGCCATCCTGCTAAGCAGCACTTTTGTCTACAACAGCATGAACACCATTAATCACCAGGCCTTGGAACAGATGCAGTATCCTTTTGGTATTTTAGAACATTCAAAACATCTTCAAACCTAATGTTCTCTCGCCAAGAGAGATGATAAACTATCCACGCTTTAGGAGTTGTCATCATGAGTTATTTTGCACAGAAATACCCATCACTAGGTGGCCAACCTATTGGAGTCAGTGTCCCCAAACCAGACTGACTGATCCTCACATGACAGCCTGGCACCAGACCCACAAACGAAGCCTCAGGTGGACCTTGGTTGAGCTTGCCATCATCATACAAAAGTATTCCACTTCCATCTTCAGGAACTCTGAAATGTCTCCATCATTCCATCTTTTCCCTCTGCCTTATCATTGACACGCCTCTTCTTCCCTCTTCCTCATCTCACATCTCATTTGTCTTCCTCTACATCCCGTCCTTCAGCCCTGCCTCACATGAAGAGGTGGCCCCTGTCCTTGCCAAAGCAAATGCTTTGCATGCTCCCTTGATTGCATCTCACTCTGTCTTTTCTAAAAGGTTTTCCTGTCTATCATCCTTGCTCTTTCACTAATCTTCAATCTCTCCCTATTGGCTGCTTCTCTGTCACCTAAAAAATCGGTCATATTTCCTCCATTCTTAAAAATCTTTCACTCGATGCTATCAATTATCTCAAAATACCACAATCCTATTTCTCTACTTTCCTTCCCAGTGAAACTCATTGAGGTGGTTGTCTATAATCAGTGCCTCTGCTTCCCTTCCTCTCATATCTACTGGTCTTTTCTCAATCCTCATTCTTCTTGACTTCTCTGCAACCTTTGCCACTATAGGTCAAGCTCTGGAGCTCCTTGAGAACAGACACCGAGTTTTTGGCTTCATTTGTGTGCCTAGCACTTATAACGCTGTCTGATGCACAGTGGGCATTTAATAAATGTTTCTTGACTGGCTGGATCAGTACAAGAACTTGTGTTCAAGTACTGCAGCAATCAGGAATCATAATGAGACCTGAGGTCTCACCAAGTTGACTGAAGAAACATGAGGTGGATCAGGGACTCCCCTGGAAAGCTCTTCCTTTTCCCCTTCTACATCTGTCATTGAAATCCCATGAGTTACAGAAGGAAAGGGGGGGGGGGGGGGAGAGAATCTGTAAAACTCACTGCAGGGAAGGAAAAATCCCACAAGTAAAACTGGGAACTGATGAGGCTGGTGGGTGTTTCCTTTTCCTTAGCCAGGATCTTAGATATGTGACAGAGCTAACAGAGCTAATCAAAGTCAAGTCCTCACCTAATGCTGTTGGAGAAGACTCAGCAGAATTTGTGGGCTTCTTCCCAGACTTTGTGTGGACTGTGCGGGATTTCACCCTGGAGCTTAAGCTAGATGGCCACCCCATCACCCCAGATGAGTACCTGGAAAATGCCTTGAAACTCAGTAAAGGTAATTTATTAAGAGTTAAGACTGGGCCATGGGTGGCTCTTGGCATTAAAGGGGGAACTGACACCAAATGTTTTTGCTTTTCTTTGGAGCTTAGCCATTTATTCCTGGGGCTTATTCTTTTGAATCTCATGGACTATAGAAATGGAGGCTGAAAGCTATGAAGGCTCTCATGGCTTTGTTGAGGGTCAGTTAATCTCTTTTTCCATATTTTTTCCATAATTTAGTGGCCTCTCCCAAAGGGATGTAGTCCCTGAGATAACTGATTTTTGCCAACTTCTGTGATGGGTTTGTATCTTATGAACTTACAAAAGGAGGTCGATGTTTCTGTATATCCTGCAAGTGGTTCCAATGAAAGGGAATGATGTGATTTTAAGGGTTATTTCATTCAGTCCAGGGCATAGCCTGAGGAATTTTTCCTCTCTAGTAACACCATATATCTTGTTCATAATGAGAGATAGATAGCCATGTCCTTGAGAAGGCATGTTGTACATCAAAATCGGAATGACATTTGGAGTTAGAGGCCCTGGGCTCAAATCAAACCTCTGGTGCTGACTGCACATGTGACATTGGGAAATTTGGGCATTTAATGTCTCTGAGCCTCAGTTTCCAAATGTGTAAAATGAAGAGTTTGGACCCCAAGATCTCAAAAAAACTTCTAGCTACAGATCCATTAGCTAGGGAGGATAGAGGGCTTCTCCCCTTGAGAATTCCTGAGAAGTACTGGCTATGTGTCTCTCAAATGTATCTTGCTTGTCCTAAAGATTTCTGACTGACCATCAGATGCTCCCATTCAGCCCTGTCATTGCTCTAGTAGCCTTTCTTCTTCTAACACTTCACTAGGGGTGATAAATCTAACTGTACAAATCTCTAATCACGTACTTTTTTCATTGTGGGCTGGTAACTCCTTGATAGCATACAGGCAGGGATGCTCATCTCACTGGAAATATCTCTAAATCCTGTCTGGCAATGAATTCCTTCAATTCCAGTCAAAAGGCATCCATTAAATATCTACTCTAGCCAAGGGACTGTGCTTGGTGCTCAGCATACAGACACAAAAATGCCTACCCTCAGAAAGGTTACATGGTAGTGGGAGAAAACATGTGAAAGATGAGTGAATAAAAAAATATACAGAATAAACGTGGGGAATAAAAAGTAGAAAGGACTTAAGAACCTCAAGGATCCTCAAAGGCCTCTGTAGGAGGTACTGTCAAAATAAAGGCCTGCAGAGAGTTACAGGTTCCAAGAGGAAAAAGTGACAGTGAGGAAGCCCAGGCATAGGAACTCTCTGGCCAGAAACACACAAGTGAGTGAAGGACCACAATAAACAGAGAACCAGAAGGCCAGTATGATTGAAATAAAGAATGGAAGGAGAATAATATGAATCCAATCTAGAATGATGAGAACCAGGTTGGGAAAGATTTAATAGCAAAGAGTCAGGTTTGCATTTGGTTCCAGAGGCATTAAGGAAGCACAATAGCTAGCATCTTGAGTTGGACAGGACTGTGACTTCTTCATCAGATATATCAGTTGGGTAATGTGTGTGCATTAAGTAGGAGAAAAGAGTAAGTGAAGGCTGGAAGACCAGTTAAGAGGCCACTGCAAAAGTCCAGTTAAGAGCTAATGAGGACCTGAGCTCAGGGGAATATGGGGTGTAAGCAGATAGAAGGCAACGAGTGCAATAGATGTTATGGGGGTATAATGCAACTAACTGGTTATAAAGGATAGGGGTGACTTCTCTACAACCAGACTATTGTGCAATGTGAAAGTATTTGCAGATCCTATACCTGATGGCATGCCGCCATGGGGGGAAGGGGGAGGGAAGAGAGAAAATTTGAAACTCAAGAGATTGTGGAAATGAATCTTGTAAACTAAAAGTAAATAAACAAGTCAATTTAAAAAAAAGGATATGGGTTTGAAAGAAGTGTTGAAAGTGGCTTCCAAGACAGTTTTCTCTGAATGGCTAATTCTCTTTGTAGTGGTAGAATTGTTATTAACTTCACACAAGGTGCATTTTCCTTTACTCACCTGATATCAGCCTTCAATTCTTGGGTCTTTTACATTTTAGGGAGCCACAATTCTCTTTCTACATTATCTATAATTAGTCCAATAATTCTGCAAGTTCCATCTAATCGTATCTCTCAACTATGAATCTGTGAGAGGTTCCATTCAGAGTCGGGGCAAATCCATTTTCTCTACATGTTTGTAAGTGTTTCCTATCACAATATCACAATATATTATCCTTACAAGAAAATGCTTGATTTCTAATAATCTCTCCCTAAACCAGTTCAGTGTTTAAAATTCTGTGTCCATCATTCTAAGTTAGGATTGGACACACGAAGACTTGACTATGTACCTTCACCACCCCCTTGTCCCAGGCCTATGCCTTACCATGATCTCTGTCTCCCTATGCCTCAGGCACACATCCCAAAGTTCAAATGGCCAACCTTCCACGAGAGTGCATCAGAAAATTCTTTCCAAAACAGAAGTGTTTTACATTTGACCGACCAACAAATGATAAGTCAATTTTGGCCCAACTTGAAGATGTCCAAGAAACCCAGCTAGAGCCTGCATTCAAGGATCAGGCAGAGAAGTTCTGCTCTTACATCTTTTCCAATGCAAAACCCAAGACCCTTAGTGGGGGCATCGTGGTCAATGGGAATCGTGAGTTTTATTTGCTCTAATGCAAACCTGATTGGGATTGGATATGCATTCTTTGTTTCTTTGCATGTGTACAGGTATTGCAAGATTTTTGTCTTAATGTCCTCATGGACTTGGTTTTCATTGTTCTTATTTCTCTAGCTTTCAGTTTAAAAATGCCTAGGAAAATGCACTTGGAGACAATGCCAGTGATCTTTGATGGAGATAAAACTCTATTAAATCAAATTAGAGAGGAACCACAGGTGTAGAGAAAGGCAATTTCCTTGATTCTCCAAAGGTGAAGTGAGTGAATTTAGCAAAGTATAACCCAGGGACTTTGACTTCTATTTCTGACAATGTTCTAGAGCACATTATTAAGGGCATGGTTTGTAAACATTAAGGAAAAGAAGCAGTGTCAATAAAATCCTGCAGATTAAGCAAATTTTCTTGTTTGATACAATAACTGGATTGATGGAAGTCAAAGGAATAGTGACAACTTAACATAGATTTCAACAGAATATTTAACAGTATGTCATGCCATAATTATGAATGAAACAGAGATATAAAAGATGGTGATACTGTTAGGTAGATTTGGAACATATTAAATGACCCAATCCTCAAAACAGCCCTTAAAACTTGAGGCCTAAATGAAGGGAAGTCTATAACGCCAGGCCTCAAGTTTTTAGAACATTCTCAATAACGTTGACAAAGTTAAAGATGATGCAATTGGCATGGTGATCCAATGTGCAGATGGCACAGAGCTCAGAAGAACAACTAATACAATGAGTGAAAGAAATGAGATGCAATGTTATCCTGGCAGAATAAAACAATGATTCTAAACAAATGATGGAACCTGTTCAGAGTAAATGCAAAGTTCTCCATTTGGATATAAAAATGAACTTACCCAAAGGACAGGGAAAATAGAAAGAGCAAATAGTTCTTGGGGAAAACATCTGCAGTAATCTCAAATGCAAAGTTATTCAATGCCTTCATCGCCAAGAATGAGCCAAGTATTTGGATCCAGTTAGGCCACACCAGATATTCTGTGTTCAGTTCTAGGTACATCAATTCAAGAAACACATAGACAAAGTCAAACATTTCCAAAAAAAGACAACTAAAACAAGTGAAAGGATTGAAGTTTATACATGAGCAGGCCCATGGATGAAGGTTTCCCCTTGAGCCCAGAAGTCAAAATTAGGAGAAATTGGTAGAATTTGCGAAGATAATCGAGTGACAAATAATTTAGACTTCCTAACCATTTAAATTGTTAAAAAGTAGAAGAGACTGTCTTGAGTCATCATCCTCTGTCCTTAAGTAAAAATTACCCAGCTGTAATTAGAAGTCACTTGCTAAGAATTCTGTCAAAGAGATCTTTGACCAGGTATGGGTTCTAACACATAATTAACACAGAGCAAATTGAATGAAGTTTCTCTTTGCCTCATCTTCCATTTCATCTTGTTCACCAGGGTTGGGAAAGCTGCTGGAGACCTATGTGAAGGCAATCTCTAGTGGAGACATTCCCTGCTTGGAGAATGCAGTGTTGGCTTTGGCTCAGACTGAGAATTCAGCTGCTGTGCAAAAAGCTACCAAGCATTATGTAGAGCAGATGGTCCTAAAGGTGAACTTCCCCACAGAAACCCTCCAGGACCTGCTAAACCTACATACAGACTGTGAGAAAGAAGCCATCTCAATTTTCATGAAGCATTCATTCAA
>CM053584.1:33463396-33484053 GCA_028627135.1 Pseudochirops cupreus
CCCCCCTCATTTGCTTTTTGTAATGGTATGCTAATCTAAACAATTTTGGCAGCTGAAATAAGAGTTTTTTTCTTAAAGAAACTATTTAGATGTCTGAACTCTCTTTAAGTTAATATTTGTTACTGATAGAAAATCATTGCCTACACACAGTAAAAAGTTCCAATGGTTAGTTCTGAAGCATTAAGACAGTGGGAGGATAGTTGTTTGGTTTTATGGGAGGATAAAACACAGTTAATGATTCTCTTTCTGTTGACAGATGTCTCTGATTCCCTCCCACCACTCCCCCATCAGACTTCTGATTAAAATAATTAGCTACTTCCAAAATTACCAGAATATATAAAATCAGGAATTATTATCAGATCAAGTGAAAGTTCCCTTTAGCTTTAGTCAGATAATTCAGGAGGGAGACAAAAACAACCCACTAAGGCATCAGGGCTTCATTTCATTGCTGCTAAGAGAGGATACATCTAATTACCCAATCATTCCAATTAGACAGGAAGTTCACCTGCTGACAAACAGCAATCTTGGGATCACTTAGAATAAATTGCAGAAATAATTGGCTTTTCCAATCAATATTAATCTCATCATATCATACAGCTGCTGATGTTTCTTCCACATCAGCCATGGTGCTGTTTTCTGTGATATCTAAACTAGGTTTGATGGCAAAATTTCATAGCTAAGAAGTCAAAGTATAATCTTTGTTTAGTATTTTTCCTATTATGATCAATTGAGTAGAAGTTGCCATCCTTTTTGGACTGCCATACTCTTGTTATTAGTTCTTCCCCTTCAGGGAATATAAACCTGGATTGTTATGGAATTTATTTAAAAACTGATTTTAGCTCTTCTTTCCTACCTACTTTCCCAAAGTCATATCCTTCATAACCCATTTCAAGAACTAAAGGTCAGTGCTATTGAGTTTTTGTCCTCAAAAGTTTAACAAATGAAATTTTGAAATTTTGTTAAAATTAATTTAAGAACATATCTTGCGTTTTGATTTATGTATCTTGTAAAATTCTGTAGATTCATTTGCTCTGAGAGAAAGCAGTGGAAGATAGCTTCATGCAATTTTTAGAAAAAAGTTAAAATTAAAACTAAGGTTGTACTTGAAGTTTCTCTGATTTAATTTACTAGGAATTATGTCCTTACCACGTACAGAGTCCTGTTCTAGCTAACAAATTTGTGTTGGCCAGTGTGAGCATGAGAATGAGCCTCATTAAACAGCCAGGTCTGCAAAGTGACTCTCTATGAACGGAAAGTGACTGTTTTGTTTGCAAGTGGTGTTAGTTCCCCTTCCCAAATAAAAACGGAAATGCTTCATTTTCCTCTTCTGTATTAGAAAATTTCACAAATAAGGTGGCAAGGGAGAAAACCAAGAACCAGGACTGCACAGCCAAGGGCTTGCTGATTATGCAAATACTAAGAGTGTGACCTGTGGAGCATGAATAGCACACATAGTTATGATAGATTTATTATGAAGTATCCAAAAGATGTTAAATCTGATACTTTGGGGAAGAAATATGCAATAATATATAGTAAATGCAGAGTATAAAGAAGTTTGGGAATAACAGATTCCATTTGTTGTCTCTGTTCCAGGATTTGTCTGGAATTCTGAAAATACAGCAATTTTCAGTTCTTTCCATTGCCTTCTTGCTGCCAATAGTCAAAAATTTTTTTTTGCATATTTCTACTAATTTTCCTTTAAAGCCCCCACATTATATGACGGTTTCCTACGGCATTCATTTATTTCCACTAAAAGATTTTTTTCAATTTCCAGTAGGTGGCAGCAACTTCATTTTGTTGACAAGAATTAGGATTCGTTTGCCCAGGTCTTGATGATCTTCTCAAAGGCATCCAGGGTACTGTCTTTCTGTAAATTAAGAACATAATTGTTACAAAGATCTATAACAATTATATTGTTTATTTAACAAGTATTTATTATCCCTGTGTGTAGAGGGACTGACAGTTAAAAAAAATACCCGAGACACCATTCCCTGTGTTTCAGGAACTTACAGCCTAATTAAATAGCTGACGAACAGTGCACTAAGTTGGAGGGAAGAAGAGGCTTGCTCAATTCCGATGATTCCACCAGTCTTCATGGAGAATGGAGGAATTGGAGTTACCGTGAAGGAAGACTAAGACTTCTGAGGTGGAAGGGAGAGAGATGATGTAGGAGCAGCAAAAACTTAAAGCTGGTAACGTGTGTGATGTGTTTGAGCTACAGGCACCACCAGAATAGGACATCCCTTAAGGACATGAGAAAGTGCCTCACACCGGCCACCATCACTCCAAAACAGTCAACTTGTGATTCCCTGAACTACTTTTTGACATCCTCCACCTCTCTTCTAAGGCTCCCTCCCCCGCCCCCCCCCATTAGCATGTAATGGCCTTGAGGGCGGGGACTGTCTGTCTGTTTGCTTGTATTTGTAATATGAAAGTTAGGACAGCATCTGGCACAGTGAGGGGCTTAATAAATCTCTCTCTCTCTCTCTCTCTCTCTCTCTCTCTCTCTCTCTCTCTCCCTCTCTCCCTCTCTCTCCCCCCTTCTCTCCTTCTCTCTCCCTCTCTTTCTCTCTTTCTCCCTCTCTCTCTTTCTTTCTCTTTCCCTCCCACCCCCCCCCCCCCTTCTCTCACCAGAGGGGATTCTGTGATTCACTAGAGCAGAATGTAAACTTACTTTAATGAAGCAAAACCGTATATATTTCTCAAAATCTTTTTTGTAGGCTCTACAGAATGCTGAAACAGGAATGGCTGTCAGTTTCTAAAGGAAATAAACAATTTATAATGAACTATAAGTTAAGATTTTGCCATAGGTTTACATTTAACACTCTATTATAGTGACTTCACATTAGAAAAAAATGGATTTTAGATAGTCATAATAATTTTCTTTGTCTTATTTTTCTAATCATATGTAAAAATGGTTTTTAACATGTTTTTTAAAGTTTGATTTCTAAATTCTCTAAAGAGTGATAGCTTTATTTCTTCTTTGCCTATTCTAATTACTTCAGTTTCTTTTTCTTCTCTTATTGCTAAAGCCAACATTTCTAGTACAATATTGAGTAACAGTGGTGATAATGGACATCTTTGTTTCACCCTGATCTTATTGGAAATGCTTCTAGCTTATCCCCATTACATATAATGCTTACTGATGGTTTTAGAGAGATGCTGCCTATCATTTTAAGAAGACCCATTTATTCCTATGCTCTCTAGTGTTTTCAATAGGAATGGGTGTTGTATTTTGTCAAATGCTTTTTCTGCATCTATTGAGATAATCATATGATTTCTGTTTGTTTTGTTGTTGGTATGGTCAATTATGCTGATAGTTTTTCTAATATTGAAGCAGCCCTGCATTCCTGGTATGAATCCTACCTGGCTATAGTGTATTATCCTCAATATAAGTTGCTGTATTATATTGCTAATATTTTTTTGCTAATATTTTATTTAAAATTTTTGCATCTATATTCATTAGGGAAATTGATCTATAATTTTCGTTCTCTGTTTTGGTTCTTCCTGCTTTAGGTATCAGCACCATATTTGTATCATATAAAGAATTTGGTAGGATTCCTTCTTCACTTATTTTCCCAAATAGTTTATATAGTACTGGAATTAGTTGTTCTTTAAATGTTTGTTAGGATTCACTTGTAAATCCATGTGGCCATGGCGATTTTTTCTTAGGGAATTCATTGATGGCTTATTCAATTTCTTTATCTAAAATGGGGTTATTTAAGTATTTTATTTCCTCTTCTGTTAATCTGGGCAACTTATATTTTTGTAAATATTCATCCACTTCACTTAGATTGTCATATTTTTTGGCATACAATTATGCAAAATAGCTCCTAATCATTATTTTGATTTCCTTTTCCATTGGTGGTGAATTCACCCTTTCCGTTTTTGATGCTGGTATAATTGTATTAAAATCAATCACAGCAGCTCTCCTAAGGATTGCTGCTGTGAATAACTTTAAGAGTCTAATCACATAGTATAAATAGCTCTTTATTCAGCAATAAACTAAAGCATAACATTCACAACAATATAACAACTTATTACTAAGGTGGTCACATAGTCTTAAACAAAACATATCATTCAGTATATCTTATAGTCATCTTTAAGGGGTAGCAGAAAATACAAACACCATCACCCCTAGAGGTCACAGTAGGTTACAATCTCCTCAGTCAATACAGAGTATCCATGTAAAGTCCTCTTTCATCTTGACTTGAGGCTGGCTTCCAAACCCCAAGACTCCTCCTCCACAGGCTGACTGCTCCCAATTCTTGCCTGGATTCACTGGTAGGCAGCTCTCCACTTCTGTTCCATATCTCAGCTTACAAGGGATGGCTCCACTCCAAGCTCTTTGCAGTTTGTTTATAGGAAAAACAAAGCTTAACAGGGCTACAACAATATTTACACACATTACCAGCACTATCATTTCAATTCACTTTCTGCCTGAGAAATCAACACAGAACAACAGACAGGACTTCCGTCTGAGAAAGTAACACAGATCAACAGATAGAGCACCAACATCACATTCTCCCTTTCAGTTCTGCATGCTCCCAGCTCTGCTCATGCTTTTCTCTGCTCTGTTCCTTCCTGCTCCACCATTCCTCTTCTACCCTGGCAAGTTTCTCCCACCATGAGCTCCCAGCTGATTACATCTAACCTATTAAGGGTAGGGAAGATCTTCAAACTCCCTTAGGCACATTAACACATACAACAGTATACAATGTATACTGTTTCCAATAAAAAACTCTTGATACAATCAAAGGTGAGGCTCAAAGGCACTTGATTAACTAAAACTCAATCCAGAAAAACAGCAAAAAATCCTATTTTGCTTGTTGTTACAGTAATTTGATTTTCTTCTTTTTTGAATCAAATTAACCAAAGGTTTATCTATTTTATTTTTTTTTTATAAAACCAGTGCTTAGTTTTATTTATCAGTTCAATAGTTATCTTAATTTAAATTTTATTAATCTCTCCTTTGGCTTTCAGAATTTCATATGTAGTTGGGGATTTTAGATTTGTCCTTTTTCTAGCTTTTTTAGTTGCATGCCCAATTCATTGATCTCTTCTTTCTCTATTTTATTTGTGTAAACATTTAGAGACATAAAACTTCCCCTAAGAACTTTCACTTCATCCCATAAGTTTTGTTATGTGGTCTCATCATTGTCATTCTCTTAGATGAAGTTATTGTTTCTATGATTTGTTGTTTTACCCATTCATTCTTTAGTATTAGATTATTCAGTGTCCAATCAATTTTTTGTCTATCTTTCTATGGCCCTTTATTAATATGATTTTTATTACATCATGATCTGAAAAGGATGCTTTTACTATTTCTGTCTTTCTGCATTGGATTGTGAGGTTTTTATGACCTAGTATATGGTCAGTTTTGTGTAGATGCCATATGCCACTGAGAAAAAGGTATACTCCTTTCTATCCACCTTTCAATTTTCTCTAGAGGTCAACCATATCTAACTTTTCTAAAATTCTATTCATCTCCTTAACTTCTTTCTTGTTTATTTTGTGGTTAGATTTTTCTAGTTCTGAGAGGGGGATGTTGAGGTCCCCTACTAGTATACTTTTGTTATCTATTTCTTCCTGCAACTCTGTTAACTTCTCTTTAACAATTTGGATGCTTTACCACTAGGTACATATATGTTTAGTATTGTTATTGCTTCATTGTCTATGGTACCTTTTAGCAGGATGCAGTTTCCTTCTTTATCTCTTTTAATTAGATCTATTTTTGCTTTTGCTTTGTCTGAGATCAGGATTGCTACTCCTGCTTTTTTTTTTTTAATTCATCTGAAGCATAATATATTCTGCTCCAATCTTTTACCTCTACTCTCTGTGTATTCCTCGGCTTCATATGTGTTTCTTGTAAATAACATATCGTAGGATTATGGTTCTTAATCCACTCTTCTGTCTGCTTCCATTTTATTGGGAAAGTTCATCCCATTCACATTCACAGTTATGATTACTATATGTGTCTTTCTCTCCATCGTATTTTCCCATTTATGCTTTTCTTTTTCCCTTCTCCCTTTTCTTCCTCACTAGAGGTTTGCTTTCGACCACTGCCTCCTTCAGTCTGCCCTCCCATCTATTAGTCCACTCCCTTATCTTCCCCTTTACCTTGACTACTTCTTCCCTCCTTTCTATCTACACCCTCCCTTTTCTTTTCCTTTTCCCCTCCTTCTTCCTATAGGGTACGTTGGATTTCTAAACCTAACTGATTATGTTATTCCCTCTTTAAGCCAAATCTGATGAGAATAAAGTTCAAACACTATTTACCTCCCTCCCTTCTTGCCCTCCACTTTAATAAGTTTTTGTGCCTTTTCTTGTGATGTAATTTGCCCTTGTCTGTCTCCTCCTTTTTTCTTCTCCCAGTACAATCCTTTTTCACCATTTAATTAGATTTTTTTTATCATCACATCAAAGTCAACTTATATCCATGCCCTCTATGTATAGCCCTTTTAAGTGATGTAACAACAATACAGTTCTCAAGAGTTACGAGTGTGCTCTTCCTTTGTAGAAATATGAACAGTTTGCCCTTATTAATAGCATGTTTTCTTTTCTTTCCTGTTTACCTTTTTATTATCTTGATATTATCTCTTAATCACTTGATGCTTGTATTTGAAGATCAAATTTTCTGTTGAGCTCTGATTTTTTCATCACTATGGTTTGGAAATTCCCTATTTCATTGAATGTTCATCTTGTCCCCTGAAAGATTATGTTCATTTTCGCAGAGTAGTTGATTCTTGATTGTAACCCAAGCTATTTTGCCTTATAGAATATCATATTCCATGCCCTCCAATCCTTTAATGTAGAACCTGCAAGGTCCTGTCTCCTGAATGTGGTCCCATGATATTTAAATTGTTTCTTTTTGACTGCTTGTAGTATTTTCTCTTTGACCTGGTAATTTTGGAATTTGGCTATCATATTCCTTGGTGTTTTCAATTTGGGATCTCTTTTAGGAGATGTTTGGTGTATTCTTTCAATGATTAGTTTTACCTTCTGGTTCTAGGACCTCAGGGAAATTTTCTTTGATAATTTCTTGAAAGATACTATCTCAGGCTCCTTTTTCAGCATAGTTTTCAGGTAGACCAATAATTTTTAAATTGTCTCTACTGGATCTATTTTCCAGGTCAGTTGTTTTACCAATGAGGCATTTTATGCTTTCTTCTGTTTTTTCATTCCTTTGTTTTGGTTTGACTGATTTTTAATGTCTTATAGAGTCATTAGCTTCCACTTGCCCAATCCTAATTCTTAAGGAATTGTTTTCTTCTGTTAGATTTTTATCTCTCCTTTTCCATTTGACCAATTCTACTTTTTAAAGACTTGTTTTCTACAATCAGTTTTTGTCCTTCCTTTTCCAAGTTATTGATTCTCTTTTGCATATCTCTCATTTCTTTTCCCAATTTTTCTACCTCTCTTACTTGACTTTTAAAATCCTTCTTGAGCTCTTCCAAGGTGGCATTTTGGACTTGGGATCAGTTCATATTCCCCTTTGAGGTTTCAGGTGTTTATATATTGACAATGTTGTGCTCTTCTGAATTTATACCTCTATCTTCCCTGTGCCCAAAACAAGAATCTGTGGTTATTATCCATTTCTGCTTTTTGCTCATGGTGTTTACCTATTTCTTGGCTTTTAGAGTTGAGCTCTCCTGCTGGAGCATGGGGGCACTGACCCAAGTTTCTTGTGCTGGGTGCCTGGGATCTGGTAACTGGCTTTGTGCGCTGGAGCCTCTGGTATTAGCAGCAAGAGGCTCTAGAGGTCTGGTAGCTTACCTGGTGCTGAGCTCTTGGGGTGGAGGGTATGGTCCTTGGGGGATGTCTGCCCACCCAGCCTTGTGCTCAGATATTTAGCTGCTGGAGGATGTCTGCCTGCCGCCTGGAGCTGTATCTTCTGGAGTTGTGCCTCCTGGAGTTGTGCTGAAGCACTGGGAGATTTGGCTGCTGGAGAATGCTGCCAGATGTTGTGGTTTTCCAAGCTGGTATCTGCCAGTTCCCTTGCCCATGCTGAGGCCCTTGGGAGAGGTGGGGCTGGTGTTGACACTTGCCTGCTCCACCACCCTGGGGCTCAGGATCTCCCCCTGATTTGCTGAGGCTGGGCTTGCCTCTGACTTTCTGGGACACCTCTCATCCTGTACAGCTCTCCCTCCCCTGAGTGCGAGGGGACCTTTCCCATTAGTTTCCTAAACTTCCTGGGCTAAAGACTGCTGTATCTCCTCTTTTTTTTGCTGACTTAGCTGTTCCAGGGTTTTTCCTGTGGTGATATTTTCTGGGCTTTCAGAGGTCAATAAGGAAGGGTGAGAGTGACTTACTTCTTACTCCACCATCTTGGCTCAGAAAAGCAATTTGAAAAAGGTTATACATGTGCAATCATGCAAAACGTATTTCTATATTAGTTATATCGTGAAAGAAAACACAGCCTTCCCCGCCCCCCAAAAAAAACAACCCAAGAAAAATAAAGTAAAAAAAAAAAGGATGCTTCAATATACAGACACCATCAGTTCTTTCTCTGGAAGTGGATAGCATTTTTTATCATAGGTCCTTAGGAATTGTCTTAATGATCCAAGACTGTAAATGACTTAGTTATTCTCAGCAATACAGTGATCCAAGTAATTTACAGTCAGTAATCATACAACATTGTTGTTACTATGTAAGATATTTTCCTGGTTCTACTCTCTTCACTTTGCATTAGTTTATGTAAGTCCAGCTTTTCTGAGAATATCCTGCTCATCATTTATTATAGCACAATAGTATTTCATCAGGATCATAGACCACAATTTGCTCAGCCATTCCCCAGTTGATGAGCATCAATTTCTGGTTCTATTCCAACACAAAAAGAGCTGTTATAAATATTATTGTAGAAATAGGTCCTTTTCCATTTAAAAATTTTTTCTTTGGGATATAGACCTAGCAGTGGTGTTGCTAAATCAAAAGGGTATGCGTGATTTTGTAGCCCTTTGAGGATAGCTTCAAATTGCTCTCCAGAATTGTTGGATCAGTTCGCAACTCCCCCAATGGTGCATTAGTGTCTTCATTTTCCCACATTTCCTCCAACATTTGTCATTTTTCTTTTCTATTAGCCAATCTGATAGGTTTGAGGTGGTGCCTCACAGTTGTTTTAATTTGCGTTTCTCTAGTCAACAGTGATTTAGAGCATTTTTTAAAATGTGACTATAAATAGCTTTGATTTCTTCTGAAAACTGCTTATTCATAATCTTTGATCATTTCCCAAATGGGAAATGATTTGTATTTGTATTCTTATAAATTTGATTCAATTTCCTATACATTTGAGAAATGAAGACTTTATCAGAGAAATTTGCTGTGAAACTTTTCCAACAGTTATGATGACTATATTTCCCTCTATCCTATTTCCCCCCATTTATCCTTCTCTCTCTTTTCCCCAGTCCTCCATCAAAAAGTGTTTTGCTTTTGACTATGATGTTTTCCAATCCACCCTCCCTTTTATTAGCACCCCCCCTTCTCTTATCTCTTTCTCTTCCTTCCCTTTAGGGTAATATAGGTTTCTATACCCAACTGTGTTATTCCCTCTTTGAGCCAATTCAAATGAGAATAAGGTCCAAGTGTTTTACCCCCTTCCCCCTGTCTATTCTTACTGTAAAAGCTCTTTTGCACATGTTATGTGAGATAATTTACCCTTTCCCTCCCCCTTCTCCAAGTGTATACTCTTTATCATTCCTTAATTTTATTTTTTTTAGATATCATCCCATCATAGTCAATTCAAGCCTATGCCCTCTGTGTATGTATACTCCTAACTGCCTTAATAATGATAAAGTTCTTAAGAGTTATAAGTATTATTATTGTCTCATGTAGGAATATAAACAGTTAGACTTTTTTGACTCCCTTATAATTTGTCTTTCCTGTCTACCTTTATATGCTTCTGTTGAGTCTTGTATTTGAAAGTCAATTTTTTTTATTTAGCTCTGGTCTTTTCATCAAGAATGCTTGAAAGTCCTCTATTTCATTAAATATCCATTTTCCCCCAGATAGATTATACTCAGTTTTGCTGGATAGGTGAAAAATTCTTGGTTATAATTCTAGCTTCTTTGTCCTCTGGAATATCATATTCCAAGGCCTCAGTTCCTTTAATGCATAAGGTGCCAAGTCTTGTGTAATCCTGACTGTGATTACATGACATTTGATTAGTTTCTTTCTGGCTGTTGGCAGTATTTTTTCACTGACTTGGGAGCTCTAGAATTTGACTATAATATACCTGGAGTTTTCATTTCAGATTCTCTTTCAGGAAGTGATGGTGGATTCTTTTACTTTTCATTTTACCCTCTGATTCTAGAATGTGAGGGCAGTTTTCCTTGATAATTTCTTGAAAGATGATGTCTAGGATCTTTTTTTTGATCATGGCTTTCAGGTAGTCTGATAATTCTTAAATTATCTTTTCTGGATCTATTTTCCAGGTCAGTTGTTTTTTCCAATGAGATATTTCACATTTTCTTCTATTTTTTCCTTCTTTTGATTTTGTTTTATTGTTTCTTGATGTTCTAATTTTTTAAGGAATTATTTTCTTCAGTGAGCTTTTGTGTCTCCTTTTCCATTTGGCCAATTTGATTTTTTAAGGAGTTCTTCAGTGAATTTTTGTACATCTTTTATCCTTTGGCCAATTCTGTTTTTTAAGGACTTTTTCTATTCAATGGATTTTTTTGTGCATCTTTTACTATTTGGCCTGTTCTTTTTTTAGGTGTTATTTTTTTTCAGAATTTTTTTTGTGCCTTCTTTGTCAAATTGTTGCCTCTTTTTTCATTATTTCACTCTCATTTCTTTTTCCCCATTTTCTTCTACCTGTTTTATTTGATTTAAAAAATTCTTTTGAACTTTTCCAGGAATTCTTTTTTTGGGCCTGGGACCAATTCACATTTTTTTCTTTGAAGCATTGGATGTAGAAGTTCTGACTTTATTGTCTTCTGAGTCTGTGTTTTGATCTCCCCATCACAACAGTAGCTTTCTATGGTCAGTTTCTTTTTTGTTGTTGTTTGCTCATTTTTCAATCTATTTCTTGACTTTCAATTTTATGTTAAAGTTGGACTCTTCTCCCAGGGTGGAGGAAGCACTGTCTCAGTTTCAGATTTTTCATGCCGCTATTTTCAGAACTAGTTCTGGGGGTGTGCACTTCTAAAATGCTATGATCAAACTAAGGATAGGCATATTTACTACTTTCCTGCCCTATCATCTGGTCTTTCAGCAATCACAGGCACTCTTTTCCACCCTGGAACTGTGACTACAGTGCCTACTCCCCATTGACCACATGCTCTAGTGTGCTAGTGCTCCTCCTTGCCCTGAGACTGTGACAGAGTCTTGCATCCAGTGCCAGCAAAGTGTCCCTTGTAAACTCCTTCTGATTATCTAAACCCCTTACCATCTGTGGGTTGAGAGCTCCAGAAGCTGTTGATTCAGTCACCTTCAAGGCCTGCTACTGACTTTCTGGGTGTGGCTTGTTCTGGACTTTACTCCACTCTCACTTCAGTGAGACAGACATTTCCTGCCAACCATCTCAGTCATCTTGGGATGGAAAATTGTTCTATCTTGTCATTTTCTTGGTTCTGCTGCTACAGAATTCATTCTGAGGCATTATTTTAGAGTTGTTTGAAGAGGAATTTTAGAGAACTCAGGTGAGTCCTTGCCTTTACTCAACCTTAGTCATTATAATTTTCAAGAAGTAGATTTTTAAAAGTACCATCTAAGCAAACAGCTGTGATGGTACAATAATGAAACTCTAGGCAACATTTTCATAATGCTTTAGTAGCAACACAAAGATTTCCTTCTGTACTTTTCTAAAATAATATATTAGAGCTGATAATGACCTATTACCTTATTTTTAATCATCCACTTTGAAAATTTATAGTCATAACATTCATCTTCCTTCATTTCAGAGAGGTCTACATCTAAAATGAGAGAGGAAAAAGAGTTAGTTTATCTAATGCAAATCATTCCTTAGCATTTTATTATTATTAATAGCCACTTTCTTTTTTTTCTCCATGTAACTTAACGTAGTTTAAAATTCTCTCATTGGAGACCAGGTTCTGGACACTAGAACCCACTACCATGGGAATCACTAGGAAACCTTATAGGAGCAGAGGAAGTGAATCATTCATTCAGTGGGCCCTGAGAGGTTATCTAGGCTATCTTTTAACTGGAATTTACAGATACATTTTTAAGTGAATCACATTATTGATGCTCTAACATTGTGCCTGTTGGCCTACTGTTAAAGTTGAGTTACAATTTAGTGTGCTCTATCCACTAGTCAAATTGATGGTGTGTTTAGACCAGTGGCGGTTGCTGGATGAGCATATTTAACATTCTGGTGTGAACTCTGGGGAGGGAGAAATATGGATTGTCTGTCCTAAGAATGAACCTCAGGATATAAGACTCTTGATCACTGCAAAGAAAATCTCTCTTCATACATGAGAAAATGTCACCTCATTACATGCATCTAGAATAATTATATCACCAATACTCTATTAATCAACAGTCTTTGTTTTCTTAGATTTTGGTCAGATCTTCTTCCCCTCTATAGCCTTGTGTTGTCTTGACTCTATTTCATCCCTAATATTTGCAGACATTTTGGTTACTTCTACAAGACCTTTGTCATAGTCTAGGGCTTGACCCAGATGTTTCCTTGGTATTCAGTCTGAGTGTTACCCTTGGCTGCTTGTTCTTGACACTTTCACTTTCTGTAAATCCTTATACTTAGATGTTTTTGAGTGCCCTGCAATCATTAGTTTACTTTCATCAACAACATAAAATGATTTATTTTTCACAAAATATTCTCCACGTGGAAAATGTTCTTCACATTTGTTAAAGTATTTTTTAAGTAGAGAAGTTAGCCTCTACTTTATACTTGTCCTAGTGTTTCATTTAGGATTATGTATTTACATATGACATTTAAAATTTAAATATGACCCTAGAAGAAATTAAATAATTTCAACCTCATTACCCATTTGTAAATCATATGAAAAATTTAGAAATGATATATAAGTTACACAGACTGAAATTGTTAGGTATCTCCCACTGGGACACTTCAGTCAGCCAGTCAGCCAACAAGGATTGATTAAGCATTTACGGTGGGCCCGGTACCATGCTAAGTACTGGACATACAAAGAAAGGCTAAGAAAAACATTCCTTGCTCTTAAGAAGCTCACAGGGGAGACAACTATTATGAACAAGTTAAATAGGGTAAATCATAGATAAGAGGAGTTTTAAGAGGGATCAGGAAGGGGTTCCTATAGAAAGAGAGACTTTAGCTGGGGCTTGAAGGCAGCTAGGAAAATCAGGAGGACATTCCAGGCAGTGGGACAGAAAGCCAGTGAAAGTAGATTAGTGTCTTATGTGTAGAACAGCAGAGAGACCAGTGTCACTAGATCATGTGTGTTAGGAAGATCACTGTGATAGCTGAGTGAAGGGGGATGGACTGGAGTTGGGAGAGGTTTGTGTCAGGGAAATCAACTTGCAGGACGCAGGGAGAGGAGGGTCCAGGAGAGAGTCTTGTGGGACACCTATGGGTGTAACAAAAGAGACTGAGAAGCTGTCAGAGAGGTAGGAGGAGAACCAGGAGAGAGCAGGGAAATCTGGAGAGAAAAGGGAATCAAGGAGAAGAGAGTGATCAGCAGTATCAAAGGCTGCAGAGATGTGGAGCAGAATGAGGATTTGGGGAAAGGATTTTGGATTCGGCACTTAAGAGATCATTAGTAACTTTGGCAAGAGCAGTTTTGATTGAATGATGAGGTCAGAACCCAGACTGGAGTTAATTTTAGAGTGAGAGGAAAGGAAGGTCTATTATAGATAGTTTCTACTTGGCAGATTTCTAAGTTATCTGCATGAAATTTGTTCTGTTTGAAAGCTCTTATCATGTTCTGAACATTAGCACATCCACTTCAAATCAACTCTGTATTTTTGTGTCTCCTGAGCTTGATAAGAATAAGGTGGACTATGTCAAGAGGATGAACTGAATTCAATTGGAAAATCCAGCCTACCTAGTTCACTGCAGCTCCTCTTCATGTAGGAGCACAGCTCAGAATTAGACACATCACGTTCACTGCTCCCTTAGTTTCAAGACCAACATTATTTGGATGGTTACAATCTGGTCTCATGACCAGTCAGCTCTTCTTCTGGAATCCCAGACACAGTTTGCTTTTAGAGCATTAGTTCAGAACTTAAGCTCAGGATATTCAAATTTTTTCCTCTTTTTTATAGAAACTTTTTAATGACATATTTGCTAGCTCAATAATCATTACAGAATCACATTCAGATTTACTGGAACTACTTTGTAGCAAAGATTAGTATAAGATGGAAATGATACTACACACATTTTCTGAGTAGACAAATCTTTACCAATCTCATAGGACAATTGCTCTTTTCCATAGTTAGAATAAAAACAACATCATTCCACATTTATGTGTACGTGTACCAAAAATTTACAAGACATTTACTTAGCCCTGAAATATCAGCAATGATGAAGTATCCCCCTTCAGGGACTATGGGTTTCAGTCCAATGCTCTGAAGTAACTGGACCATCCGATCACGTTTTGCTTCCAGTTCCCGGGGCAAAAAATAAAAGTAGCATTCTGGATCATCCATGCGTTTAATGTCAAACCAAAAAGCTCGAGCCAAAGCCTCCTGTATTTTAAAAATTCAAAAACAGGGAGAAAATAGATTATTTTCCCCATTAATTACTGTAATGCAAATTTGATAAGAGAATCAGTATCATTCCTAATAAACAGGTCAGTGATTACTTAACCAAGAAGATAGGAGAAGTTCTTTTTCTGGTGTTAGCTGAGGTTAATATTTCTGTAGACTTTGGCTTCTACAAATTTTTTTTGACTTGTTATGAGTTCATCAGTGTCTAATTCTGCCTAATATGGAGGTTATGGATGTGAAACTGTCATATTCTTCATTATGATGATGTACATTAAAAAAAAAAGTTACTACACAAAAAGTTTCCCTCTGGAATGCAAATGATACCAAATTATTTTCTAATAAGATGAATTATCAAATGACTCTGACTAATGGGTTGGAATGAGAAGGGTAAGAGTTGTTTTTTGCTTTTGCCTTTTTATTCCTAGCTCCTAGTACAGGCTCTGGCACACAGAAGAAACTTAATACATATATGTTTAATTGAACTGACGAGAGAAATAATAATTGAGGTTGGTGGCTGCCAACCTGTGGGCCAAGGGCTCTGGTGGTCGAGCTGTGGCATGTTTGTACAGGGCTCATGAATCCTCATACTCACCAAGGACTGCCATTTTGATGTTTAGTTCCAAGAAAATACACTTTGAATAATGCTTGTTTTTATTTGTTAAGCGGATGCAGCTGCTGTTGTAATGAACAACATAAATACATTTCAAAATGTCAATGAATTCATAGGAATCTTTTGTCATTTTGTGTTTTATCAGTCAATAGATGCTAGCAGTACAATGTCTATTATGGGCGGGGGGAGTCTATATAAGATTTAGGCTTTAAAAAGTGGACCTTATACCTGAAAAGGTTTGGAACCATTGACCCTAAGCTGACCCTAAGCATATACCAACACATAGAATATATACTTATGTAGAAGATGAAAAGTGTCCCTCAGCCTTCCTTCCAAGTTCATGGGAAGAACTTTATGTTTGCACATTCAGGAAGGATGGAGAATTGAATTGTTGAACAGGAAGGCAGCAACTTGACCTGACCTGACCTGACCCAGCTACTAGCCTCTTTTTTCCCTCTGAAACCACCTATAGCCAGCCTACAAAAATCCAAGCCAGCCCAGGCTCCTATGCACTTGGTGTTTCTCAAAATGGTTCTCCTGTACTGTAGCAGCGGTTCTCAACCTGTGGGTTGTGACCCCTTTGGGGGTTAAACGACCCTTTCACAGGGGTCACAGGAATCACCTAAGACCATTGGAAAACACATATTTCTGATGGTCTTAGGAACTGAGACACCGCTCCTCTATCTGTCTCCAGGTGGGTCTGCCTACGTGCAGATATGCCCACATATGAGTATTAAAGAGTGGTGGCATTAGGAAGGTTGAGAACCACTGTACTATAGAAATAATTGTGTGGTAAGGAGAGAGCTCTAAGAAGCCAGGTCAGACCCCAGAAGAAGAGTATATCTCTGAGGAGTGTTTCATAGGACCCTAAATAAGTACTTAAAAGGATCATCGAGCAGTGCATCCTGTGTCTGGAGACTTGATAGCTTTGGGCTATATGGCTTGTATGACGGTCATTCAAAGAGATGTAGATCCAGGAAGAATCTATTGAGCCCTTAGGGAAGCAGACAGATTTCAAGTCCTTGCAGCAGTGAGTGGGAAGGGGTGGTCAGTCAGAGGCTGTGGTCCCTCAAGGGAAGCAGTAACAGTTGCCATGTCCTGTCCTTGTGATTTGGCACCCTTCACCACCTAGCAGTCAATAAGTCTGGAATAAGGACTTACAGGAATGAGCCCTAAAATCAGACAAGTAGAGACCAACCAAGACCTCAGTTTCCCAAGATATGCCCATCAGGGGGTCACTGGGTCTGGAGTTTCCAGTGTAGAGGCCTTAGTCACAGGTTCTAGTGTCATTGGAAACAAGTGACCATGGGGAAAAGGCCTGCAAGTGGCAGCCAAAGTAGTGCTGAGGGTATGGGTGGGTCTCTGCAGAATCTTCAATGCCCTTCCAGGCTCAGCTCTTCTGCTGCCTCCTACAGGGAAGCTTCCTGATCCCCTTAGTCATTGCTTTCTCCCTTATCTTTCTTAAATGGTGATATATTTGCTTATCTGTGTACATATTGTATCCTCCCAGGAGAATATACATTCCTTGAGAACAGGGACTGTTTTTCATTTTGTTTTTGCATCTTTAGGCGGTAGCAGAATACATAGTACCCTATGGGTGCTTAATAAATGCTTGCTGGATTGGATAAATTCAGTAATGCTTTTCTTGTGAGATCTATAGGCTATGAGGAGAGATGTGAACCAGACAATGGCAAAATAAACACATCTGGATGTGGCTCAGCAGAGAACATTTGTAGACCCTGCAACATGCCAGTGCTTTGAAGGCCTCTCCCTTGAAGAAGTGTACACTATCCTGGGGGAACCAACATGTGCACAGATAAGTCAGTTTAAAAACTGACACACCCATACAAAGATGGATCCAACATAAACATACATTGTATATGTAAAGACACGTTTTTTCTTTTTGAAATTGACTTGTGATTTTACTGGTAGAGGGAACTTCTGATGAGGGAGTTCCACCAATGCTGACTGGCACTTGCCTTTCAGCTCCGGACTTAGAGAGTTGGCCCAGGGCACTGAGACTCCGTGCCATGCCCTGAGTCACAAGACCAGTGTGTGAGTGTGTGGCAGAGTCTGGACTCAAACTCAGGTCTACTTGGTGCCATGGTCTGTCCTGTGCCCTTTACATAGTAACACCTCTTGTGCAGAATGTCACAAAACACGTACAAAATAAATACAAAGATTTTTAAGTGGAGAGCAGGAATCAGTAAATCAACAAGATTAATTGAGTGCCCACCATGTGCCAGATGCTAAGCTTAACACTGGGGACACAAATGACATACAGTGATACACAATTATTAAGCACCTACTGTGTTCCAGGCAGTGCGTTAAGTTCTGAGGGATACAAATAGAAAAAGAGACAGTCCTTGCCCTCCAGGAGCTTACATTCTGATAGGGGAAGACAATGCACAAAAGGGAAACTGAAAAAGGGGTGGCTCAGTATGGGAAGATGATAATAATGTTGGAGCAGCTGGTAGCAAGTGAGGAGATGCTGCTCCCCAGCCGGCCAGATGTGCAAGAGCACTGCAGGGGGCTGATGAGGTGACAGTGCCAAAGCTGAAGCACTCTGCCTGATGCTGATGTTCCCGGCAATGATTATCCTGGGAGAGGCATGACGATGCCTCATGATGATGATGATGATGATGTTGGATACAAAGACAAAAGTGAAAACACTTCTTGCCCCTGACATCCTCGTGGGGGACACAGATGGGCCTCACGTAGAAACTGGCAGTTGATCTGAGCCCTGAATCGACCCAAGAATTTACAAGGCAGGTGAGGAAGAAGAGCATGGCAGGCAGGGAGGACACTTGTCCAAAGGCACAGAGTTATGAGATGGGCCTTGTCTATGAGGAATAGCAAACAGGCTAAGTTTGCCTGCAATGTAGAGAACATAATGATGTGAATTCTGGAAAGATAGTCTGGGGGTCAGATTATGAGAGGCTTGAAATGCCAAACAGAAGAGTTTGTATTTTATCCTGAAGGGACAGGGAGATGTGGGAGATTCTCTGTGTTCCAGGAATGTCTGCGTGGGGTACAGATGGGAGAGGGGAGAGATAGGAGGCAGGGAGACCATTTCAGAGTCTCTGACTGTAAGCTAGGCAAGAGGCTGGGAGAGCCAGGAAGTAGAAGGAAGGGGAAAGAAGGCAGAAGGTAGAAGTAGCAACTGATCAGATAGAGGGTGAGGGAAGAGTGAAGGACGATGTAGGTTGCAAACCTGAGGTACTGGAAAGATGGTGGAGACCTTCCACTGATGCAGATGGGCACCTACTCTTAGAGACTTGACTGGGGCAACAAGAGCTTTAGCAACATGCCCAGGGTCACACAGCAAATGTGTGTCTGAGGGCTGATTGGACCCATTTTTCTAACTTTGAGGCCAGTTCTCTATGTGCTATGCCAAGTTGCCTCTAGAGTAGAATCTGTAAAGAGGAAACTTTAGACGTGATATCAGGAAACACTTCCCAATAATCCGAGCTTTCCTGGCGTGGGATGAACTGTCAAGACAAACATCTGTTCTCCCAACAGGAGACTTTCAAGGGCCATTTGTTGGGAAGTTACAATGCCGGAGAAGATCTTTTTTTGTTCAGGTTGTGGGTTGGATTACATGGGCTCCTGGGTTCTTTCCAATTCTGAAATTCTGTGATTTGGGCTTTTTGTCTCTATGCTTTGGTTGTATTTATTATTACTAGTTTTAAAATTAAATTATTGTTTTAAAAAAGAACGTGACTAGATCAGTACTTAACATTGTCAACATGTTAGATTTGTATAAACGGCCTAAAATTGCTTTAATTTTAAACAACTGACCACATAACATGGCACCCTTATTTTCATACTGTGGGAACTGATTGAAAGTGACATCTTTCCTGCACTGAGCTTTTGAGTCTAAACATAGAACTTTAATCGATCTCTAACTCTCATTTTGGTGCTTTCTATCTGGCCTGCTGCAATGATTCGGAATGTTGACTCTCTCACCTAACATAACACCTCTCTGACCTAACTTTCCATGTTCTCTGAATTTGTGAAGCACGTCACCCATGATCTCATTGTTAAATGAGATTATATGAAATTGTTGGTAGATATTTAAAGAGCTACATAAATGGAGCTGTTATTGTTCTTCTTCTTAGGAATATTTTCACCCAAGTTATCAATTAAAAAGATGTTGAAAAGGAATCCAATGTAAGTGTAACTAACAGGCCTTAGAAAAAGATTTTAAACCCTTGTTAAAAATCAGCATTTTAAAATAGAAATTTTTCCATTAAAGATTTTTTAGTGGTGGTGGGTGGGCTTTTTTCTGCCTCTTTGAAACAAATTCATTTTTCAGTGAAAATACAATTCACAGAACAGCTAACAGCCAAAAACTAATACTTTGGATATGGAAACATTTTTTAGGACAATCATTTTTTGTATATAAGTAAAATATCAAGGATTTACTATGAAAACATTGTTACAGAAGTTGATAATGTTCCTTAACTTCCCCAAATATACATAAGTTGGACTCAAGTTGGGGTGAAGTGTTATTACTTATGGGCATAGAGGCAAGAACTCAACTATATAAAGCATGTGTCACACCAAGTGATGCCTTCAAATAAAAAACATTCATCATCAATTCCCATACACTAAGCGCACTTACCTGCAAAGGAGTTGCACAAGTATAAATGACATTTTGTTGTACAGTCTGCATTTGTCTTATGAGATTCTTAGGACCAACAGACCAACCAAGCTAAGAAAGGAAACAGCAAGGGCAGATATGAATGATCTAATTGTCAATAACAAATTTAAGAGAATAGAAAATTTTAAAGTTGTGTGCAATTTACAAATTTACAAACATATGGTGACAACACAAGCACTGGAATTGCTTTGTACCACTTTCTTTTTAAGTAAAAGTCTATCATTAGCTTCACGGACCTTAAGCTTTTATATTTTGGGCCAAGAAGACTGTCTTAACAGGAGGATGAAGACCCAATCCCCCATATACCTGCTCTTGAAAAACCTTTAAGTTCCACTAAACCAATAGAAACTACAGTTAAGTGACCTTTTATGCCCTAGCACTGTACTAGGGACATTAGAAAAGAGGTCCTATCAGAAAAGCCTTGAAGGGCAACCAAAAATGGCCCGGGACATGGGTAGTCTACAAGGCTTTGTCTCTGGAGGCAGCAAGAGGGCAGGAGGGCAGAGGCTCTTGAGAAAGTCCCAGGGGAGTGACCTTGGAAGCCTCAGGAACCACAGCAAAACAATGCTGTAGCAAGCAATTAGACCAGGACACTGAAGGCTCAGGGGCAGCAGAGATGGAAAAGAGCATTCCACCAGAGGCAGATGTAAGAGGCACCATCCATAGATAGCACATTATCAGACAGGGATACAGAGACAGACTGGCTGTTTTTTTTTT
>CM053584.1:33492895-33522895 GCA_028627135.1 Pseudochirops cupreus
GAGGGGGGGGTAGGGGAAAGATGGGGGAAAATTTGTAACTCAAAATCTCATGGAAATGAATGATGTAAACTTAAATAAATAAAATAAAATATATACATATAAAAAAAGAAATACAATTGCCCTGAAAAAATAGATTGAGGAGAGATGATTTAAGAATTATTGGACAACTTGGAGGTCATGATCAAAGAAAGAGCCTAGACATTATCTTTCAAGAAATTATTATCAGGGTAAACTGCTCCAGTATCTTAGATCCAGAGGGTAAAAATAGAAATCAAAAGAATCCACTGATCATCTACCGAGAGAGAATCTGAAATGAAAACTCCCAGGAATATTGTAGGCAAATTCTAGAGTTTCCAAGTCAAAGAGAAGAATACTTCAAAAGCAGCCAGAAAGAAACAATTCAAATATCATGGAGTCACAGTCAGTATCATACAAAATTTAGTGGCTAACTGAAGGCTTAGAATATATGATCTTCCAGAAGGCGAATTAGCTAGGATTACAACTATGAATCACTTATCCAACCAAACTGAGTGTAATCCTTCAGGGGGAAAATAGGTATTTAATGAAATTAAGGACTTTCCATTTCCAATTGATAAATGAACAGGTAGTTTTCAGAGGAAGAAATTAAAGATATCTATAAGTATATGAAAAAATGCTCTAAATCACTATTGATTAGAGAAATGCAAATCAAAACAACTGAGGTACCACAACTCACTGGTCAGATTGGCTAAGAGGACAAAGCAGGAAAATGATAAATTCTGGAGAGGATGTGGAAAAATTGGCACACTAATGCATTGTTGGTGGATCTGTGAACTGATCCAGCCATTCTGGAGAGCAATCTGGAACTATGCCCAAAGGGCTATAAGTATGTGTATACCCTTTGACCCAGCAAAACCTAGGATTATATCCCAAAGAGATCATAGAAGTGGGAAAAAGACCATATGTACAAAAATATTTATAGCAGCTCTTTTCGTGGTGTCAAAGAATTGGAAATCAATGTGATGCCCATCAATTGGGGAATGGCTAAACAAGCTGTGGCATATGAATGTAGTGGAATGCTATTGTCCTTTAAGAAATGAGGAGCAGATGAACTTCATAATAACCTGGAGAGACTTATACAAACTGATGCTGAGTGAGGACAGCAGAACCAGGAGAACATTGTACACAATTACAAACACGTTGTACATGTGACAACTAACTTTGATAGACCGGACTCCTCTCAGCAATGCAAGGTTATAAGATAGTTTCAAAAGACTCATGGTGGAAAGGGCTATCCACATCCAGGGAAAGAACTACAGAGTCTGAATGCAGATTGAAGCAAACCACCTTCTCTCTCTCTTTTGTCTCTTCTTTCTCCTTGTTCTCTCCCACTGGTTACAATCCTTCTTTACAACTTGACTCATGTTTCATGTGAAGGGATTTATTTTTTATTTATTTTGAGGGTATTTATAAATCCTATATTTGTTGCATCTGCCATAGGGGGGAGGGAAGAGGAGAAGGAAGGGGAGAAAATTTATAACTCAAGGAATTGTGGCACTGAATGTTGTAAACTAAAAGCAAATAAATAAATTTCAAAAAAGAAATTAAGGACTTTCAGGCATTTCTGATGAAAGACCAAAGCTGAATAGAAAATTTGACAAACAGAATACTCAAGAGAAGCATAAAAAGGCAAATATTAAAGAGTAATAATCATAAGGGACTCAGTAAAGTTAAAAAGTTGTTTACATTCCTATATGGGAAGATGGTATATGTAACTTCTAAAAACTTCACCATTATTAGGGCAGTTAAAAAGAATTTACATAGACAGAGAACATGAGTATGAGTTGATTATGTTGGAATGAGCTCCAAAAAGCAAAATGAAGGGGTGAGAAAGAGGAATGCAGTGGGAGAAGGGGGAAAGAGAGGTAAAATGGGGAAAATTTTCTCACATAAAAGAGGCACACACGGAAAAACTTTTACAATGGAAGGGAAAATGGGGGGGGGAGGTGGCAAGCAATGTTTGAATCTCACTGTCATCAGAATTAGTTTAAAGCGGGAAGAATATATAAACACACTCAGTTGTGTATAGAAATGTAACTTACCCAATAGGGAAATAGGAGGGTAAAGGAATAACAGAAAGGCAGGAAAGGGGGAAATGATAAAAGGGAGGGTGAATTTAGGGAGGCAACGCTTAGAAGCTACATAGACTTTTAAGGAAGAACAAGATAAAAAGAGAAAGGAGGAAACAAAATGGGATGGAGGGAAATACATTGTTAGTAATCATAACTGTGGATGTGAAAGGGATGAGCTCACCCATAAAATGGAAGTAGGTAGCAGAATGGATTAGAAACTAGAATCCAACAATATATGTTTACAATAGACACCCTTGAAACAGAAAGACCCACATATGGTTAAATTAAAGATCTGGAGCAGAATCTAATATGCTTCAGCTAAAGTAAAAAAGACAGAGGTAGCAATCATGATCCCAGACAAAGCAAAAGCAAAAATAGACCCAATTAAAGGAGAAAATCTGGGGAAACTACACATGGTGTAGTGCTAAAAGGCACCATAGACAATAAAGTGATATGAAAACTTTTTACAGCAAGCTTCTCTGATAAAGGCCTTATTTCTCAAATATATACTGAGTATAGAGCCAAGTCAAATTTGTAAAAATAAGAGCCATTCACCAATTGATAAATGGTTAAAGGATCCAAACAGGCAGTTTTCAGAAGAATAAATCAAAGCTATAGTGATACGAAAAAAGGCTTTAAATCACTATGGATTGGATAAATGCAAATTGGAGCAACTCTGGGGTGCTGCCTCACACCTCTCAGGTACACTCATGTTATTATTTTTGTCTTTCATTTTCGAAGAGGACCATGACATCAGGGAGATGATGACATGACTTGCAGTTGACTTTGATTTGGGTGAGGGAGGGCTGTGCAGGGTCACCAACCTCACTTTCTCCTCCAGAGCCATCTGGGTCCAATGGCCAGATATTCATCAGGACAACTGGAGATGGCCCAGGATGCAATCACACTAATGAACTAGTTACTGGTGGAGTAAGCCTTTGAGGTAAGTCATTACTGTAATAAATAATCAGCTGTTTTTCCTTTTAGAGTTATGAATTCTTCATGATATACACTCTACTGTTCATTTTATTTAAAAAAAGAACAAAAAATGGGAACAAATATTTATAGCAGCTCTTTTTGTTGTGGCAAAGAATTGGAAATTAAGGGGATACTCATCAACTGGGAAATGGATGAACAAGTTGTGGCATATGGTCTGTGGGGGAATGATGACGGGAGTAGTGTCAGAAATCTTGGCAAGACCTCTATGAATTGATGAAAATTGAAGTGAGAAGAAATGAGAGATCATTATGTATAGCAACAGCAATGTTGTAATGATCAACTGTGAAAGACTTGGCTACTCTAATCAATACAGTGATCCAAGACAATTCCGAAGGACTCATGATGAAAACATGCTAGCCACTTCGAGAGAGGGAGAGAGAGAGAGAGAGAGAGAGAGAGAGAACTAATTAACTCTGAAAAGTACAAATTGAAGTATAATTTTCTCACTTTCTTTTTTTTTTGCTTTTTTTGAAATTTGACTAATATGGAAATATGTGCTGCATGATTTCACATGTATACTTGATATCATAATTCTTGCCTTCTCTATGGATAGTGCCATGGGATAGGAGGGAGGGAGAAAATTTGGAACTCAAAATTTAAAAAGAAAAGAATGTGCCAAATAAATAAATAATAAATTAAAATGTGAAAAACAAAAAAGAAATCTGGGATGGATGTAACACAATTTTAAAAGAATTCCGGGATTTCAAGATATTGGAAGGAAAAGATGAAACTGAATAATGGGAAAAAATATGGACTGTATTATTTCTTCCCCCCAAAGAAATTACAACCACTAACCCATATACTTGCTTTCTCTTCTTTGTAAAACCTTTATGATAACAATCGACATATGTCAAGGGTATTCTTGATGAAAAGAAGAAGAGAAAAAGAAGCCTTTTCCAAGCCATCTTTTGCCAGAGAGTACATCTTGACAGTCATACAACTGACTGAAATATGATCCTACTGTGTTTATTATTTGTGGATTATAAAAAAAGTTGATGTGGTAAGATAGAGAGTTAATCACTGCCATGCAGGATGTCTGTGGCAGAATCCCAGCGAGGAGGAATTCCCTGCATGACTAGATGGCATGATCCTTCCAGATGCTCTTGCTTGTGGATGACATCATTTTAATGGCAACAAGCCCTAAAATGTTACAGAGCACAGCTGCCATTTCTACTTATTTCTTGTAATCTGATGAGATGAGATTGTTGTTCATCTTTGAAAGTTTTTGAAGAGGACCAGTGACATCACAGGGTGATGTCTTGTGTGTGAATTGGATTTAAGTAAGGCAGAGTTGTGCAAAGTTGTCAGCCTTTGAGATGAGTCATTACTGTAATAAATAATCAGCTTATTTTTCTTTTTTAGAGTTACAAAATCTTCATGATATATAGTCTATGGTTCATTTTGTTAGAAAAAAGAACCTCACCCAATTCTTTCCATTTTCTAAAGATGTTGTGAAAATTGATGCTAGGTCCCAACAGTATTGAATTTTAGAGCTGGAAAGGGATTTAAGGGATTCAACCTCTTCATTTTTGAGATGAAGAAACTGAAGCTTAGAAAGATTTGTCACATAGTTAGCGTATTAGTAGCAGAATTAAGACTATGGCATGCCATCTCTAGAAGATCAACATGTCTGAGTGTTAGGAGAATAGAAGAAAACTATGTATGTATTTTGTAAATTAAAGAATAAACCTTCAAAATAAACACAGAAACTTAAAAACACAGAAAATGAAAACTCATGTATGTTTTCATCTACAGAGTTCTTTAATTCATCTTACCTTCCAGCCAGTCACACTGAATGTCTTTCCAGCACTTCCTACTGTTATTGTCCTTTCCCACATACCTGGCAAAGTAGCTGTAGAGGAAAAAAAGTGAAGTTGTTAATTTCTAATGAATTTACATTCTCTAAATTCTGATACCAAATCATGTCATTTTAACTAAAAGTCATTTTGGATTACATAATTATAGCCAAAATATTTACTAAAATGTTATAATATTTAAGATACCAAAATTCTATACCAGCATAATATACTTTTAGTTTTCTTTGGTGTAATTTTTTTTTTCAATTAAGTGATGCTACACAAAGGATTTTGAAAGGCCATTATGTTGATGTAGCATTGGACTTTATGAAATCATGTAATCTTAAGAGTTGGAAGGGACCTCAGAGGCCATCAAATCCTACCAATATCTGAACAAGTATCCTCTCTATGTCATGCCATACAAGTTGTTGTCTATCCTTTGACTGAAGACTTCTGGAAAGGAGAAGCTACTATCTGCCAAGGAATCTCATTTCTCTTTCAGATAGCTTTCACTGCTGGAGAGTTCTTTCTTATATCAACTCCCAATTTGCCTTTTTACAACCACCCTCTTGCTTTTAGTTCTGCCTTCTGGGACCAAGAAGAATGAGTTAAACTCCCTTCCTTATGTTTAATACTTGAAGACAGTTTCACATGCCCCCATTTCTCCCAAAGTCCTTTTTTTTTCTAGGCTAAACATTTCCAATTGCTTCATATAATTTCAGATAGCATGAGCTCAAGGTCTTTCACCATCATGATGACCCTTCCATGAATACTCTCAGACTTTAATTTCCTTCTTATCGTGTGACCCATGGTCTGATTAGGGAAGAGGGAGAAGTAGGAAGTAAGGATGTATTAGCAGGAAGGGAGATAACAGTGTAGGTGGTTCCAATAAATATTTTTGGAAAATGGTAAATTCCTGTGCTTAAAACTACAACAAAACTTGAAACATTTTGCTTGGGTATAACAGATATTTCCCAATGAATCCTCAAACAGAACTCCCTACAAAATGAATCTCTCAAAAAGTTATTGATGAAAACTCTAAAGTGTGATTGCATGTCACTTTCCATGTGTGTAATTGATCCATTCCTTTAAAGTCTACGTCCTTTAACTGTTAAAGTATGATCCCAATAAATAAATAAATTTATTAAAGAAAAAGTATGATCCCAGCACTGACCACTGTATCTGTTTCATTGTCTCAGTGCTAGGGGTCTGAGGATTAGGAGAAATGCTCAGACGAGGTTACAGATAATCGCCGGTGCTGCTCCAAGAATCCTGTTAGAATCTGTGTTCATGTTCTTTAAAATCACCCAGTGCGGCTGTTACTCGTAGGTAGCTTATACTTTTATAAGTCATATAAGAGTTAGAGACATGACTGAGAGCCCCACTCTAGGGAAAACTGCCTATGTGACAACATAAAAATGTTACTAATTTCCTGAGGTATGGTTGGAAACCCTCATTACATTACGTTAAAGAACCACCATAACATTCTGCAAATTGATGTAATAGCCATTGTGCATCTTTACTGAAACAAATGTACCTGCATTTCATGGAATAGGCAAGGCTTAATGTGAGTGATGGCCCTCTCTAAATAGTGAAATAGTACACTCGTTTTTTACCTTGTTTTATTTTTATGGACTGTGATAAAAACTAAAAAGCTGAGTTTAAAAAGATGTCTTGCTTCTCTTTGGTAGAGCTGTTTTATTAGTTACATTTTTACTCCGAAGGGTTTATAGTTTGTAGATTTAAACAATAAATTCCATGGTCATTTAAAGTGACCTGTTGGAAGAACACACCTAAACGAAGTTAACTCCAACTCCAGAGCTTTGAGCAGAGCCATTATCATGGAGAGGTATTTTATGTTGGGCATAAAATGCTTTTGGTTCATTAGCTACTCTTCTTCCTCCTTTAAACTAAAATCTTAAAGTAAAAGTGATTTTAAATGACTATATTTCTCTAACTTCCTACTAGGGAAAGATTCAAGGCCGCATATACTTCAAGCAGTTGCTTATGATAAAATTCTCATGTTGCATCAGAAACTACTTACTCAGGAAAGTACTTCCTTAAGTAAATACAGGTGAAAAACCCATTGAACTTGCTGCATTCCTGAGGTAGGTTCAGCCCCAGACAAAGTGTTAGGGCTCTAATCAGGGCTTATTTGGCCTGGCAGGTCAACTCTTGTAGTCCCCAGGTCTCCCAAGGCCAGAGGACCTCATGGAGGTCAAAAGAATTTTGCACCTCAGTCCACATGGTTTAGGTTACAAATATTGTATCTAGAACCCAGCATTAAAGTCTTCTGAAATCCTAAGATCCACAAAAATGTTATTCAGCCCATTAGTTGGAAGCAGGGGGCCCTGCTTTTATTCTTACTCTTCTTTATAAGTCATGCCAACAGTACCAGTTATCTACCTTCAAGCTGGTAGAAAAAGGGTATACCCTAGTTTGTGACAGGATCCCCTGCCATATAACAGCAGGGGCATGCTCCTTCTCCCTAGAAACCCTAATAACCCTCCTTTAAAGCCAAAGTTAGGGTCTCAGAAAGATAGGAACCACATGCATTCAGAGAGCAGCATGGTTTGATAAGCAGACCACAAGGATGAGTGTGGGGAGATCTCGATTTCAGCCATGGTTTGTAACCTTAGCCAGACTGGTATGTTAATCACTTAAATCCTCTGCCACACCTGCTTCAGAGAGTGGCTGCTAAGATAAGATTAGGTAAGAAATATTATTTTGTATTACAGAATGAAGCAACTTTTCTTTCTGGGCTTAGTACCCACTATTCTCTTTCATGGATTCAATGTTTTAGTGAAGCTAGACTTCTCATTGATCCCTGTTCTTTTTCACCTCCAGGTCATTGCTCATACAAAACCCTTAACCTAGAAAGGGTCCTCCTCTTCTAGTAGCTCTGTCAAAATATCATCCATTCTTTAAAGCTCAGCTTAAAAATCACACCATTGATGAAGTCTCTGCTGACTTCCCCCAAACAGTAACATCTATCTGCTCCTTCTCCTCCTTTGGACCACTAATACACTAATACCTTTTAGAATACATCTAATCCATCCCATGCTATAGGCAAATGTGTCTTTGTCATCATCCTTTGACAGAGAAGACTGTTTTACTCATCTTGGGAAGCACTTATCACTGTGGAAAGACCAGCAGTATTCTGCTGCTCTGGGAACCTTAGCATTATGGGAATTGATTTGACTTGATCAGTGGAGACAGTCCTAGGCAGAGAAGCAGCAAATTCTTTACTGAGGACCAAGGAATGCTTATATTTTGGTGATAAAAGTAGCAATGCTAATTTGATTTCTATGGCCTAAGGGCCTCCTTCTTCTTACCTTGAGCCCAGGTGACCTGGCAAAACAAGCTTGGGGTTTTGGTCTTGGCTTGTTCTTTTCATTTCTAGGGCAGGGAATGGAGTCCCAGATATAAAAGCTCAGGCTATGGGGACTGTGAAGCCTAGGGTTCTAGGTCAGATGTTGCAACCTGCCCAGAAGGGAACTCCTGAGAAGCCAGAATCCTAAGAAGCAAGTCCAGAGGGGCTTTGGACTTGGAACTTGGTGGGACTAATGCTAGGTAGGAACTGAGCTGAGCTGTGAGCCTAATTCCACTCTACTCCCTGGAGACTGACACAGCAATAGAGTGGGATTATGCTTTGGGGAAGGGTAAATGGGGTGTGAAGAGAGGAATGATTGTATCTTTGTTTTGGCTAAACTTTGAAGTAACTGTCAGTCTCCTCTGCCTGGAATTCACTTCCTCAACCCTGCCTCCTGGCTTCCTTGTATCAGAAGCCTTTCCCAGTGCCCCTTCATAGTAATGCCTTCCCTCCAAATTATCCTATAAATATCTTGTCTGTGCTTGGTTGTTTGTATACTGTCTCCTCCATGACACTGAGAGCTCCTGGAACACAGAAGACTGTCTTAGGCCTCTCTTTGTGTCCCCAGTGATTAGCATAGTAAGAACATTGGAACATTGTAGGGCTTAATAGATACTTATTGACTGACCACTGTTCAACATAAATAACCCCAAATCTCCCCTAGATTATGACTATTCGTGCACAAACCTTTATAACTACTGGATATTATTTGTGATAAAAAGGTTGTTACAGATTATCTAGTCTGACTCCAATGCTCTACCTGGATCCAGTGAGTTAGTATGATACATAACCTGTATATGTGCAGTATGTTTATAGACACATAGACAGATACATGCTATGTGTACATATGTATATATATGTATATATATATATATATTTATTCACGTAATTATTCACTTAAATAATATGAGAATGAGTTAATAATGAAGGTGAATTTAAACTATCTTCAAAACGCTTTATTTCAGAAACATGAATAAAAAGACTGAGAAAATTTTATATTTCCAAAACTGTATGAGTATTGCACATTCTTATAATGAGAATATGTTTTAATGTGAGCCTTTTTAAAAAATTTGTGATTTCGTTGGTATTCAGTGAAGAAACTTCCTCTACCATAAAACATTCTGCAATTTATAGTCAAAGAGAGGTACCTAGGGCACAGCAAATTTAAGTAAATTTCCCAGGATCCCAGAGTCAGGAATGTGTCAGAACTGGAACCAGAATCTAGGCCTTCCAGACTATAAGATTAGCTTTCTCTCCACTCCATCCTGCTGGCCCTCTAATGTGCATGCTAAGGTAAATAATGGTTGTGATTACTGAATTGATTAAAAGAAGCATTTACCTGACCTAATTCCAGTCTCTTGTATTTTTAGGTGCCCATGGCAAAGAACAGATAACTAGGTCTAAGAAATAGGTTAGTAGGTTGTCCCACATAAGCTCAGACTTACTTTAAGATTATGGATCTACATGATAATTAGTACCTATTTTAATATGTTTTTGTCCAGTATACACCAGCCATTCATAGACCTCATCACTGATACAAATGATATCATGTTTAATGCAAAGGTTAGCAATTCCTTGAAGCTCTTCTTTGGAAAATACCTGAAATATAAAAATATATTAAAGAAGTTGTTACTCAATATATATGAAAACTATAAATTTTAGTAAGTGAGGCAAAGGAGAAAGACTTACCTTTCCAGTGGGATTGTGTGGAGTGTTTATTATGAGAATTTTGGTTTTTGAACTAAATTTACTTTCCAGTTCTTCAAGATCTAATATCCATGAGGCACTGGACCATTTATTTCCCTCGGTAGGTTTCTAGGATATGAAGAATGAAAAATGAAGATGTGATTTTAACTTAAAGTAAATAATTATTGTCATTGTACAAATAAAAATAAAAACAATAAATGAAGAAAGAGTTACAGAAATGTAAGGCAAAGAAATTCTCAAAAATGAACGAGGGAAAAACTAGAAAATACTGGTCTCTGGCCTGCTTGAGTGTCCTCGAAGGCTAGTATATATTTACATGTGGTCAGAGGGGAGATCAGTTTGTAATGTCTGCATTCGAATGGATGAACCTGCAGGGAATCCACCTGAACTAGGCTAACAAGCATCTTTTAGCTCCAATTCTGAGATACCTGATTTTGTGCTTTGCCTTAATGAATTAGATAGCCGGGTAGAGATTTTAAAAAATCATGCCATCCTTAAAGGGTTACAAAGTTATTGGGAGAAAAGAGTTTTATAAACTACAAAATGTTTCTTAAATGTGAGCTACTATTGTTGCTTTCTGGTGCAGTTGCTGACAATCAATGACAGATTCAATAATTAATTAAGAGACCCTGACAAACTCAGAAGTACCATTTTCACACTACTGCTGTCCAGAATAATCAGTGAGTTCTTGGGAACAGGGTTTCAGACCCCCGATCAAGCACTCCCAGGCCTCTCACAGTCTCCTCATCGGCATACTCACATAGCGTAAAGGGGCAGCGACAGGAGTGGCTCCTGCCATCCTGATCATGGGATCATAGCAGTCAAAAAAGGGCTCGATGATGATCACCTGAAAAGGGTCACTGATCAGTTCTCAGGTCTTTCAGAGTTGTTTTTCTTTACAATGTCGTTGTATAAACTGTTGTCCTGGTTTTGCTCACTTCACTCTTCATCAGTTCATACAAGTCTTCCCAGGTTTCTTTCAAACAAACTCTTTCATCATTTTTATGCCATATTATAATTTTATTGCATTCACAGGCCATAAATCCCCCATTGATGGATATCTCTTAAATTTCCAGTTCTTTCATATTACAAAAAGAGCTGCTGTAATCCCAACTTGATTATAAACTCCCTGAAGGCAGTAATTTCCTCATGTTACTAATCATTCATTCAATCAGTCAATCATCAAGGACCAAGTTATGTACCTGTTTTGTAGAATTTCTGAGGTCTAATGTATTAGAATACAAGAAGAAGGGAGATTTTTTATGAATTTTTCTCTCCATTTAAATAAAATTTAAAACATGCCAAAGCAGGAAAGAAGGTAGTCATTAACTTGATAATTATGCTACATTAACATATTTAATATAACAAACACCTCAGTAAACTTACTTCTTCTTTTTCATTAACCAATCCTTGTATGGCATTAAAAAGAGATCCATATGCTCCCACTGTCACTATTGTTTCATGATTTGGGTCAATCGATCTGTCATAAATCTTTCCATATAGAGAAGATAAAGCTTCCACCAGTGATGGATGACCCTGTCCAGATCAAAGAAAAAAAATCTTAAATTTCACTTTATGTTTTTACTCTAAAAGATGATCATTTTGTATCTTTCAGTTTAAATGCTTGAACCTGTCCCAAGATGACTCATATTTTTAAAAATATTATAAAGCCATCAAAATATATAATTAAAAACACTATATCTCTGTGTATCTATGTCTGCATCCTAAGGCAGTAGCTATTTTATCATTAAAACTGTATAAGCCTGGAAAGGCATTCTACATCAAGAATATGAGTCATTCTACAATTGACAAATGGTCAAATTATATAAAAAGTTTTTTTGATGAAGAAATCAAAGCTACATAATCATGAAAAAATGCTCTAAATCATTACTGATTAGAAAAATGCAAATGAAAACAACTTTGAGATATCATCAAAAATGAAAAATGTTGGAGGGGAAAAATTGGGATACTTCCACTGTTGGCAGAACCGTGAACTGATCCAACCATTTTGGAGAGCAATCTGGAATTATGCCCAAAGAGTTATAAAACTGCATATACATTTTGGCCCAACAATACCACTATTAGGTCTGTTTCTCAAGGTGAGCAGAGAAAAAGGAAAAAAAAACCCTTTATATTCTAAAATATTTATGTCAATTTTCTTTGTGGTGGCAAAGAACTGGAAATTGAGGGGATCCCCAGCAATTAGGGAATGGCTAAACAAGTTATGGTATATGATTGTGATGGAACACTTACTATGCCATAAGAAATGATGAGCTGGTTGATTTTAGAAAAACATGGAAAGATTTGCATGAAATAATGAAGAGTGAAATGACAGAACCAAGAAAATGCTGTATGTAGTAAATGCTGTATATAGTAACCGTAATATCATTTGGAGAACAATTGTGAATGGTTAATTATTTTGAGTGTTACAAATACTCAAACCAACTACAAAGACTGATGAAGGAAGATGCTGCCCACCGCCAGAGAAAGAAGCGATAAACAGAAGTGTGAATAGTGTTTATATGACTTTTCAAAAAAAGCAGACTGTGAAATGGAGATTCATGGTTTCATATTGAATCCTCTTTTTGTGTTGTGCTGTGTATAAGAAAATGCTTTTTTCTTTTTGTATTTAAGTTCAAAATGAATTTTTAAAAAGGAAGTCAAGTTTTATCAAATGGCCATTACCAGAGGATATTATTGTTAAGCCATTCTTTACCTAAAAAGTAAAATAGTTTTTCCATTTTCTCCAATGTGATTATTACACATATCAGTCTACTATCTCATTATGAGATATTTAGTGCAATGGTAATTATCCTTATTTTGTGGATGATAAAACTGAGTATCTGAGAGATTAAATTCCTCCTCCATCATCACCCCACTATTGCATTCCTGGGAGGCAGCTTGGTGGCTCAGTGGATAGAGTGCTGGGCCTTGAGTCAGGAAGACCTGAGTTCAAATCTGGTATCAGATATTTACTAGTTGTGTGACCCTGGGCAAGTTATTTAACCTTTGCTTGAATCCATGGAAGAAGGAAATGGAGAATTACTCCAGTTCTTTGCCAAGAAAACCTCAAGGACAGTATTGGTGGGCTGTGGTCCATGGTGTCATGAAGACTCAGACATAGTTGAAAGACTAAACAACAATAGTATGTGTCTGAGGTGGAATTTGAACTTGGGTCTCCTGCACTCTGGCCATTGAACACTCACATTGAAACAGACATTAGGTTTGGAAGGCTCATCCCTAATAGAAGTACAGGCAGTATAAGGATTATCACTCCTGCTTCAGAGACAAAGAAACCAAGGCTCATAAGGACAGTTATCAGCCTGAGCCCGGGCCCTGGTGATCTCGCTGTTGGGTAAGTATTCTTTCCATTAGATCATTTCTATTAGACATGAGCTGTCCATCACTAAAGAAATATGGACAACAGTGGCTGACATCTGCAACCCTTCCAACAAGCTATCACAATGATAAAAGAGAAAAAAAATAAACAATTAAAGAACTAGAAAAGCTACAGCTTTTGACAATAAAGGAAAACTGTTAAAAGTATCTGGATATATGACAAATTTTCTGATTTCATGGTCCATCAAATCCAGTGCCCCATATACTTGGCAGAATATCTTACCATATAGCATGGACATTTTATAAAGCGGAGGTTTGTGTTCCTTGTTCCTAGACCATAACATTACAATGAAATCCTTCTATTTACATATACTTCTACTGTATGATCATACAACATGTGAGTTTGCTTAAAATGTTTTTTATACTTACAAAGCCCCGTGTGTACTGATTCAAGCTATCAATTGCTGCTACCTTTGCTAACTCTTCTTTAAGATATATAGGTGGGGATATATCTGGTTGACCTACGCCAAGATTCACAATAGTGGGGTCTGAAGCTAGCTTAAAAAATTCAACCCTAAAATGGAAAATAAAGAATTAGTGTTAGTCAAAATTATTAAACTTAGTCAAGTTAAACTGAAAAACAAGGTTTAATTGACTCATAATTCAAAAGGATGAGAGAAGAGAAGGAAAAAGAGGAAGGGAAAGGTGAGGGAAGAAAGGGGAAAAGGGAGAAAAGGAAGAGAGAAGGTAGGAGAGCATTTATTTGCTCACAAAGATCCACCTGTGAAGCAAACTTCAGTAATTCTATCTTCTTCTGACCAATTCTTCTTATAGCTATCCATAACTAGCTCAATTGGTAATAGCTTACCCTCATAAAAGCAAGGTTATGGGTAAGATATCCCCATAAGTGACTAAGATTCTTACGAAAGAGTCTAACTTTGGTTGCAAAAAAGGCTGGCTACTAAGTGTGCCTAGATATACACAAAGGTGTTACAACTGGACAAAACAACACAAAGTATTTCCTGATGATAGGTTAGCAGTGCCATCTTTTTATAGGTAGATCAACCTATCATCAGGCTAAGAGAGCACAAGTTTATGCCTGCAATCAAAACACTTTAGAGTTCATTCACAGATAAAAATTTCCTGAAGAATTAAAAAAAGACAACAAAATGAGGGAGTGCTTCTTGAATTCTCTTGGAGTCCACTTTATGTCCTCTAACTCATCAGGCAGATATGACCTCCTTAGTATAAAAAATAGAAGCATCTTAAGTCATATTAGCTAGTGGATCTTTTTTAAAATTTAATTTGTTAGTGCCATGGAAGTTGACACAAGCTGAAGTCAGACTTATTATGCAGTATGTTTTTAGTCTTTTCTGAAGTGTCTCTTTCTAATCTCCTTTATTTTATAAGTTAGAAGATGATATTGATTTTATCCACAGAATACGCATGCATGCACACGCATGCACACACATGCACATACGCATGCACATGCATGCACACACACGCATGCACACACACCAACACACTCCAAATAAAAGATCTGAAAGAGATAGCAAGCAAATGGTAACATTTTGTAGATTGTTAGATACTCACCACACATTGCCATCAAGTCCCTCAATTCGTCTTGCATTTTTGAATTTCTTGGACATTTTCTAAAAGATGCAAGCACACAATAGGGTTCTTTTGTAATAAAAGAAATCAAAATGTTTCCTCTTTCCAATAGGTATTTATCAGGTAACCATCAGATGATAACTAGCTATAAATTCTGGTAACTAAAACAAAATTTTTTTTAAAAGGACCTAGCTCAAGGGTGGAGAACCTGGAATTAGAATTCAGTCAAAAGATTGTACTTAAGAATTTAGAAGGCCACATATGGCCTTCAGGCTGCAGGTTCCCCACCACTGACCTAGCTCCTATATGCACTATAATCTGCCATGTCCTAATAACATACTCCAGGACTTTCTAGAGGTCTCGGGATGGGTTTTTTAGCTCTTATTCTTTAAAGGGTCTGTTTGCTTGGTCCTTGGAATCCCACACATATTGTAGCATTTCAATGAAGATATTTTCCATGGTTATTTTAAAAATACTTTATGAAAACTTATCAATGGACACTTAGCATTCCATTTATAGATGCAAAGTGAAGCAGAAAATGGACACAATTTAAAAAATCATTTTTCTGAAACATCTGGATAGTGAATGCAAACACTATTTGTGTTTACTTCCATTATTTTAATAGTTACTTCAATTATTCAGTTTCCTTTTGGTACCAATACAGCTTCTAAACTGAATGCATCATCCCCAATAGAAAAGCAGGGCTTTACACAGACAAGGCTGCTAGGTGGGGAGGTGGCTAGAGCTTTGGCCTTGAGGTCAAAGGTACTTGAGTTTTTAACACTATATGTCCTTGGGGAAGTCACAGCCTCTCTTAGTCTGTTTCTTCATCTGTAAAATGGGGATAATAATCCACTTACCTCACAGGTAAGGATCAACTGAGATAATACATATAACAAGATAATTACATTTTATAATACTTAATGCATTATATATGTCAGTAACATAAGTGTATTGTCTAGATAACTAAAGATTATCCCTTGTAAGCACTGGACCTTTTACTTTGGTCATTTAGATGAAGCACTCTATCATATGACAGACTTTCCAGAAGTAGTAAATAGAGTCTGCCAAATATAAATGAACCCTTTCTTCATGGCTCAGTGTCACTGCTACATTGTGCTGTAAGAGATGTCCTTTGTGAATGATGGAGCTGTGTAAGCAGGATTATGTTGAAGACAGATGACTGTTAAATATTCAATATGAGCATTTAAACCTCAGAAACTGGAGAATGGGGCTCGATTTATTGTTTTTTTAAAAAATATTTAATGTTTATTTCTAGTTTGCATCATTCATTTCTACAAGGTTTTGAGTTGCAAATTTCCTCCCCTTCTTTCCCCTACCCACCAACCCAAAACAGCAATCCCACTGTGTACCTCCTCCCTCAATCTGCTCTCTCCTATATCCTCTCCCATCCTGTCTCTGACTTTCTGGAAGGGCAAGATGGATCTCCATACCCTAGTGCCTGTATATCTTATTTCCTAGTTGTATGTAAATAATAATAATAATAATAATAATAATATATTTCAAACATTTGATTTTAAAACTTTGAGTTCCAGATTCTTTCCCTTCCTCCCTTGGAAAATAAGCAACTCAACATAGGTTGTATATGTGTAGTTACACAAAACGTTTCCATAGTGGATATATTGTGAAAGACTAGTTATTTTTCTCCATTCTATTCTGTCCCTGCACTTGTTCTATTTTCTACTTTGACCCTGTCCCTTTACAAAAGTGTGTGCTTCTAATTACCTTCTCCCCCAACCTCCCCTCCCCTCCATCATCCCCGCTCTCATTCCCTTCCTCCCTATTCTCCTGTAGAGCAAGAATACCCAATTTAGTGTGTATGTTATTCCCTCTCTAAGCTAAATTCAGTGAGAGTAAGGTTGACTCATTCCCTTTTGCCTCCCTGTTCTTCCCCTGCATTGTAACAGTTATCCCTTACCTCTTCTATATGAGATAATTTACCCTATTCTGTCTCTCCCCATCTCCTCTCATTATATTTCTCTCTCATCTCTCAATTCCACCTTTTAAATATCGTCCTTTCCTATTTAATTGATCCTGTGCCCTCTGTCTATGTTTACCTATACACATATATACACACACTCACATATGTATTCATACATTCATTGTATACAAATATATGTATACATATAGACACACACACATACATCTATATTCCCTTCAACTATCCTCATACTGAGGAAAGTTTCATAGGTTACAATTATTAGGCATGTAAATAGTTCAACTTTGATAAGTTCCTTATGATTTCTTTTCCCTGTTTACCTTCTCATGCTTCTCTTGCTTCTTGTATTTGAATGTCAAATTTTCTGTTCAACTCTGGTTATTTCTTCAAGAATGCTTGAAAGTCCTCCACCTCATTTAATGACCATATTTTCCCCTGAAACATTATACTAAGTTTTGCTGGGTAGGTGATTCTTGGTTTTAATCCTAGCGACTTTGACCTCTGGAAAATCATATTCCAAGCCCTTCGATCCCTTAGTGTAGAAGCTGCTAGATCCTGTGTTATCCTGGTTGTATTTTCACAATATTCAAATTGTTTCTTCTTGGCTGCTTGTAATATTTTTCTCCTTGGTCTGGGAACTCCAGAACCTGGCTATAATATTCCTAGGAATTTTCTTTTTGGGATCTTTTTTAAGAGGTGATTGGTGAATTCTTTCAAGTTCTATTTTGCCCTCTGGTTCTAAAATATCAGGACAATTGTCCTTGAGAATTTCTTGAAGGATGATTTCTAGGTTCTTTTTTTGATCATGGCTTTCAGATAGTCCAATAATTTTCAAGTTATCTTTCCTGGATTTATTTTCCAGGTCAATGGTTTTTCCAATGAGATATTTCACATTGCCTTCTATTTTTTCATTTGTTTGGAGCTGTTTAATAGTATCTTGATTTCTCATAAAGTCATTTGCTTCCATTTGCTCCATTCTAATTCTGAAGTAATTATTCTCTTCAGAAAGCTTTTGAGATTATTTTTCCATCTGGCAAATTTGACTTTTTAAGGCTTTCTTTTCCCCATTGGCTTTTTGGGCCTCTTTGGCCATTTGAGTTTGTCTATTTTTTAAGGTGTTATTTTCTTCAGTTAGGTTGACTCTCTTTTCATGATTTTCTTGCATCTTTCTCATGTCTTTTCCTAATTTTTCCTCCACTTCTCTCACTTGATTTTCAAAATCCTGTTTGAGCTCCTCCATGGCCTATAACCAGTTCATATTTTTCTTGGAAGCTTTTGGTGCAGGAGTTCCGACTGTGTTGTCCTCCTCCCATTCCATGCTTTGATCCTTTTTGCCCCCAAAAAAGGAATCTAAAGTTGGATTGCTGTGCTTGCTTTGCTTGCTCATGTTGCCACTTAATTACTTGGCTTTTGAGCTCTTTGCCACAGTAGAACTCTGCTTCCAGAGGGGAGAGCTCTGTCCCAAATCACTGGGGTTTTCCCAGCTGCCAGAGCTATTAGTTGGGTGTCCTGTCTGCTGCCCCACAAACTCTGGCTCACTGGTCACATACCTCAGGACCACCACCCAAGACTGTGATCCAGATCTTGGCAGGTTAAAGCAAGAGCGATTACCCTCTGAATGTTTGCTTGGCCCCACTACAATCTGCAGGCCAGGAGCTCTGAAGCAGCCATAGTCGAGGTGGCTGTAGGAGTGCTGCACCTCTGCCACTTGTAGCTCCAGGGGTAGGGACCAGACTGTACTCCTTCCTCCCCAGATCTAGCAGAGTTCCACTGACCTCTCACTTTTTCTTCAGCATCTATGGATTGATATTTCTGGAAACTGCTACAGCTGCTGGTGATCCACTCTCCCGAAGTCTGCTGCATGCTATTGGTCTGGGCCACCCTGGGGCTCGGCTCCTAGCATGCTGTGATGAACCCTTCCTGTCTGCCTTCTGCGGGAGATTTGTTTTTCTCTGTCAGTTTGTGGGTTCTGTAGCTCTAAAATTTGTTTAGAGTCATATTTTATATTTGAGGTGGTTATCAGGGGAGCCACAGAATTTTCCTACTTCTACACGGCCATCTTGGCTCCACCTCAATTTATTGTTTTGTCGATTGTACTTTAGGAAGTGTTAATAATGCAGAGTAGATTTTGAAAGGTGAGTACATACTTTTTTTTTCCTGCAGAGTCCACTATTATTGTTAAATATTTACCAGCACATTTCTATGTATAAGGCCTTTCTTTGTATTCTCAACACTTAGCATAGTCCCTGGCACATAGAAGATACTTGATAAATGCTTCTTGCCTCTTTGCCCTAATCGAATTGCTTCCTCTTCCACAATTCTGTTGGCCTCCAATTATAATAAACATTTATTAAGCATCTTAAAATCTGGTTCTGCTGAATTCTGTGATTTTGCATTAGTCACCAATTTCCCCATCTATAAAATGAGAGTTTTGACTAGGTGAGTTCTCAGTTTCCTTCTAGTTCTAAATCTCTGACCCTAAATATCATAGGTAGAGCTAAATTTCAGAATATTTTGCATATTGTGCCTGGGGACCAGTTCCTAATCTCCTCATTTGATCTAGAGTTAGAGAACCTCTATTCAAATTCTGCCTCAGCAGATGACCACCTGTGTGACTGGTTCTAGCCTAAATCAATACAATCACAGACTTTTAAGAGGGGACAAAGCAGGAAATTTTAGTTATCTAGAAGATTCATGTATATTGAAAAACTCCATTCAGTGACAATGCTGATTAAATCAGACGTTACTATAGCATTGTTATGGCAATTGTTCATTCCATTTAGAAAATTAAGTCCCTTATCATAAAATAGTCTTTGGAGAGCAAAACAAAGGAAAAATCAGAGTTAAAATATTAAAGAAGTAAAAAGAAAGTAACAATGATTATAAGTTAAATTAAATAGTTGAAAAAATCTCTCAAACCAATCTTGAAGTAACTACTTAACTCAGGCCTGCACAACTTGTGGCCCGTGAGCCACTTGTGGCAGGCCAAAGGATTTCAGGTGGCTTGTGATAAATGTAGAGGAAAACATCCTTTGTATGTAAAGGAAATCCTTTGCTGTCCTGTAAGTTGTGTAGGCCTGACTTAAATAATATGGTCTGAATTCCAAAGATGGGAGTCCTCGATGGAAAATAACCTGTCTCTATTCCCATGATTGCTTGACAAGGGATTCAAAATGGTGATTAGAATGGGATGAGGAATATAGCTTGAGAAACCAGTATTTCTTTTTTTTTTTGTTTCATTGCATATTTATTTATTTTGTTAAAAAGCTCCCAATTAAATGTAATTAATTTAAAAATTTTCCCAAATTACATGTAAAAACAATTTTTAACATTTGTTTTAAAATTCTTATTTTTGATTTCTTTCCTTCCCTCCCCCCCCCCCTTCACTGAGAAGGCAAGCCGTTTTATATAAATTATACATGTGCAGTCATGCAAAATGTATTTCCATGTTAGTCATGTTGTAACAGAAAATATAGATCCCTTCCCCCCTAAAATAACAACCAAGAAAAAATAAAGAAAACGTATGCTTCAATCTGGATTCAGACTCTATCAGTTCTTTCTCTGGGGATGGATAGAATTTTTCATCATAAGTCTTCCAGAATTGTCTTGGATCATTGTACTGCTGAGACTAGCTAAGTCAATCACATTCAATCAGCATACAATGTTGCTGTTACTATATACAATGTTCTCCTGATTCTACTCATTTCAGTTTGTATAAGTTCATGTAAGTCTTTCCAAGTCTGGAAGCCAGTATTTTAATTCAACAAATTCACTAAGTACCAACTATGTACAAAGCCTTGTGAAAAAAATAATCAGAAAATGTTCTTCTGAAGACTATGTCCTTCAGAATTGCATTTGTGATTAAATCCCTATCTGTATAAGATGCAGTTCTACACGCTGATCATTATTTAAACTAAAAAGTGATAGTGTGGAAAATAATGGAAAGCATTTTTACAAATACTTTTTGGAATCCCAGTGTAAAAATTTAAAATTCCAAAGACTTTAAGGAACATAAGGATAATTAAGATAAAATTAATAATAAATAACCTTAGATGAAGGGATTTGACAAGATGTATTTCAATATAACTGGTTTCCTTGGAAATAACATATATTTTTTATTTTATACATTTCAGCACGTTCTTCTGAGAAGGGCTCCAAAGGCTTCCCCCAGACAGCTGCCAATAAGAGGGCAGCCAGGACACAAATAAGACTAAACCAGAGAGTCTTTCAAGGCTCCTTTCTACCTCTTGAAAGTCAGTAAAAATATGATTTTGGTAAAAATCTTATTTAACTTAAAACTGGATGTTTGGATTCAATTATTTTTATCATGTGTATGTGTGGTATTAGATTTCCTTTTATGATTTTTTAAACTGGAGTTGTGACTTTGTTGGGGAGGTAAGTTCCTAGGAAGAAACTCTTCTTGATGTGAATCAATACTCTTTGGCAGTTTCTACAGTCTTTGAGGGTTGCCTGGGATACAGACAGGGTAACTGACTTACCCACAGGCAAAAGAGCTTGACTCCTGTTGGAAGGAGGACTCAAACATAGGTCTTTCTGACTCCAAGGATGCCTTTCTATCCACACAGGCTAAATGACAGTAGTGCCCTATCCTGACATTCCTGTACATAGTACATGTGTTACATACACATAATCGTGTATGTGCACATAAATAGATACATGTACAAATATATGCATATTTATGCTTACATATAAACACATACATGTAAAACATGTAAGTATACACCCATATTGAGAGCAAATCCCCCAAACTGTACTGAACATATGCCATCAGTAAAAGTACCAGTGATAGCCTTAATATAGTCATTTAAAAGTGTATAGATGATGTAAGGGTCTCAAATATAATGACCCTTTTTTGCCTGGGTGCTTTTGGGTGGCATCTGCTGGCCAGACATGTGCACACCCTTAGCAATCTTCATGTACGGACTCTGTATCCGCACTCCTGTCTCCATAACATGGAACAAAGACAGATGTTTCCTCTTTTGAGGTAAGAGAGCTATACAAGGACCATAAACACAGTAATTAACTCTGCTGCCTGAATATATTTTAGAGTTTGAATAACTACATATTTGGGGATGGAGATACTATTTGTGAAGCAAGTGGAGAGGCAGGAAAACGGCTCTCATGCCCTTTGAAATGCATGCGGCCACTGACCCTATTAATTTCCTCTGGCTCCTGTGACACTGTAATATTGGTGGTGGTGGTGGTGCAGGGGCTTCTTTTGTTTCCTTGGCTAATTTCTATTCCTAAATGCAGGAGTCCCACTCAGCCCTCTTCTCTCATCACCCTTTCCCTTAGCCAACTCCTACATGTCTAAAACTTTGACTATTCCTTTATGTAACTAATTCCCAAATTTGTACTGTCTGGTAAGAAATCTCTAATTATGGAGTCTCACAATCAGAGCTGCGTGAGTAAGTTTTGTGCCTGGGACAAGAAGGAGAAGGAAGGTAGGCTACTAAGGGCCAGGTTGTGAGATTTTTTAGACTGCTGTATGAAGGGAAACTGTCTCCACTGCTGAGATTCAGATCGGCAGGGGAGGAAAAGCTCCTGGGACAGTACTGCCCACATTCTCTAAATTATCCATGCTGGAACAAAGCTCTTGGAGATTGGTCCTAGTTATGACTTTTCCCACTAGTATCTCAAACCCAAGGTGGCTAAAGCTTAAACTAGTATTCCTGCGATCTGTCTCCTTGCTGTTAATTCTGATGTTTTTGTTATTTTTCCCACCAATCCTGCCCCTTCCCCATCAGGCACAAAGTCCACTTCTCCTTTCAGAATGTCTCTCAAATCCATCCCCTCTTCTCTATTCCCACTGCTACGGGCCTACCCCAGGCCATGTTCTCCTGCATGTATACTGCTGCAGGAGTTTCTTAACAAGTCTTCCTGCCTCTGGTGTATCCAGAACATCATTGTCACACTAATCTTCCTCAAGCATGGGTCTAATCAAGCCACACCTTTGCTTTAAAAAAAAAACCCACAACAAACAACCTTCTGTAGTTGGGCACAAAGTGGACAGAAGGCTGGTTTCTGAGGCAGCAATTCCTCCATACTGTATGTGTCTGTGTGACTTGGGCATTATCCTCTTGGTTCCCCCAGCTACAGGTGCTAGAACAGCTGCTGGTCTGCATTAGTGGAGGAAGTTTCCAGATTGGGAGTTCCCTATACCAAAGAGATAACAGGTATAGTCCAAAAAAAGAGCTCTTCACTATTTGGTGGCTTCTGGACTCTTCTTCCTGGGATTCAAGTCTTCCCATGATCTGGCTCCAACCTGGCTTTTAAGCCTTATCCATCCACCGATAAGCTGGGGCAGACAGCTCACCATTCAATTACCTTATCATACCAAACCCTTCCATGCTGCGGTGTGTGCAGGGACGTGGAGCAAGAGGCTAGGGGCACATCTCAGCAACTCTACCAGGTGCCCATTCCCTGCATGGCACTGTCTCTGTGGCTCTTTTTCTTCATCTGTAAAATGAAGGGGTTTCACCACATGACTCTGAGGTCCCTTATAGCTCTAAGTGTATGACCCTTCTACTTTTACTCAGGTTGGTCCTTCTACCTGGAGCATCTTCCACATAATCTCAGCTTACCAAAATCTACCCATTTTTAAAGACCTAGCCCCAAGGTGCCGCCTTCAATGGAGCCTTCCTTGATCATCTCAAACAGAATGACCAAGCTTGGCTCTGAACTTTGATAGTATTTTGTTTGTAGTTGGTTTGTGATTTGTATTACAAGCCACTTGGCATTATTAGAATTTCTGTGCCTGTTGGATCTCTTCTACATGATGTTAAGCTGCCTGGGGGCAGGGACTATGTCTTATCATAGTATGTATGCTAAGTCCAGGGCAGAGGGGTCAAACACATGACCCAATGCATCTTGCAACACTCCAGAGTTCAGCCTCAACCAGATTAAAATGTAATTGGGAAACACTTAACTGAATAAATACAAAGACAATAGACAATAGATAATGTTCATATGTGGTTTTCTAAGTCAATATGTGGACTAAAAGATCCTTATGAACCACTTAATGGCCCCCATTTCTATTTGAGGTTGACACCACTGGTCTACAGCAAGAAAGGAGCCCAGAGGCCATCGACCCAAGCCCCTTCTCTTATAAAGAAATTGAAGCCTAAGGAGTTCAAGTGAATTCCCCAAGGTCACAGGGCTGGTGAACATCAGAGGCAGGATTTGAACTCAGGTCCTGAGCCACTGCCTCCCTGAAGCATTTGTTTTCATATCCCTCATAGTACCCCCTGCAGTGCTTCATGCATAAGGAAACACTAAGTTATCTGCTGAATGGACAAGCTGTCAATGCAACAATAGTCATCAAAAACTCAATTTAAGTGACAAAGAGAAGTGGGCCAGAACCGATTCCTCAATATGGTGGCTGTCCCTAGTTCTCATAATAACATTGTATTCTGTTACTGTTTTCCCACAGTGAGTTTCTATATTGATATACTGTCTTACTATTTTTATATATTTAAAATATCCCAACAGAATATCCACATGCATTGTTGAGGACCACGGGCTAGTGAGACTCTAATGACTGAATGAGCCCCCTCAGGTGAAAGGCTTGCTGCCAGGCCTGCATTGGTTCCCCATTCCCCAGGGAAGAGTTCAAGTACACAGGTGTGAGGATTGGATCCTCAAGATAAAGCGTGGTATTTTTGCCTCCCTGCCTGGGAACACCGTAGTACGCAATGGCAATGTCCATGGGGGAAAGCCATTAGGAAGCATCCTATAAAAGGCTTGCACTTAAGACAATAAATGAGACTCTATTTTCCACCACTCTTTGAGTCCCTGTCTCCCTTTTAACTCACCCTCTCACGGCCTCTGGGTAGATAACACTCTCAGGCCTGCTAAGGGACAGCAGGGCTCCCCACTTTCTCTCAGCTCTGCCACGGAAGGCAGAGCTCTCTAACTTGGTCCACCACAATGCATCATCTGCAGACAGGTGCATCTTTTCTTGCCATGCCAGAACACACACTAACCATGTAATTTATAAGTGATGAATGATACATACAGCAGAAGTTGAAAAACGGAGGCATCCTGAGGCACAAGTTATCTTCAGTAGTTCTGCTTTATTTCTGAGCGAGCAGAGACCCCTCTGAATTAAAAACATCTACATGACAATTCAGAAAAAAGGAAAAAGAGAAAAATTAGTCACCAGCATAAGAAAGAAATGCCTTACCAATGGATAACAGACTGTAATCTTGAATTTTAAACCGAATCTCCACGTCCTCCATGAAATAATCTCTATGTATTGGAATTCCCTTGGTAAATTTCTTTCACCTTAAAGCCCCAAGCAGGTATGTGAATATTTTTAATCTACAGCTCAGGGAGGCAACACTAAAAGACATTTGACAACGTTAAATTATTACAAATAAAAGTTCTGTCTTCTAACATGAGTAAAATCCAGGCTATTTTAATCTAGGGACTACTCAAAGCATAGCAGTGTTTATGCATCAGTCCTTGTTTCAAATGCAACCCATATCAGCAGTAGATAAAAGTATTACAAACCAAAGGCTATTCAGAAATTTATATGGAAAGGGTTAGTAGTCTCTAAACAAAATCACAGAGAGCATATCATCTTAAGGAAGAGCCTAGGCCAAAAATATGAATGCATGAACTACTTGCTTTCCAGCTGAGGTGATCGTGATCAGGCACATGGTTACAGTACTTAGGAACGAAAGTAATGTAAAGTTGCATTACTACTTTGCCCACTTAGAAGAAGAAAACTAGAATTCCTGGCTATGTGTTCACAAAACAAGGCTTTCCATCAAGTGTCAATCTGACAGCACTGCACTCTCAGTTAAACAGGCCAGCACATCTGAGAGTTATATTCCCCCGGTCTTCAGGGCTAAAACAAGAACAACAGAAAACTAACCGGGCGCCCCAAAAGAACCCCCGATGCCAGTGCTGCTCTTTGTTGTTCCATCACTTTGGTTGTGTCTGACTCTTCATGATCCCATTTGGGTCTGTTCATTTGTTTTTGGCAAAGATGGTGAAGCGGTTTGCCATTTCCTTCTCCAAGATTACAGATGAGAAAACTGAGGCAGAGGGTAAAGTGACTTGCCCCAAGTCACATAGCTAGTAAGTGTCTGAGGCTGGATTTGAACTCATGAGGACGAGTCTTCCTGACTCTAGGCCCTGCACCATGGCACCACCTAGCTTCCCTGTGCTGCTATTATAAGACGGCAAAATAAAAGTTTTTGTGAACAATTCTATTCATGTATGATTTGGACTTACTAAAATGGTAAGTCCATTCTAACTCTTGAGATACTGTGAAAAATGATTTGCACCCAACTCCACCTTAGTTCAGGTCCTCATCAACCTGGATAAGAGCAGTTGCCTTCTAGCTGGTCTCCCCACCACAGTCCATCCTGCCACACAGTTGCCAGTGTGATTTTCCTTAAGTACAAATTTCATGTTGTCATTCCTCTCCTCCACAAAATCCACTGGTTCCTTATTGCCTCTGAGATAAAATATAAAATTAAAAACCTTTTACACTGACTCCAACTGATCTTTCCAGCCTCATTATATAGTGCTCTGCTTCCTGGAATGCTCTGATCCTGATACTAGCCTTCTCTGTGTTCCATAACTCTTCACTCCTCTACCATCTGCATGTCTTTGCACTGATGGTCTCCCATGCTTAGAATGCACTCCTTCATCATCTTTAACACTTGAAATTCCCTAGGCACGACCTCATTCAAGAGGCTTTTCCTGATGTCCTCGTAGTAGTGATCTCTTGTGGATAGTCTGTCTGTATTTTTTTTTTTTTGCTTTTTGGACGGGGGAAGGTAGGGCAACTGGGGTTAAGTGACTTGCCCAAGGTCACACAGATAGTTTTTTTGTGTTTTGTCTGAGGCTGGATTTGAACTCAGGTCCTCCTGACTCCAGGCCCAGTGCTCTATTCACTGTGCCACCTAGCCACCCCCATCTGTACGTACTTTTATGTGAATATGCTGAATCACAATAGAACAAAGCCCCCTGAGGGCCAGAGCTTATTGTTTTCCTTTTTTTATTGGTGTCCCCACTGGCTAAAAGCACAACATGCACACACACCAGCACGTGTGTTTATATAGTTTTGTCTTACAAGCCTTCTTTCACAATTGTAAGAATATTTGAATACTTCCCCTTGTCTTCCGCCCTGGAATCAGGAATGTCTTCTCACTTTCTCTACTCCTCCCTCTCCTGTGAAAGGTGCTGCAAAATGTTGCTTATTGATGGGCTGTGAACCTAAATGGGCCTGAAATATCATAAAACAAAATCTGTGCCCTAGGAAGTTGAAGTCAGCTGTTTTCTTAGCATATTAGTAAATGTCTTTGCATTTAATTTGGCTTTCCTCTGTTTGAACTGCAATCACTAGGGGTTGACTCTCCTAAGAGGTTATATTCCTTTTGGTTGAGAGACTTTCCTAACAATTTGGTGTCAGAAATGGGATAACTGAGACTCTCTCTGAGGTAATAGAATGATCAGACACCTGGGATAGCTGGAGCATACATAGGGCAAACATTCTGCCTATGTTAATTTCCTCAAGGTGGTGTGTGTTCACCTCCTACTCACTGGACAAAAGGGTCACTTTTCTCAAATTTCTTTTGTCTGAAGAAGAGCAGAGTGAAACACATATAAAAAGTGGTGGAAACTTTTGGAGTTTCTCAGTCCCCAAACAGTAAGAAGGTAGGTAAATCAATCAAGAGGAGATTACAGGGATCCCTTTGCTGACACTGGGTGCAGGACTCTGGTGCATTGCCCATACTTAGATCCGGGTTGCAGTCCCAAAGTGAAGAAGAGCACTAGTACATTGTGGCCACAGAGTCATAGTTGCGTGGTTAAAAAGAGTAATTATGGTCACACACAACAGAGCACAGTCTGAGAGAGTAATAAACACACCTCTCCTTAGATCATTCCACCCTCCTAGAACTAGCTCTGAAAAAAACTGCACAAAAAACCCTAAAGCTTGGGACAGTGTTCCCTCCACTCTAGGAGCAGAGACCAACTTAATATAAAGTTGAAAGTCAATAAATAAGCTGGAGGTAAGCAAACAACAGAAAAAGATCTTGACCACAGAAAGTTATTACTGTGATAGGGAAGATCAAAATATGAACTCAGAAGACACTGAAGTCAAAACTGCTATATCCAAAACCTCCAAGAAAAATGTGAATTGGTTTCAGGCTATGGAAGAGCTCAAAAATGATTTTAAAAATCAAGTAAGAGAGGTAGAAGGGAAAATTGGGAAAAGAAATGAGAATGAACCACACAAATTATGAAAAAAAAGTCAACAGTCTGGTAAAGGAGGCACAAAAAAAATATAGAAGAAAATAACATCTTTAAAAAAAAGAATAGACCAAATGGTAAAAGAGGCATTAAAAACTCCCTGATGAACTCCTTAAAAAGCAGAAATGACCAAATGGAAAATGAGATAGAAAAGTTCACTGAAGAAAATAATTAGTTAAAAATTACAATTGGAGAAGTGGAAGCTAATGACTCCATGAGACATCAAGAAGGAATAAAAAAAAATTTTTTTAGTGAAAAAAAAATAGAAGAAAATGTGAAATATCTCATTGGCAACACAACTGACCTGGAAAATAGACCCAGGAGAGATAATTTAAGAATTATTGGACTTCCTGAAAGCCATGATCAAAAAAGAGCCTAGATATCATCTTTCAAGAAATTATCAAGGAAAACTGCCCTGATATTTTAGAACCAGAGGGCAAAATCGAAATCAAAAGAACCCACTGATTACTTCCTGACAGAGATCCTAAAATGAAAACTCTGGGGATTATTATAGCTAAAGTGTAGAGCATCCAGGTCAAGGAGAAAATACTGCAAGGAGCCAGAAAAAAAATGACTCAAATATTATGGAGCCACAGCCAGGATAACACAAGATTTAGCAGCTTCTACATTAAAGGAGCAGAGGGCTTGGGATATGATACTCCGGAGGGCAAAGGAGCTAGGATTACAACCAAGAATTATCTACCCAGAAAAACTGAATATCTTTCTTGAGGGGAAAATGGATATTCAACAAAAGAGAAGACTTTCAAGCATTTCTGATGAAAAGACCAGAACTGAACAGAAAAGCTGACTTTCAAACAGAAGACTCAAGAGAAGCATAAAAAGGTAAGCAGGAAAGACAAATCATAAAGGATTCAATAAGGTATGACAGTTTACATTCCTATGTGGAAAGATGATACTTGTAACTTTTAAGAATTCTTTTATTATTTGGCAGTTAGAAAGCATGTACATAGAGGTTATGGATATGAGTTGAATATGATGTTTTGATATTTAAAAAAATAAAAGGGACAAGGAAGAGGAATGTGCTGGGAGAAAGGGAGAGGTAGATGGAATAAGTTATCTCACATAAAAGAGGCATGAAAGGGTAATGTGGGAGAAGTATGTGGGAACAATTGAAACTTACTCTTTTTGGAATTGACTCAAAGAGAGTATGAAATATAACATATTACCCTATGTGAAAGTAGGAGGGGAAAGGAATAAAAGAAGGGGGGGGTGGGCTGATAGGAAAGTAGATTGGAAGAGATGGTGGTCAGAAGCACAAGTTTGAGGATGAACAGGGTGAGAAAAAGTAGAATGGGAAAAATAAGATGAAGGAAAATATAGTTAGTAATCAGAACTATGAAAAAAGTTTTACAGCAACTTTCTCTGATAAAGGATTAATTTTTCAAATAAATACAGAACTGAGTAAAATTTACAAAAATAAGCAATTCCCCTATTGAGAGATGGTCAATGGATATACACAAACAGTTATCAGATGAAGACATCAAAGCTAACTATAGCCATATGAAAAAATGCTCTAAATCACTATTATTTAGAGCAGAGGTTCTCAACCTGTGGGTTTTGACCCCTTTGGGGGTTGAACAAGGTTGCCTAAGACCATCGGAAAACACATATTTCCAATGATCTTAGGAACTGAGACACCGCTCCTCTATCTGTCTCCAGGCAGGTCCCTCCACATGCACATACACCCACATACAAATATTAAAGGATCTAGGCAGGCATTAGGAAGGTTGAGAACCACTGATTTAGAGAAATGCAAATTAAAACAACTCTGAGGTACCACCACACACCAAA
>CM053584.1:33525395-33530456 GCA_028627135.1 Pseudochirops cupreus
CAGAATAAATGTTGTACTGGTTTAGTTTTGAGTGAAGAGTGCTCATACTATTCAATTTGATCCTTAAAATACATACATACATACATATATATATTTATATACATACGCACACACACACATGTATTCATAGCAGCTGCTCATATTGCACTTGCAATACAGTGACTTACTCAGGGTCACACAGCTGATAATTATCTGCAGCTGGATTTGAACTCAGGTCTTCCTGTCTCCAGGTCTAGTACTCAGTCCATTGTGCCACTTAGTTTTTTGTTGTTGTGTAGTAGTTTTTCAGTCATGTCTGACTCTTTGTGACCCCATTTGGGGTTTTCTTGGCAGAGGTACTACAATGGTTTGTCATTTCCATCTCCAGCTCATTGAACAGATGAGGAAATTAAGGCAAACAGGATGAAATGACTTGCCCAGAGTCACACAGCTAGTGTGTCTGATCTAGAGAAGATGAGTCTACCTGTCTCCAGGCCTGGTACTCTCTCCACTGTACCACCTAGCTGGCCTAGATTTGGTTAAATACTATGGCCCAAAGAGGTAACATTTTACATTGGAATAATTTGCTGTATTCCTCTCACTCTCCAGATTTACCTTCATCTGCATTCTGTCCATTGACATCCGTGTTCTCCTTATTTCCTTTAGGAGAATCTACACTTGGCTTTCTCATGGCAGAGATCATTCTTCTTTTTCCTATGCCCAGCACAATACTTGGCACTTGATAAGCTGAATAAATTAGGCTCAGTCAAAAAGCATTTATTAGGATCCTCCTATCAACCCCTCTGTATAGGACTGGAAGTTGAATTCATTAGTAGAGGAATCTCCAGCACGAGGAAATTCACTAACAATGCAGTTGGAATCTCTGCAGTTTATAGTTTTAGAGGATGACCCAGTGGAGCCAAACTCACACAGAAATAGATCTTGAAAGAGGCATATTGACTTAGAAATCACAAATTAACATTTTAATCTGGTTCAGGCAAATTTGACCCCTCAGGCTTTAGTGCTTTGTCCAGGTGACCCCGTCGGATTTATCCCACCTCTCCCCCCCTCCCCCCCATTCTTACCTAGCCTTTAGTCATTGAATGGGCATTGCCTCAAACTGAAACCTGAGAAATACCTTAATTTAGAAAGGCCAAGGTCACCCACGGCAATCCCTAGCCATTGCCAGTCTTCTTGACTTTTGTCTTGCCACAGGACTTTGACGACTCTGGAGGAGAGAGAAAGGCTGACAACTTTTCGCAGCCCTGCCTCAATTAAATCCAACTCACTTGCAAGTCAAGACATCCCCCAGGGATGGTCTCCCAGAAGGAAGGAGGAAGAAAAACAACAACACGCCTACTTACAGTGAGACTTGCCTAGGGGCAGACAGCTGCGGAGAAGTGGTCAGCAAGCAGGGAGTAAGCGGCAGTGTCGGCGGGCGCTAGCCGGGACTTGTACCATCACAATCGGACCGGGTCGGGGTGCGTTAGCCTCACAGGACTAGCTCACGAGGCTCCGTGCTGCGGAAACACGGGCCATTAACGTCATTACGAGCGTTTGCTCGCGCTCCCCCGAGCCCCAAGGGTCCCTGCCAGAGGTCCTGGCCATTTCTGGGTCGTTCTGGGTCGCGCCTCTCCGGACTCCAGCCACGCTGACCTGGCGCAAAACCAGAAGAGCCTCGGCTGGCACCAGCCGGCGTCCCAAAGACACGTCCAGCCCCCAGGCGCCCGATTCCTTCCAGCCTCCTCCTGGATCCTACCTTGGGCAGCCGGCGGTGGCATGGGGTCAGGGAGAGCCCTCGGAGGCCATCTAGAGTCACATCTATTCCCCCAACCCCTCCCGTTTTACCGAAGAGTAAACTGAGGCTCAGGGAGCTCAAGTCCCCGGGACTTCCCTGGGCCTCACTTTCCTCCTCTGAAAAAGGAGAGGGGCCCCCTTTTCTGGAGGTCGCATAGCCTGGGGAGGGGGGGGGGCGTATTTCAGGACCCGGGTCAGCACCACTGCTGTCAGAGGTGGGCGGCACGCACCCCCCCCTCCCCTAGCTGAGCCTCAAATGGGGGAGGGGGCTCTTCTCGCCACCCCAGGCCGAGGCCTTCTTTGACTCCTCAGCGGGGGTCGCTCTTCATTCCCCATGGGGGGACTCACGGCTGCCGCCACTAGCGACTCCAACGCCCCCAAAGCTGCCCGACCTGGAATGTCCGAGGAGGGGCGGGGCCTCGTGTTGGGAGGATAAGGGGGCGGTCTGAGGGAGAGGAAGTTTGGTGTGGGGGGAAATGAAGGAGGGGGCACGGTCTTAAGAGGGAGCAGCTGGTCTGGGGAGGGGCGGGACCTACGCGGGGGAAGGCGAGGAGACCTGAGGCTAGCGTGGGGCGGGGCTAGAGCGAGGGGGAGGGGGTTGGTATGGGGAAGGGCGGGACCTAGTGTGCGGAGGACTGGGAAGGTTGAGGCCGGACTAGATGGGGGAGGGGCCTGGTTTGCGGAAGAGGCGGGACCTAGGGGAGGACGAGATTTGAGTGGATGAGGTCTGAGGCGGAAGGGGTGGGGCCTGAGCGGAGGAGGTGGCCCACCTGAAGAAGGCGGGACCGAGGCGCCGAGTCTGAGGAGGGAGAAGGCGGTTGGCAGGTACGAGGCGCCCATTTGAGTAGGAGTAAACAGAGGCGGGCCTTGGCGCATGGAGAAGGGGCAGGAGCGCGCTTCCCGCGGCCCAAGTTTCCTGGGCCCCTCAGCCTCCCCGCTCAGTCCTCCCCGCCCCCGCCTACCGCGTCACTGTGGAAAGCCCCGCAGTCCTCGCATCCCCTCCTCCAAATCCGTCCCCTCTTTCCTTCTTCCCTAGAGCGCCGCGTCGAGAGTCTGGAGTTCAACTCTCTCCTCAGATACATCTGAGTTGTATGTCACTGGGCGAGTCACTGAGCCTCTGACTGCCCTCCTCCGTAAAGTAGGGACTGAATGAGAGACCCAGGAAGGTCGGCCTCCGTGTGACGCCGCCGCCCGGTGGAAGGGAGCTGGTATTATTATGAAGCACCTACTGTGTGCCGGGTACTGTGCCTGGAGTTTTACACGTATTATCGCGTGAGACGCCGGTCTCGTCGCCGCCTGCGTGCCTGGACCACCACAGCAGCCCACTGGACAACCCCTCCCCCCATTCAGCTGGCCAAGTGACGGCGTCAGCCCCACCTCCCATGCTCAGGAAATTGGAGCCGCCGGCGTCACCTCTAGGAGCCCGCAGTCCTCCACCTTTACCGCTCCTTCCCGTACTCTCCAGCCGGGGACAGTGGCCTCCTGACTCTTCGTTGTGGAAGACCCTCCGTCCCCTGACCCGGCTGCCCCCTCCCCACCCCCCGCTTCTGGTTTTCTTGGTTTCCTTCCACCCTTTACGGGAAACTCTTCTCAGTCCTTTTCTGGGTCAGTTATGTCCAGTTTATGCTGTGCATAGCATGCTCGTACTATATGCACGAGCTCCTTGAGGTCCAGGACTAACGTTTTTGCCGTCCTTTGTATCCGCAGCACTTAGCGCATGGTCCGGAGCAGAACAAAAGTTTAGTAAACGCTGCTGTCTGAGATCAGGAGAAGACTGGGCTTCGACTCTGAGGGAAACCGACTTGGGCCCCCGGGGGGCAGTGGGTTGCCTAGTGGAAGGGGGAGGAGGTGGGCAGGGTCCGTTGGAGTCGGGAGTAGTTGTAATATAGACTGTGGAGGGCAGGGGTGAGCCATGGCTCAGTCTGGGGGGGGGGTTGGGCTTGGAGATTAACATGGAAAGAAGGGATCTAGTCTGGGGAATAAAACCCGGGAAGGAGGAGGAAGAAAGGCCAGGCCTGAAGGAGGAAGAGTGAGTACACTCTAGGAACTAGCTAGCAGGACCCAGCCTTGATACCAGATTTGGAGTTGGGGTGGGGGGGCGGAGCCAGGGCAGTTAGTGAGCTAGTAAACAGTTCTGACAATGGGCTTGACTTGTAAAAGAGTGAGTTCTTGAGAGGCGAGTTGAGGTGGTCCAAGGGTTAAATGGGGGTGGCAGGAAGGCTGTTACCTAAGAGAAATAAGAAAAAGATGGGCAGAGAGCTGTGATTAAGGGAAAGAAAAAGATTTAAAATTAAGACCTCTTGGAGGTTGTGTCCCAAATTGAGATAAAGGGTCTGAAAGTGGAGATTTAAGGAGTACTCAAATGCTTTTCATTCATTGGTTAGAGGAAATTTTACTGTCTGAACTGAATTGATAGGAACCCAGATGACTAGGTGTTAATGTGTTAACAAAGAGTTAATTCCCAGAGATCCCTTCTCTACTTGCTGGCTTATCCTTGAACTTCCCTTAAAGCCCTAGGCATCCCTACCCTGGGCACAAATTTATTCGGATTGAACAAAGGATCCCAACAGTTCAGTTAAAATTTACATTATCAAGGAGAAGAATGGACACTTAACTTTTGACTGACCTAAGGGCATTAATTTTCCTAAAATTGTTCCTTTGAGGAGGTTCCTCTCCAGATAGTCAAACTGACATCAAGAAATCTTCCATTAACTGAAATAATAAAAGTCCTTTTCCTTATTGTCTAATAGATATTCTAATCTGGTTAAGGCGTGGAAATAGACAGACTTTAACTAAATCGAAGTATTCCCTGTTCTAAGTTTGAGCGCTATCCTTAATCTATTTTCTGCAACCTTAGCATTCATTCATAACCCTTTCCATTGTTTCTTTTTTTTTTCAATGCAATAGACTTTTATTATCCATTATTCACCTAATCTATGCAAACTACTATATAATAATCTCACCCTATAGACGATATTTTGCTTTGACCTCAGCACTCTCTTTTTCAAAAACTTCCAACGTTTCCTCAGTACCATTTCTTTGTAACAAACTCCAAGTTTCTTAACCTATCATTTAAGACCATCCACACTCTGGTCTCTATCTACCTGCTTTTCAATCTTGTCACCCACTATTTTCCAGCACCAACCCATGGATCAAGGCAAACTGATGAACTCACTGTCCCTGAGTAGTGGGTAGTGGGAAAATTAGGGCCTTCCTTTTTTTTTTAAAATTTATTTTATTAAATATTTTTTGAGTTACATATTTTCTCCCCGTCTTTCCCCCGCC
>CM053584.1:33530956-33548625 GCA_028627135.1 Pseudochirops cupreus
TCCCCTTTTCATTGTTTCTTAAGAGAAAAGGGCTAGGCTTTAGACTAGGATAACTAAAAATGCTTTCTTAATATTTCTAAAAGGGGTGGGGTAGCCTGCTTCTACATTCCTTATTGACACTTCTAGATTATTCGTATGCCACCATTGCTCAGTCACCTCTTTTCCTCTTAGTTCACACCGTTCAAATATGTGACTATTATCTCCTGTTCCCAGGTCATTGTCCCTCCTGTCTCAATGCTTTTAGTTATGCCTCTCTGTCTTTCTCCTGCCCTCATACGAAGGGACTTCAGCATGCATATTGATGTTCTTGCAAATACTCATTAATTTCCCAGTTCCTCAGTCTACTCAGTTTCCTTGCCTTACTCTTACATTTCACCTCAGCTAGATCCTCATACCCCTTAATCTTGCCATTACCCAGGAATGTTTTGCTTCCATGTTCATGAACTCTGAAATCTTTATATCATAACAATATATTATCATTCTGTCTAACTGTATGCATTATGATGCTTAATCCTTCCCTTCCTCAGTGCTTTCTTGTAACCCTAGACTGTTTACACTCTCCTCCCTTCTTGGGAAACCATTCAATTCCAAACTGTCATCTGTTCTCCAATCCCTTGCTATTTTGTCCTATTGCTAATCGTATCTTGCCAAACTTCAAACCTGGTTTACTGTCATCATCTGACTCCGTCATTCCCCTTCATGTGCTACTCAATGGACCTATGTCATTAAACTGTGCTGATTGGGTCCTCTAAATTTATGTTTTCTAATCTCAATTGGGCTTTATGGCAGCAAGACAGTCCTTCTACTCTACTTTGCTTGACTGTCCCACTCCTACAATGACTGTTTAAAATCTTCTGGTCAAACCTCAAGCCTCTTCTAGCCCCTTTTCTTTCCAAGCCCTCAGCAGAAGACCTCATTTCATACTGAATTGCAAAAAATCATGCCACTTTTCTGAGAGCTGCTTCTCTTCCCTTCTTATACCATTTCATATCCCTCCCACTATCTCCTCCTCTTCAATCTCAAATGAAGACATGTCCCTTCTCCTAGCCAAGGCCAACCCTTCAACACTGATCCCATCTCCTTACTTCTTCTACAGCAGATTGTCCCCACTATCATCCTTTCTCTCAAATCTTCAGTTTCTCCTTACCTACTCTCTCCTTCTCTACTGCTTACCATCATGCCCAGGTCTCCCTCATCCTCCAAAAGCTCTCCATTGATCTTTCTATCCTAGCTAGCTATTGTCTATATTTCTCCTTCCTTTCTTTGCTAAGCTCCTTGAACAGTGCCTCTACTGTCTTCTCAAACTCTTTTGAATCCACTGCAATTTGACTTCAGTCAATGAATGATTGGATGAATGAACAATAAAGCATTTTCAGACACTGTGCTAAGTGCTGGGGAGATAAGTATAAGCAGACAAGACAGTTTTGTACTCAAGGAGTTTAATTTATGTTGGTGGAAAATAAAACTAAGAGGGAAACTAGACATCAGAGGTTAGGGAGGGGACACACATGCAGTGACATAGTTTGAAAATGGGAAAATGGTGGGGGATATGTGGGTCCTTTTCCCTTTTTTATGATCTCTTTGGGATACAAAGCTAGTAGTGGTATTGCTGGATCAAAGGCTATGCACAGTTTTATAGCCCTTTCGGCATAGTTCCAAATTGTTCCACATGGTGGTTGGATCAGTTCACAACTCCACCAACAGGGCATTAGTGTTCCAGTTTTCCCACATCTCCAACATTTATAATTTTCCTTTTCTGTCATATTAGCCAATCTGATAGGTGTAAGGTGGTATCTCAGAGTTGTTTTAATTTACATTTCTCTTATCAATAGAGATTTGGAACATTTTCTCATACAATTATAGATAGTTTTAATTTCTTCCTCTGAAAACTGCCTGTTCATATCCTTTAGCCATTTATTGATTAGGGAATGACTTGTAGTCTTAGAAATTTGAATCCGTTCTCTATGTATTTTAGAAATGAGACCTTTATCAGAAACACTGGCTGTTAAAATTGTTTCCCAGCTTTCCTTCTAATCTTAGTTGCATTGGTTTTGTTTGTATAAAACCTTTTTAATGTAATGTAATGAAAATGATCTATTTTGCATTTCATAATGTTCTCTTGTTTGGTCATAAATTCTTCCCTTCTTCATAGATCTAAGAGGTAAACTATTCCTTGCTCTCCTAATTTGCTTGTCGTAGCATCCCTTTTTTCTAAATCATGTACCCATTTTGACCTTATCTTGGTATAGGGTATGAGATGTTGCTCTATGCCTAGTTTCAGCCGTACTGTTTTCTAGTTTTCCCAGCAGTTTTTTTATCAAATAATGAGTTCTTATCCCAGAAGTTAGAGTCTTTGGCTTTATCAAACAGTAGATTACTGTAGTCATTTACTACTGTGTCCTACATGCCTAACCTGTCCCACTGAATTAGCACTCTTATTTCTTAGACAGTGCTATATAGTTTTGATGATTGCCACTTTATAATATAGTTTAAGATCAGGTACGGCTAGGCCCCAATAATCTCCTAATTACTAAATCTACTATCTTAAAAAAAACCATTTTCATACCTTATCCTTCTTAATCTCTCTGTAGCATTTGACCTGATTGTTCACTGTCTCCTGTTGCATACTCTTTACTCTCTGGATTTTCATAACAGTGCTTTCTCTTGGTTTTCCTTCTACCTGTCAGTTACTCCTCAGTTTTTCAATCTTGTCATTCAACTCACAGTTATAACCTTAGTTCAAAGCCTTTATCAACTCTCCTGTTGACAATTAAAAAGGTCTTTTAATTGGTGTCCCTGCCTCACATGTCTTCCTACGCTAACCTGTCCTCCACACAACTACATACATACCTTACAGTTCAATGGTAGCAGATGTGTTGTCCCTTGCACATGACTTTCCCCTTTCCTCTGGCTGTACCTATTCTTGGAATGTTGGCTTCCTTCAAGATGCCTTAGCTGGTTCCTCTAGCCACATAAGCCTTCCTTTCTAAGGTTACATTCCTTCAACTCTATATGTATCTTGTGTAACCCCAGTCTCAAAGCCCATAGGATATAGGACTCTCTCCTTATTGGTGGAGAAGGGGTTGGGTGGAGTTGGTGAAGGTGAGACAGAATAACTCTTAGCTTTCTTTGAGTTGTCTTGGAGTTTCTGAGTTATCCTCAAGATTTGAGTTGCTTTGGGCACTTCTGACTTTCCATTTTGTGGTGAATAAAATAATTTTGAGAGACAGTTTTTGGGCAAATTATAATAAATTTTATCAATTATAGCCAGCATATGATTGACAAAAAAGGTTCCTTATTTCCTTGTTCTCTCAAAGGGAAAGTATGGCTACTTTTTTAGATTTATATGCCTTTGGACAAGAGGTGTTCCATCAGACAGCAGTCAACTCTTGGTTAAATGTTTAATGAGAGGTGGACTTTACAAAGGGAAATGAGGGACTTACTTACTCCAATGAGGGGCTGAGAGTGACATCATGCCTTAGAGAGTATAATAAAGGTGCTGGGTTAATATTTCATATTTTAAAGTATTTGTCCTTATGCATTTATGAGTCTGTTTTAAGGTTTTATTTTCTGGTAAAAGAAGCAAATAACTTTTCTATACTTGATATCAGCTTTGTACAGTAAGTACCTTTTTCTAGAGGGAACTCTATTAATTGATTCCTTTTAGATGAGATCCTATACATGATCCATACCTAAGTGTTGTTTAATAGATTTTCCCCAGAACTCTTGGATGGGCCAGGTAGCCAGAAAGTTTGATAAAAACCTTATCCACTGGCTTTGTACGCATACATACATGTACAGATATAGACAGATAGATAGAGATAATATACTAAGTGGCACAGAGTATAGAGTTTCAGGCCTGGAGTCAGGAAGACTCATCTTCCTGAGTTCAAATCTGGCCTCAGACACTTACTAACTGAGACTCTGGCAAGTCACTTCATCCTGTTTGCCTCAGTTTCCTCTGTAAATTGAGCTGGAGAAGGAAATGGTGAGCCACACCAGTATCTTTGTGAAGAAAACACCAAATGGGGTCATGAAGAATCTGACATGACTGAAATGACTGAACAACAGAAACTTCTTGAATATGCATATATGCATGTATGTACATATATGTGCGTGTATATACACATATATATTTTCATCCAAGTGCACAGACTCCCTGAAATGTGAGGGACATCAAAAGTCATGGTGTCTATCCCTCTCATTTTACACAATGAGGTCTAGGGAGGTGATATGACTTGCCTCAGATCACTCAAATAGCATCAAAGGTAGAGTTTTTTTGGTTTTTAAAAATTTAATTGTATGTGCATATATATTTATGCATTTAAAAGAATTATTCTGTGGAGTTCATAGGTTTTTACCAGATTGTCAGAGGGATCCATGAAGTATAAAAGGTTAAGAATCCCTGGGCTAGAGAGAGAAGTAGACTTGTCTTAATTGCTGAGACTACTAGCAAGGGGCTCAGGATGAACAAATGAGCTTCCCACCAGTGGGAAGTGTCAGATCCCCAGGAATTGAGGATATGGGAATGACCATGCCAGGGGTAGGGCCAGAGAGAGACAGTGTCTGGGCTTGGGCTCCTCCTCCCACCCCTCCAACCAAAACCATAATGAGAATCTGAGTGGATAGGTAACTAACTTCTTCCCAGCCATCGTTCTTTCATCTAGAAATGACCATTCTCACACTCATTTGTGACCAAACTTTTCAGAAACGACCATTATTCATAAGAAATTGTTTTATTTTTGAAAATAGCTGTATATGGGGTATTCATATAAATACCAAGAGACCTACTTTATTCAAGAAAAAAAATGAAAGTTGACAGAGACAGTTGAAATAGGAATCGAATGCAAAGAGACAATCACACACTTTCCCCTATTTTAAAATCATCTTTAGGGATCCCTATTTTAAAATCGTCTTTAGGTTTTTAGGGAAAATAACTAAGTTTTTTATATGTGGTACTACCTACAACTGGACAGAAAACTAAGTAAATCATACTGTCTGGCTTATAAACCTTGCATTTCAATAGCCCTCACACTACAAGTGTTCTACAAAACACAGGGATCCTGAACTCTCTCCATCAAGTTTTATATTGGAAGTGAACAAGAGGGAAAAGGCCTCAGTCTTCAGCACATGATACAGCACCTCCTCTTTGTTTTGTATTCATTCAGTCGGATCTCCAGAGACTTGATGCTCTTTTGAAACTGCTGTGATTCATTTAGGAGTTCTCCTTTTAGTAACTTCCTGTTCCTGAAGAGAAACAAATAGAAATTAAGAGCAGGGAACCAAAAGGGGCTACACAGAATTCTGAGAATATTGACCACTTGATCTAAGTAAGCAGATCTCCAGAGGCTCTAAATGACCTGCGGAATGTTTGCCCAAGGCTATGAACTAGAGTGAAAAGGACTGGAGGAGGAGCCAGAGTGGCAGCTTCTGCTACCAGCTGCCTGGGGCGCAGAGGGTTAGAGAGTGAGGAGGCAGCAGAAGGCAGTCAGCGGAGCAGCCACGCCAGCATCTGCAATAGCTAACGGGCCTGGCCTCTGGCAACAAACACAGGCTAGTTGTCAGCCTCGCGCCTGCCTTCTCCCTCTGGAAGAGGGGCTCGCTATTCTAAATGCGGGGGCATCTGCCTCTCAAGTTGGTAAAAAAAAAAAGGCTATAGAAGTACAAGGATAAAAGTCAAGTTTATCCAGCGGATGAAGAATAAATTAAATAAAATACTAGTACAATTGATGAGTTCTGTGGTATCGCAGATTAACTGTCATTTACGTAAAGCTTGCAGGTTTGCGAAGTGCTGTGCTCACCCCACCTCAGTGAAGTAGGTCTTGAAATGAATTGACCATTTTATAGATGAGAAAACTAAGACGCGGAGAGATTATGAAATTATTAGGCTCATTCAGAGCCATCCAGTCACTCACTGTATAGTGTCAGGTTCAGCACTCAGACCATATACATATATACGTATACATATATATGTTATATATATACATACATGCAAACATACATAGATCAAGTTCAGGAAATATTTAATTTTCTGTGGTAATTATTTCCCCTTCAAGAGTAAAGTGTGTAGATATGTATAATACATACATGCACATACATATATGTAGTGTAGATGTGTTATATATAAATATATACACATATATACACACATTTTACTCCTAAGAGTAATAATTGCAGTGGATAATTACATATACATTTATTTATATAAACTTTACATATATCCTATATGGTTATAAACAATATACTGTATATATATATATATACTCTATATATTCTATAAAGTATGTATGTGTATATACTTTACTCTTGAAGGGAAAGAATTGCAGTAGAAAATTAAATAATCCTTGAACTTGATCATTTTATCTGGATTTCAAAAATGGTATTCAAAACCTTTGAACGACCTCAAAGAATTTCTTTTACAAAAACCTGCAATTGAATAGATCTGGGGAGAGTCTGGTCTAGGAAGACCAAATGTGGTCTAGAGAGAGTTCCTGATCTTTAAACCAATCATTTCTCAACAAAAATAATAGGATACTTTAAGCATGTCATTATATATGCTGTGAAGCAGGACATTTTATCTTTTCTAAGAGAAATAGAAACAATTTAAGAAGAGATAACAAGTGTATTATAATTTTGAAAAGACATTAAGCAAAATTTTTAAAAAGCCTGTTGATGAAATAGTATTTTAAAATAATGAAGTAATGAAAAGGGGAAGTAAGAAAAGGAATTGGCAATTCTGAGATAAAAATGTTTATTTCTAACAAAAATGGAGTGATAATCATATAGCAGGAAAGACTGAAATAGTAATTTATGAAATCAATATGTAATTTGTTTTGTTTAATTAATCTAGGGTTCAGAGGTATTGAGGATCACACAAAGGGCAAAGGAGAAGCCCATGATGGGTGTGAACAGGCACATTACCAATTATGATTTGCTCAAGACAATCAGGATAAGTACTGCTATTAATCCAACCTGTGGGTCGCTACCCCTTTGGGGGGGGGGGTCGAAGGATGTTTTCACAGAGGTCGTCTAAGACCATCAGAAAAACACATATTTCCAATGGTCTTAGGAACCAAGACACCACTCCTCTATCTCCAGGCAGGTCCGCCCACATGCAGATACGCCCACATATGAGTATTAAAGGATCATAGCATTAGGAAAGTTGAGAACCACTGCTTAGATTAATTAAAGAAGTATGATTTTAAAAGATCATGTGGCTAGAGTGAGCAGTTATCAGTAGATACTTTATATATTCCATTAATGTCTTTGTCAAGAAAAGTCAAAGAAGGTGCCCAATATGTTGGGTGACTCCTCTATGAAACCATTGTTAAGAGTTGACTCAGATGAGAGAGAATGGCTTAGATTCTCTCTGAGGTCGCTTCATACTCCAAAGTTTTTAAAAATTAAAAAAAAATACTGTCCCTTCTTATTCATGAATTCATGGATTGCATACCTGGAGTTTTAGAGCCAGAGTCCTTGCCTGCTCTACTATTAACTGTTTCCATTCTGTTTCCATCTTTTCAGTCAGTTGCTTTATATGCTTTTTTCCTTCTGCTCCATCATCTCCTGTGTCTTCTTTTGCATTTCATCCGACTGCTTTAGAGCAGTCTCTGCAGCCTGAGCTTTCACACTCTCCACTGAGGATAATGAAAAATTGGGAAAGATTAAAGAGAAGTGAAGGATAACTGGTTTCCAGATCAGCATTCTGCTCTGGTTTGTAATCTCACTTTAAATGATTTAACTTCTTGGTGTTGATTACATTCTCCAGGAGAGTAACTAACAAACAAGTGAATGTACATGCCTACAGACAGAAAGAGTTTTGATAACAAGAAAGACGTTTTTATGGGTATTAATGCCAAGTCTTGTTAAAGTAATCTGTGGAGGGCTTGCCAGATAATCTAGGACCATGTTTGTGAATTTCTCATCTTCAATATCCTTTTCCTTTGCTGAGAGTGACTGGTCAGCAATGTAGTATTGCATCAGCTCTATCCTCATTAGACTTCAGGTATTCTTGCAGAATCTCCTCAGCCTAGCAATGGGAAGACAGTGAATTACCAAAGGAAATAAAACTGTTCTGGTAAAGTTAAAGGTGGGCTGTTCAGAGGACACTGGCCTTGACAGTGGGCCATTCCATTTAGCATTACTGTCCTTTACCTCAGGGCTTGGAAATGGCTTCTAAAGTTCCCTCACCACCTCCTCCCTGAATGTTTTACTAATAGGAGGGTTCACCTGTATCCCCTTCCTGGGCTGCTGGTAGTACTTCTGTTTCAGCTCCTTGGTCATCTGCAGAAAGAGACCGTAGCCCCCTGGTTTAGAGAAGGCCCCCTTCTTCACTGCTTCCTCCAGAGGACTGAAAATATCCTGAAGCAGAGCTCTGCACCGTTTTGTCGACTCATCCTGGTTCTGCTTACAAAAGGCATCACGCTTGGTTTCTAGCTGGCTCTTTAAACAGTATAAAGGAAATGAAGTGTAAAAGGTACAGTTGGGAGAATATATCAGAAATTTACCAGAATTTCTAGAAACAAATTCTTAAAAAAAAATCTTATCCCTCTCCCACCTATTTATTCAAACAGGGCCATGCCCTGGTAGTTTTAGACTTAATTTTATAGGAACCTCTGGTATATCTATCCTAAGAGATATTAAAGATTATGGGAAGAGGGCAAATTGGTCTGGACAATGCGCAATTTCCTAAAGTCTCTTTCTCTTACTATCTTTGCCTTAGACTAAAATCCTCAGTTCTTCAAACTCTTTCATGAATAATCTTCAATTTCTCAAAATTAATAATAAATATATTAGAATTTCATAGTCAATCAGCATCTTTTAGAAAACAGTTGCCATGTAACTCTTTTAGTTAAAGGTGGTTACAAATGGACTTTCAGGGTCACATGACTGATTGAAGGCTATGACCTTAGACTCTTGTAGGCTGTTGTTCTCAGGAAGAACCTCATTTTTCTTTCCAGGCCTGCTTTCCTTAATGTAGACCCTCTTTCCCCATGAACAGGAATAACCAAAGTACCGCCAATTCCTTTTGGAATTTCTGGTCCACATCCTTGAAAGAATCCTTGATGAAGATTTCAATGGCTTCCCTCTCACAGGTGGCATGTATGTGCAACAACTCCCTAAGGGTGTCTGTGGGGAACTGGACCCTTTGTTTCATCATCTCTTCATAGTGTGTAAGGGCCCTTTCAACTGCAGCAGAGTTCTCTATTTGAGCCAGTGCCAGGACTGCACTCTCCATACAGGGCATGTCGCCACTGGTGATGGCCTTGACATACATTAGGATCAGGTTCTCTAGACCTGTAGAAAGAAGAAAAATGGAAGAGGTCAGAGCCATTAGGAGAATAGTCAGAAATTATCATGCAAAATAATGGGTATATACACTTCACTTTTCATTTTATCTTAATGATTTTATATCTCAATTATTGCACCATTGGAAAAGTCTTGGACATACAGCCTTGAAGGTTTTCACATTAGCCCTTTCCAACTCTAACATTTTATGATTCTGTGAAACTTTCAGGAAGTTTTTTGATATAGGAGCAAGAAGTGTCCATAATGGTAATAATGAGAAGCAGTGGATAGAATTGATAAAAGTATAGCCTCATTCCTAAACAGGGTAGCTCTGGCCATTCTCTTGATAACTCCATTTGTCTTCCCTCATTTGGGAATGGTCAGAATGTATCATGCTAAATAATAGGTATAAACATTTCATTGTCTTAATTATTGCACTGCTGGTGATGGATTGAGCATGGGTATGGTATTGAAGGTTTTCAGGTTAGCCTTTTCTAGCTCTAACTTTTTTTTTTCTTATATTTTAGGGAATTTATTTAGCCTTTTAGAGATTTTCTGACAGAGGAGCAAGGAGTATCCATAATGGTTGGAGTGGATGAGAGACTATGGACAGGAACCTGGAAAGGTCTTTTGTTATCTAGTCCAGCAGATTATATCTTTATCAGGGGCTCTCCTAGGAGGGTTCTTTCTTCGACTTTCTTCTCCTGTCCTCTTAAAAACAGCAGAAGAAAAGTACTGGAAGGGTGAATGGGAAGGAGAAAGGACTCATGGGGCCCATTGATTGCGATGCCTCCCTGGAGAGTTTTCACATTGGAATGCTGGAAGATATAGGGGCAGAAATTTTCAATTTGTCCCACAAATTCAGAATCCAGTTCACTGTCATGAAATTTCCCTAGTTGCGAAAGCTTCTTTTGGTGGGTGGGTTGGTCAAAGTTAAAACATTTCTTCTTGGGGAAGAACTGGCGGATACACTGATGAGGGAGGTTGAACATTTTAACTTCCTCAGGTTTGCCTGAGGGAAGGGAAGGAGGAGTCTTGTAATAGGGAATAGAGCCTGGACTTCAGACAAGCTCTCTAAAATGATGTCCCATTTCAAGGACCTATCTTGGGGCTGAAATATGCTTATGTGTTCTAGGTCATTGTATGTTGACTCCCCCATTAGAATGTGAGCTCCTTGAAGGTAGAGAATCTTCCCAACCCCACCCCCATTCTTTGTATATCCAGTAATTAGCACTGTGCTTGGTACAATAAATATACTTAATAAAAGCTTGTTGATGGTAATAGTAATTGCTGTTGTTGCTGCTGCTGATGATGATGATGGAAAAAGACAAAGGACTTGTTCCTAAGCTAGAAGAGGTGTTCAATTTTTCACTGAAGGCAAAATGAAATAACTTTCCTTTTCTCCAAGTAGGCAGGGAACCATAACTAGAGAAATCTATATTCAGAATATAAAATAAATTCTTGACTTTTCCCTCTCCCCCCCTTCCTCCCTCCCTTTACTCCCCATATCATTGCCCAACTCTCAAGCCCTAGAACCTTTCTCAGGCTTCAGTGCAATCTCCAGGTACTCATCAGAGGTGATGGGTTTTCCATTAATTTCCAGCTCCAAGGTGAAATCACGCACAGTCCACACAAAGTCTGGAAAGAAACTCACAAATTCTGAGGAGTTTTCTATGTCAACCGTGTTGGGGGTAGATTTGCTCTTGATGCGGTCTGTCAGCTCAGTAACATAGCTGAGGAATTAATTAAGGAAATATGGCAGAAAAAAGCACTAGATCTTGTTCCACAATTCCTTCAATTCTCTGAAATTTATTACTTCCCCTTGACCCTGAACCTATTGATTACTTTTTCATCATGAAGCATGAATAATTTCTCTAGAACTTGTGTGTGCACACACTCACACACAAACTTATACCTGTCAGTAGAACATAAGGAACAGAACATGGACTTTAGAGAAATGCTGGAGAAAGTGGAGGCCCTCCACTCCTCCCTTCCTCAACTGTCCTCTTCTCGCGATTCAGACAGAGGATACTGCAGCTGGTCCATGGCCTGCTGGTTGATGGTGCCCATGCTGTTATACACAAAGGTGCTGCTCAGCAGCATGGCCAGGGCAAAGATCCACGTGTCATTCTTATTGTCACCCTAGGAATTAAAACACATTTCCTTACCTTGTTGCCTGATACTTTAACACTCCCCTGGCAGCACCTAGATTAGCATACCTATGTACTAGGTGAAAATCCAGCTCCCTTGGGTTTTTGCAGGTCTTAGACCTATAGTAGTCCTAATGTGCTTTCTTTCATAATCTGTAATGAGCAGTGACCTCCCTACTTACCTTGTCCACATCACCCAGGCCCTCAGTGTCCAGGAGAACAAGAGTGTGATTTGGTTTCTTGGGATGGGGAACACACCACATCCAGATGCCCTTGGTGTGAGACTGCACTGTGGAGCCAAGGGAAAAGCCTGCACAAGAGTTTGGAGAGATGAGCATGGAGCAGTCTGGGGACTCTCATATTTGATGAGTATCTTGGAGATTAGTATAGTTGTGTAATGTTAATCATTCACTGCAAGAAAATTGGCTGTTTTCCCATAGTGAAGAAGAGAAGAGAGTACATATTACAGAACCTGCATTTTAGGTCTCATTTTTAAATTTCATCAGAGGGATACAATATAGGCCAGTTGCCCCATCACCACAAGTAGGAACATTTTCTTGTTTTTCAGAGACCAGTAGAGATACCTCAGAAGGTTTCCCTTATTGATTTCCTATTCCTTCCTTCCTTCCTTCCTTTCTTCCTTCCTTCCCTCCCTCCCTCCTTCCTTCCTTCTTCATTTATCCATATATTCATCCATTCATTCATTTATCCATCCATCTATTCATTCTTTTCATTTATTTTATTTATTGAACTGTATGAACTGAACTGTATTGTGATATAGTTGTAAGCAGGGCATGGTCTCTTCTCTCAAGAACTTCTGTCTTTTTAGGAGATGTAAGACATGCATAGAAAACTATGTGAAAAAAATCCAAAATTCTTGAGGCAAAAATAAAATATGGTAGAAATTGAGGTGAGGGAAATTCCATTTCTTGGTTTAAGGGCCTGGGATCTCTTCAGAGAGGAAGGGGGGGCACCTAAACTGGGCTTTGAAGATTCAGTAGGATTTTGACCTGAGGAAATACGGCCAGGAGAAGTAGGAAACAGTGAGAGTGAAGACTTAGAAACAGACAATGGTTCAGCCAGTTTGGGAAATAGTCCTTTGTCCAGTGTGGTTGAATTCTAGAATATGTGAAGGGGAATGGTGTAAAAATATGTCTGCAAAAGTGAATGGGGTCCCGTGAATGATGGGATCCTAGACTTGAGCCAGAGGGGACTTTTGAGATCATCTCCTTTCACTCTTTGATTTTGCAGATGAAGTCAGAGAGACAGTGATGTGACCAATTCACTTAACCAGTTAATGTGAGAAGTGGGTCCTAGGCCCAGATCCTGTGACTGCCTTTGCTTTTCCCTCAGTACCACACAGCCTTAGCCATAAAGTTTATTAGAATGCTCCAAGAAATCACCATCACAGTATCCTATTCCCAAAGGGCATCCTGAGTCTTGTTCTAAGGGAAACTACATCAGTGTGGCACAGATCAGAGAGTATGAGGCCTCAGGTTGGGAAGACCTGGCTTTACATCCCACCTCTAATACTTGCTAGCCGTGTGACTATTGGCAAGGACCTTATGCCTCAGTTTCTTCTTCTGTAAAATGTTGCTAATAAGACAAGTAGTACCTACCCCTTAGGCTTGTTGTGAGGCTTTAATGGAATAAGGCATGTAAAATGCTTTGTAAATTTCAAACTGGTACACCTATATGTAGATATAAATATTTATGCATGGACGTTACATATTTGTACACAAGACATCTAATGTATACATATCACTATCATAGACTCTGTGTTATGTGAATGTTACATGCATATATACATCATATTACATATATGCACACCACATGCATAATTCTGCAATCAGCACACAGTATACATAGTATATATTACTTATTATACATATGCATGTTATATGTATGTATTATACATATAATATATATAAACAATATATATGCACGTCTATATATCAGATATTATCAAGGCAAAGTGGAGGAAACCTCTCCTTTGTCTTCCAGGTTACTCTAAGAGGTCTAAAGCTGAGGTCAGAATTGAGACCTTGCCTTTCCAGGTCTATCCCTCCTTGTTAAAGAGAAGTCACCAAGTGAATAATGTACAGTTACATGATAAAGATCTAACCATACATACTATTACTTTGTTGATTGCACATACCTTATTTTTTCCCTGCCCTTTGTTCATCAGGTAGGACTTGCCAGTGCAGTATGGGCCCACAATAGCCACCACCACCACAGGGTCATTTATTGAGGAAAGAATCTCCAGAGATTCCTGGTGCACTCTTCGTTCTCCTTTTGTGTTCTCAATTAGACACACTGGAACTAGCATCTAGACATCAGAGGCCATGTTGAAAGAGGTTTGTTATCTGCAAATGAAAAGTCTGGTCAAATAGCCACTGAGAGGCCCAATTGTTATTTCTAAATATGGAGCCAAGATACAGCACACACAGGACTGCTCTCCTGCTATTGTTTGTGAGTTCCCATATCTGTGATTGGAGCCTCTTGTCTCCCTGAAGAACCCAAGACTTTTCTGATCTAATCAGTCCAGACATTTGGGAATATTTAGCTTCTGTCTCTTCACATTCAGTCTATAAGAGAAAGCAGTGATGTCTGCTCTGTCTCAATTTGTATGAATATGAACCATAGGATTAGACAGTTTAAACCTAGAAGGAACCTTACAACACATATAGTCCAACCCACTCTCATAGTATGTATGAGGAAAATGAGTCCCAGTGTGATTTAATGATTTATTTAAGATCTTGAAGGTAGTTGTATGGAAGTGTAACTATTAAGGATTCCTATTTCTTTGAAAATGTTGGGAAATAATATTAAGATAGTGTCCTGTCCTGAATTTCTTAGTCTCACTTGGATAGAAAACCTAATCTGTATTTGATTAGATTCTAAGGAAACAAAGTCCTGCACTGAAATGTCTTTGCTTCATGCTTACAAAAGGCCTGACCTGTTTCTCCAAAGGGAGGACCCTGACTGACTCAAAGAGGAACCCAGGGAAGCTGAAATCTATAAGGATCATAACCAAACTAAGAGGAAGAATGTACTTTGATTAATCTCATGAAGAGCAGCACCCCTTTTGTTCACCCTTAACCAGAATGATTTATTTTAGGGAAATGGTTCTTCATAGTGTGAAAGTTGTTACTTTTATTTGGCTTAAGACTATGGATTCATCCTCAGAGTAATTCTTTAAGATGCATAAAACAAAATATATAGAATTACAAAGAAAAAAATTGTATTGCAATAGAGTGCTCACGATATTAAAACAATAAAGCTTTTGGACCCCAGGTCAAGAACTTTTGTCTTAGCAGAGTTCTGAGAGTATTGTTATCTTGTTATCTCTTACCACCATCCTTTGTAGTTAATGAGAATAACTGAGGGAAGACACAACAGTGCCCTAGCAAGGAGTGGAATCAATGGGAAATGGAAAGTCACTTGGTCTTTTGATTTTGTGTTCCTTTCTTCCTTCATTTTTTCATTCCACAAGTGGGTGGCTGTTACAGATGTAATAGAGACTGAATTGCTCTGAAGATACAAAGACATCTAAGAACTCATTGATGAAATCTAGTCCTCTGTCTCTCATATCCTAAACCTGACTGCTATCTATCAGGTATTCCTAACTTGGGGTCCTTGATCTTTTTTTTTTTTTAAATAGTTTGATAGTGTGTTTCAACATAATTGTTAACTTTGAAGACCTTATGTGTTTTAATTTATGCATTAAAAAGCATCATTCTTAAATGAGAATCATAGGCTTCATTCTTCTGCCTAATAGGTCTATGGCACAAAATAGGTTGAGAATCCCTGAATTCTTGACTTACTCTTTATCTCCTCATTTAAGATGCTTCATCTTCTCTTTTCTTGTTCTGCCTTTGCTTTGCCTCTTGTCTCTATCCTTCTGGTTTTTGTCTAATGACACTTTATTTTTCTGATTCAGATTCTGCTAAAATTCTACTTATCCTGTGTAACAACAATGCAATATCCACAATGTCTTTGGTGACTATAAATATGCTTGTATAGTTATTAATCACAAAATGTAATAGGCTCTCTACATGGGGGACATAGCCAGAACATTTATTCAAATACCAGAAAGCTGAGTCCCCAAATCAGAAAGTCAAAGCCATCACAGTAGCCACAGAGTTGGCACACATGGTTAATGCAGTAAAAACCCACATTCTCAAGCCTTAAAACAAAACAGGCTCCCTTAGGCAAAAACCCTCCCCTCCTCACTCATGGTAACTGTTCAGCCTTAACTGCTCAGCCTTCACACAGCTTGCTTCCAGCAACTCCAGACCCCTCCCACACTCCCACCTCCCCCACTGCCCCCACAGTTCCCATCCCAGCAGTCCTCAGCAGAAGTTCTGGCTGGCTCTCAGAAGAAGTTCACTCTGCAGCCCTTGCTCCCGGTCACTGCTGCTTCCAGTCCAATTTTTGGTGGGTTTTGTTTTTTGTCTTATTCCATATTATACAATGATTTGCTACCAGGTGAGATTTGAACATACATATCTTTGTATATACACACATATATAAAATAGATATATATTTCACATATACATGCTTATATGTTAGTATAGATTTGAACATGTATATATACATGTATTCACTTATACAAATTATCAAGTTTTATATACATATATATGTATATATATATAAAACATATGTATGTATGCATGCATGGATACCTACATATATACACTGAATGTCCCGAAAGTATTAGCACACTTTCAAGTTATTAAAATATAAAACTGCACTAAGATTTTTGGGATACTCTATATTGTAGATTACTAAAGGGATAGAAATGTAAAGCAATATTGTACACAGTAGAAAAAATGCTGGATTTCTGATTATAGAGAAGTCATTTAAGTTCTCTGTGCTTCAGATTTTCCTTTTGTTAAATGAAGAGGTTGAACCTATTCAGGATGGCCTCTAGGATCTTATAAAAAGTTATAAAAGAGCCTGATTGTGCCTTTCCCTTTCACATATGGTTGCTTCCAAAGCCTTTCCTTTGTCTAGTTGTCATTAGGAAAGAAGTAAAAGATATTCTCCTTCATCTGGCAGAGGATGTTAGGTGATCTCCTAAGCACCTTTTGGGTTTTCCAGTCTTCACCAAATATCATTTTTGGGCCCCATAATTGACTGTTGTCTGCTTTCCTTAACCAAACCCCAAATGTTTGATTATTTCTACCTATCTCCTTTCTTCTTCCTAGGATCCCTGCTACCCTTTTCTATATGAAGATAGTGTCATCTGTTGAGTAGAATGAAGAGGCAAAAGGAAAGTAGAGAGAATAGAAGAGTGGACCAAAGAGGGGAAGGAAGTAAAAAGCTGATTAAAAAAGGCAAAACAAAGTCATTGGCAAACTGATCATGATCTGAGAATCTAGCTTTAGATGAAGGGGCTTAAGGCAGCTTTAGTTTCTTTGAATGTGAATTTTTTTTTTTAAAGAAAAACTTTGTTTAGAATGGAAGAAGAGTTCCAAGATGTAAGAATGTTGCTGATATTTCTGTAGGACATCCCATGGAATATGCCCTTAAAGATGGCAAAGACAGCAGAACTCATAATTTCTCTCCTCATGGGAGCCAGTGCCATAATGAATGTTGTGCCAGACTAAGAGACAGAAAGATTTGACTTAGAATACCACCTCAAATAGTTACTGGCTCTGTGACTTTGGACAAGTCCCTTTCCTTCTGACATCAGTGAACTCACCTGTAAAATGGAGGAAGGTGGTGTTGGACTCAATGATATCTAACCATCTTCCCAGTTCCAAATTGATGATCCCATAATAATGTGGTCACCATTTCTAAGTGCAGGCCACACATGTATGTGTAGTTACTAACTAAGTCAATAAAGAGCTCATCTTTGCTTTCATTTTCAGTGTGCCTTTCCCTTCTGCACAAAGTTATTTGTTTTTTTAGTAGACTTATGAAGACCTGGAAGAGCCGAGGCCTCAGTAGCACAGAGTAACTGGCATAGAAGAAGGCTGAAAGAACTTTTCAGCCAAGATTATTTGTCTTTGGAAGGGGCTGCATGGCTGGGGATATGAATGTGTTGTATATGTCGAGAGTCAAAAGAAAGCATAATTGAGATAAGTTTTATGGAATCACAGTTCATGTGATAAGTTCGTGAGATAAGTTCATGGAATCACAGATTTGGAGCTGGAAGGACCTTACACTTGTCCAACTCTTTCATTTTCTAGATGATTGAGTTGAGGCCCAGACAGGGGAAGT
>CM053584.1:33558515-33594626 GCA_028627135.1 Pseudochirops cupreus
CTAGGGATGTTATAGCCAGGTTCTGGAGTTCCCAGATTAAGGAGAAAAATATTACAAGCAGTCAGGAAGAAACCATTTGAATACTGTGGAAACACAATCAGGATAACCCAGGATCTAGCAGCTTCTACATTAAGGGATTGAAGGGCCTGCAATATGATATTCCAGAGATCAAGGGAGCTAGGATTAAAACCAAGAATTACCTACCCAGCAAAATTGAGTATAATGTTCCAGGGGAAAATATGGTCATTCAATGAGGTGGAGGACTTTCAAGCATTTTTACTGAAAAAACCAGAACTGAATAGAAAATTTGACCTTCAAATACAAGAAGCATGAGAAGGTAAACATGGGAAAGAATTCATAAAGAACTTATCAAAGTTGAGCTATTTACATGCCAACATGGAAAAATGGTAATTGTAACTTATGAAACTTTTCTCAGTATGAGCATAGGTGAAGGGAATATAAATGTATATATATGTATACATACACATATGTCTATATAGGAGGGTATATATGTATATGAATACATATCTGAGCGTGTGTATGTATGTGTACATAGAGGGCAGGATCAATTTAATAGGAAAGGATGATATTTTAAAAGGTGAAATTGAGAGGTGGGAGAGGAATCAAATGAGAGGAGACAGGGAGAGATGGAATGGGGTTAATCATCTCATATACAAGAGGCAAGGGATAACACTTACAATGGAGGGGAAGAACAGGAAGGCAAAAGGGAATGGTGAACCTTACTCTCATTGAATTTGGCTTAGGGAAGGAATGACATACACTCTAATTTGAGTATCTTGCCCTACAGGAGAATAGGGGGGATGGTGATGAGAGGGGAAACAATGGAGGGGAGGGCATGGTGGGGGAGGGAGGGTTATTAGACACACATACTTCTGTAAAGGGACAGGGACAAAGTAATGAATAGAACAAGGGAGGGGGCAGGATAAGAAGGAGGGAAATACAGTCAATCTTTCACAATATGTCCATTGTGGAGATGTTCTGTGTAACTACACATGTACAGCCTATATTGAATTGCTTGTCTTTCCATTGGGGGTGGGTGATGAGGGAGGAAGGAAAATAATCTAGAATTTAAAGTTCTAAAATCAAATGTTAAAAAAATATATTTATTATTATTATTATTATTATTATTGTTATTATCTACATGCAACTGGGTAGTAAGATATACACGCACTGGGGTAGGGAGATTAATCTTGACCTACCAGAAAGTCAGAGGGGTGATGGGAGAGGAGATAGGAGAGAGCAGATTAGGGGAGAGGGGATATACAATGGGATCGCTGTTTTGGGGTGGTAGGTAGGTGAAAGACAGGGACAAAATTTGTAACCCAACATCTCATGGAAATGAATGATGTAAACTAAAAATAAACAAAAGTTAATTTAAAAAAAGAATACAAATAATTTCCCAATTGATAAATTGTTAAAAATATGAACAGGCAGTTTTCAGAAGAAGAAATTAAAGCTATATATAGTCATGAAAAAATGCTGTAAATCACTATGGATTAGAGAAATGCAAATTAAAACAACTCTGAAATACTACTTCATATCTATCAGATTGACTAATATGAGAAAACAGGAAAATGATAAATGTTGGAGAAGATGTGGATAAATCAGACTATTGTTGGTGGAGTTGGTGAATTGATCCAACTATTCTGAAGAGCAACTTGGAAATACATCCATACGGCTATAAAACTGTGCATACTCTGCTCCAGCAGTACCACTACTAGGTCTGTATTCCAAAGAGGTCATAAAAAAAGGGAGAAAGGACCCAAATGTATAAAAATAGCAGCTCTTTTTGTGGTGGCAAAGAATTGGAAATTGAAGGGATGTTCATCTATTGGGGAATGGCTAAATATGTTGTGGTTTATGAATGTAATGGAATACCATTGTTCCAGAAGAAATGATGAGCAGGTGGACTTCAGAAAAACCTGGGAGGACTTACATGAACTGACGCTGAATGAAGTGAGCAGAACCAGGAGAATATCGTACACAGAAACAGCAACATTGTGCAGTGACCAACTTTGATAGATTTAACTCTTCTTCAGTTTTTGCAGATGATACAATTGTTTTCCTTTTAAACAACAGATGAGCTTGACTAGGGTACAGAGATTAACTGTATACTATATAGACTACAGATGTTCTATGTGAAAAATATAACATATTTGGAGGAGTCATCCATATTTATGAAGACAAAATTCCGTTTAGGGCAATGAATATGTGAAGTGTCCCAATGGATTTTTAATGCATTTAACATTAGTAACTTTGTTAAATAACAAAAAGAAATCCCTTTGGCAGTGATCTGGAGGATAGATTAGAGTAAGGAATCAAAATCAATTAGGAAGTTAATGTGGAGTTGAGAATTAGTATAATGGTTTCAGAAAGCACTTTGAAACTATACCCCCAAAGTTTTTCAGTTATGCATATGCTTTGAGCTAGCTACACCACTACTACCTACACATCAAAGAGACCATAGAAAGCAGAAAGGGACCCATATGTACAAAAATATTTATAGTGGGTCTTTTTGTGGTGGTAAAGAATTAGACACTTAGGGGGTGATCATTGACTAGGATATGGCTGAAAAAATTATTGTCTATGAATGCAATGAAATGTTATTCTTTTCTAAGAAATGATAGGAGGCAAGATTACAGAGAAACCTGAGAAGATTAGTATAAACTCATGTATAGTGAATCAAGTAGAAGTAGGGGGAAAATTTATACAATAACAATGTAGAGACAAACAGCTTTGAAATCCTTAAGAACAATAACAAGAAGAAAGAAAGAAATACTGAAGAAGTCAGACCAATGCAGAAACAAAACAGGATTCCAGAAGACTGAATTTCAAACATGGAATTCACCCTCTGAAAGAGAAGCAATGAACTCAAGGTTTAGAATTAGAAATATATTTTTGTATCTATCCTTTACAGGAATTTTTTTCATATGTTAGTTGCCTGGGTTTAGCTTTTCTTTTTTCCAAATGGTGGTAGGTGGGAGGGAGAGAAAATAATAATGATTATGATAATGATAGTAGTTAACATTTACCTAGCGCCTTAAGGTTTGTAAAGCCCTTTATAGATATGATACAATTTAATCCTTACAACAATGCTGGGAAGCAAGTGCTATTATTATCCTCGCTTGTTAATTGAAAAGAAATGAAATTTCAAAAACATAAAACAATCACGCACACAATTGCTCTCTACTTGGAAAAGCAGAAAAAATGCCAGAAATTTGTTTAGCTCTGAAGAGTTCCTTTCCATCTGGATTAAGTCCAAGCACCTCTACATTCCTGCTTCCTCTGCTTAATGAATAAAACACCACCACCCAGTTCCCCATCCCTCTTTAGGAACATGACTTTTGACTTCATGTAAGGGCAGTTTATAATTTGTTTCCTGTAAACGTTGAGGTAGATGGAAACGGAAACTGATCTGATTCTAGGAAATCATTCCACAAATGAGTGACAGGCAACCTCTGGAGATTATGACATAGAGATATGACATGGTCAGAATTGGATTTAGAAAGATCACTTTGATAGCTGAGGGTAGGATAGGCTGGAGTGAGGAGAGACGCGAGGCATGGAGAACAAGCTATGGGGCATTTCAATAGCCCAGACATGAGGTGAAGAGGGGGTACACCAGGGCAGTAGTAATGTCAGAGGAGGGAATGTACGTGGGAGATATTGTAAAGCAGAATCAATAGGACTTGGCAATAGTTTGTAGATGAGGAGTGAGAGATAGTGAGGAGGTGAGGATGATGCCTAGGTTAAGATCCTGGGTGGTGGTGGTGGTACCCTCATCAGTGATAGGAAAGTTAGGAAGAGGGGAGGGCTTGGAGAAAAGAGAAAGAGTCTGATTTTGGACATGTTGAGTTTGTGATATCTATAGGACATTCAGTTTAAGAAATCCAAAGTGCAGTTGGACCTGTGAAGCGGGAGGTTAGAAGAGAGGTTAAGGTCAGATAAATAATTCTGAGAATCATTTGAATAGAGATGAAAATTGAATACATGAGAGCTAATGAGATCACCAAGAGAATTAACATAGAGGGAGAAGAGAAGAGGGCCCAGGATTTGCCTTAAGGGATACCGGGTCAGCAGGCCTAATATGGATGAAGAGTCAGCCAATCAGACTGAGAAAGAGTGGTCAGAGAGGTAGGAAGAGACCCAGGAGAGAGCAGTGACACAAAAATCTAGAGAGAACAGAAGATCAAGTTAAGGAGGGTGATCTTTAGCTGAAGCAGCAAGGCACTTAGGGAGAGACAGGAGGCAGCATGTGCCAGGCAGATCAAAGCACTGCCACCACATTGAGCACATTTGCCCTCAGACTGACAGGCCAGGCCAGGACCTGACCACGGGAGCCTTGTGAACAGCAGTGCTCCTGAAACCACCAGACCTGCTTCTAGCCCAGGCCCCATGCCATGATGGAAAGGAGAAGTCATTATGGAGAGGAAGCTCACTGACTTCATGAACAGCAGCAACAATTGCTGACTCCCTGTTACCAAGAGGCAGATGAGATAGGAACCCAGGAGTGGCTACCCCTCACCATTGCTGCTTTTAGCCCAGCCCTCATAGCTACCATATGATGGCATCCACCACACTAGCTCATTATGACAGGGGGTTCTTTTTTCTTGTTTGCTCACTCTTCTACTTCCTGATGTTAAACTTAGCTTCTGCCACCCTTCTGGAGGGAAGCTCTGGACTGGTCCTGTTGCTGTTCTCCTGGAATATTGAGTGTGTGTTATTCCACAGTCTCAGGGATCTGCAAACTTCCAGTGCACCCAAAGTGATCTGATTCAGAACAAAGTCTCTTTTCTGTCTGCTTCCTGCCCTATTATCCTTTCCCTCCTCCTCTCCCCCACCCCGCTTTCTTCTCTCTCTTTTTTTTTTTTTTTTTGCAGGGGCAAGGCAGGGCAATTGGGGTTAAATGACTTGCCCAAGTTCAGATGGCTAGTGTTAAGTGTCTGAGGCCATATTTGAACTCATGTCCTCCTGACTCCAGGGCCGGTGCTCTATTCACTGAGCCACCTAGCTGCCCCTGCTTTCCCCTCTTGATGTCTTTAAATTCCAGACTTCCCTGATCTGGCTTTGTGTCTCTGAAAGATTAGATTGCTGCTGGATTCCAGCCCTGTCAGCCCACTGAAAAAAACTGTTGGTTCAAAGTATCAGAACTGTAGGTTTTCATTTGGGCTAGGATTTCCGCCTTAGTTATTCCTCTGCAGGCTGGGCTAGTTTCTGTGTTATAAACATGCTCTGTCTAGGAATAAATAATATTCATTGGAAAGCCAGGAAGGTTTTCATTACATTTATTTTGCATTTATTCCTTCTGAATAAATGGGTAGCTCCCTTAACTGAGTATACTGAATCAGACCAATGTGAGCCTCTTTATACTGCTTTCATTAGAATTTCTTGCCTTGCTCTCCTTTGGCTAGGTACAACCTCCTGAGTTGCCAACATCATGCTCCCCTCCCATAGCTTGGGATGCATGTGTGCAAACCTCTAACCCCCTACCTGATCTTGAGCCTGGCCTTGCTCGATCACAGCTCTGATTAGAATCAACCACCTCTGACTCACATTCTGCTATCAAAGATAGGAGCATTTTTAATTATGTGGAAAAAAAATTCCTCCCATTGTTTCCCACAATTCCCTCTTTTTTCTTTTAGTCAAATTTTTATTTCCACATCTTTGATACTCCACGATTCTCTTTCTCATATGAATTCTTCCCCTTATCCATCTCCCCTTTAAGTGAGATTGGCTTGTTGATAAATGACAAGGGGGCACTCCCCTGTACTAGTAGAGATACAGAGACCCAAAAGAAAATAATAATAAACCATCAGTTGTCCCTTTAAAATCCAGAAATCTCAAAAAGTTGTCTGGGAGCGGGGAAAGAACAATATCTGATGAGTGTTCTCTGGTCCTTGTTGCTCCATCTCAGCCATCTTCTTGTAGAAATCTTTCTTTATGTCCATTCTCCTACAAGGTTGACCTTGGAACAATTTTAAATTACCATTCCTAAGCCCTATACCCTTATCATTCTTATAAAATCAAAATTGGAGCCTTGGTCAACTGTCATGTTCAGGAAACTCACATTAGAACCCAGTTTCTTATACTTCACATTAATCCATTATTAATTCCTCCACCAGGCGGATGAGGTTTCACTAAGGAATTAATAACAGGCTCCAGTACATCCATAAATATTAATTAAATAATTAATTTTAACACAGTATGTATCAAGTCATAAAACAATTCCAACTTCTGTCATGTTATCCTTCTCTCCAAGCATTTATAAAACAGGCCACAACCCATTCTTCTTTTAACATTAACTAATGGTAACACAACTGAGACAAGTATGATAGTAACTAAGTAACAAAATAATATTCTCATAAGCCCTGGATCTAATTGTCTCTACACTATTACAGAGTATTAAAGGACCCTGCCTTATACAGGAATATATATTAGTAACAGACATCAAGGCCGAACAGCTAGTTGTTTGGGCTAAAATCCTAAGCCTTATTGCTTAATCTTATGTCGACCTGAAAGTTTGGTTAAGGAGGCAAACAGGCTAGGTCATATAATATCATTTATTCCCTTAAAGCTAGCCGATACATGCTGCACAGAGCTCCAGAACATAAGTTCTGACTGATTGCCAGAAGCCCAGTATAGCTGGGCTTCCGCACAGCACACACTTCTAGGAAAGATAATCACAGTTCCGCTATTCACCCCTGTCTGGTTTTTGAAGTTGCTGACACAGAAAACGGCATCTTAGAGTAAAGCAGTCTGATTGATTAGTTCAGACTTTGGCCCTTATTGGGGTTCAAATCTTGTTACCTGAGATGTTCTAAAATCAATTAACAGATTTGTTATTATGCTTATAAAACTTTTTATTGTAGAAACCTGCCATTAAGAGAGTAGGGAAATAACTAAAGCAAGGGAATAACATCTCTTCACCTCCATGTCAATTCCAGGCAGAAGGTATGTCAAACTCGAACTGTTAAAGACTGCCAGCTCTTTGCCAGTGTCAATGAGGACGTTAAATCGAGAGATTCTAACCTCTGCACATGCAGAAAAGTTGTTCCCTCAATCTCTTCATTAGACCACCTTCTGCAGGTCATGGATGCATCCTTGCTGGGTCTCTGGCCTCATGAATCAGTGGCTCAGATAATCTCTCTTGATATCCGCATCTGGAGTTAGACCCAGAAAAAGTCAGTTAACAGTCCCATCAAATCTTAAATAGCAAGCCACAATAATCACCTTCAAATATGACTATAACCTCCAAATGGTTTAAGGAATATCTTTAAAGTGAACCTTAAATAGCCTGTATGCATTTTTACACTCATTCTGGTTCATAAAATCAAATCTCCCATTAAGATCATAAGTTATTGTTCTAATAGGTTTGCATCTGTTTCCCAAGCTTCTCTTTCTTTAACTGTATTCCATGAGATATACCTAAGTTAAAAAATTAACCTTAAGCAATGTTTAGGTCATGGAATGAATTTATATCAAAACAGAAACATTTAACCTTTTCATTAATGCAAAAGTATTCTACAAGTTACCTTTCTCTAAGAAACTTTGACTGACATTCTTTTCCCCAGACTGAAGATGCCTCTGATTTAGTTTCAGTAATTAATTCAGTCAATTGTATCAATACTCAGTTATTCTTACATCACATCATTACACAAGGACCCCAGTCTCCACAGATAACACCCTTTTTACAATAACTTTAAATCCCAACCTCAGTGCATGGGATACTGATTCAACATTGCATTTGTATCCTTATTTCTTTTCCTTTATGTAATTATTCCAATAACATTTAAAAAGAATGTTCTTATTTTTAAATGACCATACAAGAGCATCAGTTTTACTCAATTATTTGATTAAAAACAGCAAGATCTCATATGCTTGCATTATGACCAACTTTGTATTGATTACAAAAACCTGCCATAAAGATGAAAAGCAGTGACCTGATTAGATAAAGCATCTACATGCAGTATCACATCCGCCTTATAGACAGATTCAGGAATAGTCAGGTGGGAAACATTCCTCTTCAAAGGAACATAATGGGGAAACTGAGCCTGAAAGATCTCATTCCAGGCTGAGGTCAGAGTTGCCTTTCAGTTTTTCCCCAGATGGTGAGCTTAAAACATAATTTTTTTACAGTCCTAGAAGCTTTTTACATCCGATGGAAAATTTCATTAATCAAAAACTTTTCCAGGAGTCTCATCCTAAATTCCAAATTTGTACTAAAAAAATAATTACTAGAAATCAATTTTATTGACTTTAAAAGCCCAGTTTGGAGGCTAGCTGGTCTTCAACTCTGCTGCCCCTAAGTAAGACTTCTGAGGCTTTTTAGCTTTAGGGACCCTTATTTTAACTGCTGACCCTCCTCACTCCTTCCCTTCTTTCAGGTAGGGAGTGGTGAAGGTCTATACTTAATCTGATCTGTGACAAATAGAATAACCCTGGGACTCTTTAGTTTAGGCTATATACCTGAACTCCCCAAACCTCAAGGTCCCACCTAGAAACTTCAGAAAATTCATAGTAAGTTCAAATATTACAAAACCTATACATAATTGACAAAATTACCACAGAGCTTACAAAACCTTTGTGTAATTACTAACTTTTCCTTCACAAACACGTTTTTTGTAAATACTTTATTTAAACAATAACTCCAAGTACCTTAGTTAATCTTCCCAAATGACAGTGGTAACCCATATGCCTTTCAGAGGGTAGGCAATTCAGAGGGATGCCAATCAACCTTGATGGGCCTACATGCTGGGTGGTGGGTTATATTAAAATGACGTCTTGAGTAATGACCTAGGTCACTGGATTCTGATCAAAGAAACATCCAGAGATTTCTATATTATTCAACAATAGAGAGAAACTAACATTTGCCCAGACTCGTCTGAGCATCCCTCTGAGTAAGAATAGACCCATTTAGATTAGATCTTACAAGTCCTTCTGAAGAAGGACAGGGTTTTGACAGAAAAAGATGGAGAAGGAGGAGACTTTGAGCACATTGCTTAAACTTCCTTATTCAATTCCTTATTCACTCTCAAAACCTCAGGAGAGTGCTAAAAATCTTTTAACCTCGAAAAGCTTAAGGGTGGGACATTGAACTAAAATTAGCCCCTAGTTTATTTGGTAACCCAAAGGCACCTGAAAGTCCTCCTCCCCCAGAACCATAAAATTCCTTATCTCCCCCAATCTTAGTCCTCAGATTTCCTTTGTCTCCCTTTCTGGTGCCATCAACCTTCCTCAGGTCCTCACTCTTCTAACCCTCTACATAAGCATATCTCCCAGACATAAGTGTCCCAGAGAGTCATGAAATTCACTATGGGTCAGAATAGAAGATTCAATATAATTACCAATTTTCTTTTAGGAAAACAACTTTAACTAAAACTTTCTTCTTAAAGCAAAAAGAAACCTTTAAGCATTGAAATTCATTAAAACCAATTTGGTGTGAACCGTCCTTAAGCAATATAAATTCCCAAAATATTATAACAAACTAAATTCCTAGTTTTACAGAATCCTTAGACATCACAAAGTTCCTTAGTCAAAAAGGACATTGTTTTTATATTACTCAGTGTCTTTTCTTTCTTTTGTCTTTAAATATATCACTAGAAATTAATTACATTCTGGAATTCCATATACCTCCAAATTAACATTCTTATAAGACCTTTTAGGTTACCTAACAGCTGCTGAATAACATTTAGATAAGAAAATTGCTTTTAACAACAGAGTTCATAATTTTTCCAAATCATACAATGTAGAAAAGTACAAATGTCCCAAATATTATGTTTTTAAAACTTGCTTTCATCCTATTAGCAATTTTAGAAGAATGCATTTCCAAACCACCTTAAACAGGTCATAAATTACAACTTTAGACCATTGTATACATTTTCATTATAGCCAAGGTTTCAAATGAACAATCTGTTATGATAGTAAACATCAGTAGCATGATTACATTTATACCCAAATATAATAGTTTCACATTTTTATTCATCACATCCCTTTCAAAGCCAATTCATATGCAACAAAATTCAATTTAAAAATTGCTTTAACACTATTTAAAATCTAAGCAAAGTTATTAAGTATGAAACAATTACTTTAAATTAGAATATGCCTGTCAATTTTAAAAAACAGTTTACTATCACGATGACAAACAATGTGTAAACCTTCAAGTTGCATATTTATCTATTTATATAGATATACATATACATTCATATATAGATATATATTTACTTAAAGCCAATACTCCTGGCCTTTTAAAAGACACACATTCTCTGCACCCTCTGTGAAGACTCCTCAGAATGAGGAGGGGGCAAAACTATCTGGAAACCAGAGATAGACTTTTGTAAGACTGGACAGACCTGAGTCCTGGGTTTACACAACCTAGGACCCTTCCTCCTTCTCTTGCTGTCATCAGCATTAGGTCCCTTTCAGGAGTTTTAGACCTTGTATGCCACACCCTTAAGCATTAGGCCCTTTTTCAGGAGTTTTTCACCTCCACCCTTGCTTGTGACCTTTTCCCCTCCCTTGCTTTGGCTTTTACCAAATAAGGCCATGGATGATGCCTTGGCTTCCTGTCCCACCTCCCAGCCAACAGAGATAGTGATGGGCTTCTTTGTTATCTGCCATTGGATTAGATTTCGAGCCAAGACTGAGAGCCCGCCTCCCAGCCAATGGGAGAAGGGACAGCCCACGAGGAGGTGGGGCTTGACTGCCTTAGGGTATAAATTTTTGTTTTGCCTTTTGTAACACGCCTCCTCTGCTTGATCTCTGCCATGGAGAGGACTGCCCTCTTCCTGCTGGAGAAGAGAATAAAACTTCCTGTTCCTTCCTCAAGATACCTCTGACTTTTGATTTTTCTTGGGTAGGAGATATTTAGGGTCCCCATACCCCACACACATCGATGTATGTTCCCAACTCTATAATCTCTTTCCTATTTCCTTTAAAAAAAAGCTGAAGTCTGAAGCCCTGTCACCTTTCAGAGACTTCAAATAAAACTGCTTTAGGCATTTTTCAATTCCTCACTCCTATTCTCAGAGTTTTCATCAGATTAGCTAAAGGGTTTGGCCCAGACAAAAAGACCTAAGGAATTTGAACAAGGTGTGGTCAACTTCCCTACCAAGCAGAGATCTTGGGATTTTAATTATTAATTGTACAAATCAATATCTTTCCCACAGTACCCAATTTTAGATTGAATAGAACTCTCCATAACTCTGTCTGTTGATTTAACAAGTCAGGCTTGGCCTCCCAACCTAGTACAACATCCCCAAATCTTCAGAAGTATTAAGGAGGAGGGAGTGGCTAAAGAGCACATGGGCCTGAGGGCGCATGGTTTGCTAGTGCTCCACCCCTAAAACTATTCCTTTTTCTGTTCTAACTTCCAAATATTTTTGCTCTTTCTTCTATCTCTCCCCTTTCCTAATCTTTACTCAAACTCCCTCAGACGTTTCAGATAAATGAAAAAAGAATTTCACTTACAAATTTGGTCCCCACTTCTGTACCTAAGAAACTGGATGTTAAATCAAATGTCTAACAATTTATATACTCAAAGAGCTGAACTTCTCTCCTCCAGACTCTGCAAAGAGCTTTTTATAATGCATAATTTAGGTAAAGCCAGAATTCAAACTTTCAACTTCCTTTGTCCTCCCATTCTTTTTTTTTGGAGGGGTGAAGGCAGGGCAATTGGAGTTAAGTGACTTGCCCAAGGTCACACAGCTAGTAAGTGTTAAGTTTCTGAGGCTGGATTTGAACTCAGGTCCTCCTGACTCCAGGACCAGTGCTCTATTCACTGTGCCCCCTAGCTGCCCTGTCCCCTCCTATTCTTTACCATGGTTTAGATTCTTAAAGCTTCTGATCTCATAGACCTAGTGCCAAATATTTTACGTATCTTAAGCCTTAAATTAGGAGTAACACATTTCATTTTTCACATTTACAAATACTACCAGAATGAATTCAATTACTTTTTGGTGGTGTCTGGTTACCCAAAGACTTCTATTTTAGGTGAGCCAAGAAATGATCAGATGCTGATCACCCTGCTTTCCAGTGATCTGACAGAAAAAAGATTCCCCCCATCCTCTTTTTCCTTTCTTTCTCCTGCTTCACATTCAAAACTTGGCCAGAGCTGAATGTAAAGAGAAAATCTTTAAATTCCCTAGGCCTATTAAGGGACAGGGAAGATCTTCAAATTCCCTTACCATTACAGATACCCAAATGAGTGTATATGTTGTTCCCTCCTTAGGCCAAATTGGATAAGAGTAAGGTTCAATCCCTCCTTCTCATCTTCTCCCTATTCCCCTCCATTGTAAAACCTTTTTCTTGCCTCTTTTATGTGACATAATTTACCACATTCTCTCTCTCTTTCTCCTCCCAATATATTCCTCTATCCCCCCTTAGTTTTATTTTTTAAATGTCATCTCTTCATATTCAACTCACCCTGTGCCCTCAATCTATCTATCTGCCTATTTCCTCCAATTACCCTTATACTGAGAAAAGGTATCATGAGTTACAAATATCATCTTTCCATGTAGGAATGTAAACAGTTCAACTTTAATAAGTCCCTTATGATTTCTCTTTCCTATTTATCTTTTCATGCTTCTCTTGATTTTTGTATTTGAAAGTCAAATTTTCTATTCAACTCAGGTCTTTTCATTAAGAATGTTAGAAAGTCCTCTATTTCATTGAATGTTGATTTTGCCCCCTGAAATATTATACTCAGTTTTGCTGGTTAGTGATTCTTGGTTTTAATCCTAGCACCTCCAACCTCTGGAATATCATATTCCAAGCCCCTTGATCCCTAAATGTAGAAGCTGCTAGGTCTTGTCTTATCCTGATTGTGTTTCCACAATACTCTAATTGTTTCTTTCTGGCTTCTTGCAATATTTTCTCCTTGACCTGGGAACTGGAATTTGACTGCAGTATTCCTAGGAGTTTTCCTTTTGGGATCTCTTTCAAGAGGCGCTTGGTGGTTTCTTTCCATTTCTATTTTACCCTCTGGTTCTAGAATATCAGGGCAGTTTTCCTTGATAATTTCTTGAAAGATGATGTCTAAACTCTTGTTTTGATAATGACTTTCAAGTAGCCTAACATTTTTAAAATGATCACTCCAGATCTATTTTCCAGGTGAGGGTTTTTTTCCAATGAGATATTTCACATTCTATTTTTTTCATTCCTCTGGTTTTGTTTTATAATTTCTTGATTTCTCATAAAGTCATTAGCTTCCATTTGCTCCATTCTAATTTTGAAGGAATTATTTTCTTCACTGAACTTTTGAACTTCCTTTTTCCATTTGACCAATTCTGCTTTTTAAGTATTCTTTTCCTCATTGGCTTTTTGGATCTCTTTTCCCATTTGGGTTAGTCTATTTTTTTTGGAATTAGGAAGGCAGGGCAATTTTGGGGTTAAGTGACTTGCCCCCGTCCCATGGCTAGTAAGTGTTAAGTGTCTGAGGCTGGATTTGAACTCAGGTCCTCCTGACTCCAGGGCAGTGCTCTATTCACTGCACCACCTAGCCGCCCCTAGTCTATTTTTTATTCTTCAGTATTTTTTTGGGTTACCTTTTAGCAAGCTGTTAACTGATTTTTCATGATTTCCTTGCATCACTCTCTTTTCTCTTCCCAAGTTTTCCTCTACTTCTCTTACTTGATTTTCAAAATCCTTTTTGAGCTCTTCCTTGGCTGTGACCAATTCATATTTTTTTGGAGGCTTTTATGTAGGAGCTTTGACCTTGTTGTCTTCTTCTGGATGTATGTTTTATCTTCTTTGTCACCAAAGTAAGATTCTATAGTCTGAGTTTTTTTTACACTGTTTACTCATTTTCCCAGCCAAATACTTGACTTTCTAACTCTTCATCAAGGTAGGGCTCTGCTTCTACAGGGGGGTTGGTATGGGTATACTGTCTCAAACTTCATGGGTTTTGTTCAGCTATTTTCAGAGATACTTCTAGAGACCTGTGAATTTTCAGCTCTTCTGAGGTGGTATTATCAAAGAAGAGGTGTTTGCTCCCATTCTGGCCTGTTCTCTGGTCAATGAGTGACCGTATGTACTTTTTTATGCCTTGGAGAGGATTCCCTCTCCACCACAGCCACTAGCTCTGACACCCAGCACTCCTCCTTCCCCCAGGATTGCCATCCAAGACTGCAACCCAGATTCCAGTAGGGCAAAGCTAGCAAATCCTGCCTCAGTGCCCACAAAGAGAGTCCTGCAATCCCCTTCTGATTAACCACTTGATCTCCGCCTGTCTGTGGGCCCAGAGCTCTGGAATTAGTTGCTACTGCTGTTGCTGCTACCACCACTGCCACCTCCACCTCCCCTGGGGCTGAACCACGCTCCTTTCTCACCTAGGTCTGACAGAGTTTTCCCAATGACCTCCTATGTTATCTTTGGAGTTTGTGGGTTGAGATGTCTAGAAACTGCCAGAGCTGCCAGTGATTCAGGCACCTGAGGCCTGCTCCAACCCCATCTGTGCTGGCATGGCCCACGCTGGACTATTCTCCACTCCAGTCCCAGTGCAATAGACCTTTCCTGTCAACCTTCCACTCTGTCTTTGGCTGGAGATTTGTTTCATTCTGTCATTTCGTGGGTTCTGTAGCTCTAGAATTTGTTTAATGCCATTTTTACAGGTATTTGGAGGGATTTGGGGGAAGAACTCAAGCAAATCCCTGCTTTTACTCCAGCATCTTAGTTCCCCTGCCCAGTTTTTGTGGAATAACAAGTTCTTTTCCCAATGTTTTCCCCCTTTAGTACAGATTCATCATTCAGAGACCTAAGGTCATCTAGACCAACTCTCTCAGTCAGAAGATAAAGAAACAGCAGCTAGGTGACTCTTGCAAAGTTGCAGAGGTAGCTGATGGCAGAGCCCAGACATGGATTCAGGGCCTCTGGGTCCAAACTCAGTGCCATTTCCATTGCTACCTCTTATTTAGTGTACATATTAATCCTAAGGACACCTGGGGAGCACAGCGGGTGAGAATCCTGGCCTTGAAGTGTGGAAGAACTGATTTCACTTCAGTGTTCCCAGCTTTGTGACCCTGGGCAAGTCACTTTCTCTCAGCCTGGGTTTCCTCCTCTGTAAAACAGCTTTAATAATAGCACCTACCTCATAGCCTGCATTTTGTGAACCTTAAGGTGCTATATAAATGCTGCCTGTTGTCCTAGCAATAATTATCATACCACTGATATATATTTAGTCCTAAATCTTTTTAAATCTATTCCAATTATTTACTTATCTAATTTTTAAAGTAGCTATGTGGCCTGATGATTGGCTATAGTCCTCGACTTGGAAACAGGAAGACCTGAGTTCAAATCCTGCTTCAGACACTCAGGCCTTCTTCTGGGCTTCTGTTGATTCTCTGTCATCAGGCATCTGAAGACAGTCTAGACTGTTCTTTATAACATTGGATTGTGAGGAAGCAAAGTTTCTCCATTTTCCTTCTCCATTTTATATTATATTTAAAGGTAACTCAGAATATTGGCTCTTCTAGACAACATCTCATCTTTTAGAGGGGATCAAGGATAAATAGTTATTGAGCACCTCCTATGCACACAGGTTTGTGACATTCATTGTGTTTCCTCCGTACAATTAGGCTGCAACTTACAGGGTGTGTGACTCAGGGCCAGTCATTTAAGCTTCCTCAGCCTCACTTTCCTCATCTGTGAAATGGGAATAATAAAAACACCTTGTTCACAGGGATGGTGTGAGGATCAAATGAGATCATCTACAAAAAATGCTTTGCAGTCACATGTAAATGTTGGCTACAATTCAGATGAAGGTATATATTTGAGATCTAGTGGGGGCCCTTTTTTTACTTCAGTTCCTAGGGTCAGGTTATATTTAGAGTCATGTTTTTTTCCTTGAGGAGAATTATCTTTCTTTTTACTATTTTCTGTCATTTAATTTTTGATAGGTATTGGTTTGTTGGAATTTATTTCATTACTATTATTTGTAGCATTTTAAGTGTTGCTGATTTTTTAGGTCTATATTTTCTATCGACCTACATTTTCTCATTGGATGGCCAAGTTTATCCTAATTTTGCCAGTAGCAAAGCAGGGGTGAGCCTAGAGGAACCTTGTATGGCTTGTACAAGGTTCCTAGCTATTGTAGGTTTGAACCCTTACAAAGGATGCTGTTGTAGGAATGTGTAGTTGCTACGTGGAGACACCCCTGAATGCTCTTTAGACATACCTTGAAACATTTTAGAGGGGTGTTAGGTACTGGAACAGTTTCCTGGAAAGAAAATGCATCTGGGACTCTATGAGAGTTTCTTACATCAGGGAACTTTGTCAGATTCCTAAACAGAAATCCAGGAAGGAGAAAGCAGGCTGGTTTGACTGATGACACCCTGCTATAATTTCCTGCAACTCTACTTCTCTATTTGGGGGATCCTTGTGGAGGCTTATAGAGGATTAGCCCAGGAGGAGCCTGGCAATGATTATCTTCTTGTTACCCAGGTGAGGAAGTAGTAAGTTGAGGCCCTTCTTGCACTGATAATGTTTAGTGCTAAAGGAATGCAGCCTGACTTGATTTGTTGTGAATGCTCCTAGTCCCTGGTGGGGCTCCCTTGATAGGGACGCCTGCTTGACCATTCAGAACCCCTGAGTGTTTTTCTTTTCATGGGCAGCCTTTGTTGAAATAGAGTCTCACCAGAGTGGGATAATAATTTGACACGAAATGGAGACATATTACTGCATCTTATTTACTACACATTTCCAAAGAGATCAGCATTTTGAACTGTTTGAAAAATTGCAACATAAAAGAAATAATAGTGGATGGAAGTTTCATCTCTAGGACATTATTATAGCAGTGAAGCCTCAGGTCCTTACTCCTCCCCAAAAGACATTCAAAATAATCATCAGTGGAAGTCACTCCCTTTCCAGATTGGGAACAGGGGCCCCAAATTCTTACCTCCTAACTGTAATCCGGAACCTGCCCCCTGTGGCTGCTCAGACAATGCCTAAGACTCTGGTAACCCTCAGTTCCTACAGGTGAGGGCTCTGGGTTGGTGAAGCCAGACCCCAAGCCCAGATCCACAGTTGAACCCAACTTTTACAGAACTAGTTGAGTCATAAAGAAATAGGCCTTTCTGGGAGCCAAGAAATGAGACTAAGAGTGTGGACAGTCACACTATCTGCTTCTCAGGGTTACCAGAGAGTCTTTCTTCCTGGTTTGTAAATTATTTCCCTGGGTTTCTGGTCCAACGTAGATATGCTGTGGATCTTTACTCCTGGGAACATCCCAGAGCTTGGAACAAGGCAGCTTTCAATGTGCAAAACCTGGAGGGCAGCCTGCTATCAACCCTGACTTCATTAGACGTAGCACCTATTAGATAATGTGGAAAAGTGCAAGGAGACTTTCCCCATTTCTCTTGGATTGGAAAAAGCCAGCACCTGGATATGCTGGGTCAGGAAAGGACAAAAGTGACAAGATGTGTCATTCCCTAACATGGGACTTGTTGAGGCCATGTGGCAAGTTGGCTATAGGGCTGGACCTGGACTCAGGAGGAGCCAGGCTCCTACCCTGTCAGCCACATCCCAGCTGGGTCACCATGGACTTAATTTCCCTTTCCCTCAGGTTCCTCATCTGTGCAATGGGCACAATAGCAAAGTACCTGCTTCACTGGGTTGTTGTGTGACTTAAATGGGAATGTTTCTAAAGCACTTAGTGAACCTTACAGAATAATTCAGATGCCGACTAGTGTTATTCCTCTTTGTGCTTTTCCTACTCATTCTTTTAAGGTTTTCCTTGGACTGCTCCTAGTAAATTAGCTCAATCTACTCTTTGCCTCATGGATCACTCTAGTGGTAGTTAAGTGCTGGCTGACAATAGATGATTGTCTGGAGAAGGAAACGGCAAACCAGTCTAGTATCTTTGCCAAGAAAATCCTACGGACACCTGTTCTATGGGGTCATGAAGAGTTGGACACGAATGACTGACTCCACAACAACAATTCTTGCTCAATCAGTCATTCCTCCATGTAGAATCCAATCTTTGTCAGAGCCAAGTCCTGGCAGTCCTAGCAGCCTTCTAAACAACAGTGATCCCAGAGAGCCCAAGGGGACCCAGAGCAAGGGCTGTCCCTGCTGCCCATGCCCCAGGCTCCACCTAGGAAGGAGCAGGGCCATCTAGCACTGGGGGTAAAGAGGATTTGTTGCACTCCCCCTGCACCTGGCTCCAAACTGAGAACTACAGCCCCTCCAGAGTATTGAGGGAACTCATACTGCCATGCTCCTGAGCAGTACAAGTCCAGGCTGATGTAGATTCTGCAACCTTTGCAAACTTTATAGATTCTGTCTTTTCCCAGCAAAAACAAATGCCCCTACCACTGAGACTGCCTAAGTGACAGAGGACCAGGCCCTATGTACTTGAAATCCAGTTCTGGTGTGGTTTCTACTCTACCAGGCTGAGAATCATTGATTCCACATCTATAGGAGACCTAAGAAATCACGTGGTCTCATTCCCTGCCTGTACACGCATGTCATTTCATCTCCACTTTTGCTCATGAGAAAACTGTGTCTCTTAAAGGTTAAAGGATTTAGCTTGGATCACACAACTAGGAGAGACAGGGATAGGACCAGAAACAAGCTCTCCCATATCATGGCTTTGTCTATTTTCCTTTAAGCTTGTCTTGCTCTGTCTTCTGAGGAATGGCACCTGTGGAATGGGTCTGTGTACCTCACCACTTCCCACTGCCTTAAGGGGGATGAATTATAATGTCTCCAGAACACACAGGCAGGGGCCAGTGTCAGACTTCTGAATAAGAAGCTAAGGCCAGAGGAAGCTGTTTGGATAAATCAATTGCCAACTAAACATGTATTATTCAAGCTGCCCCCTTGTCCCTTCTTACTGGGTTTTATTCCTGAGACAAGACTTTCAAGCTCCAGGGAAAAGATGTGAGGAAGATAAGAGAAAACTTGGAAATGACCCTTGCCTTTTTCAGGAGGCTTCAAATCAAGCTGTTAACAAATGTTCTCGCAAATCTCCTCTTTCTCTCAGCTCTTCCCTTATTTGTTCTTCCTTCTCTCCTTTCTTTCTTGTATTTCTTTTCAAAATGTTTCTGTTATTTATAATAATAAGGAAAAGGTAGGAGGGACAAGAAAAATTGAAACCACAAGAAACTCTTGCTGTTTCTAAGTCTAGAATGGGAGACTAAAGCAGATGTGTGTGTGTGTAGTGCTTGAGAAATGAAGCAAGTGCCTAATTATTCCCCAGATGTGAGGGCTTTAAGAGAAGTGTTCTCTATTGCCAACCTCAAAAATCACCTATACATCCTTTATACCTGCCAGGATAAGCAGAGAGCCCAGGGCTTCATAGCTCAGATTCTTCAGGTAAATGGCCTAGGTTACTACATTAGCTCAGTGGATATCCCTGGCTGCTGGCATTAAAGAAATGTTAACATATCAAAACCTCTTCTCTATTGGCATTTACTTTACTGCCATGTATAACAGACCAGAGGTAGCCGGGTAGGGTCCTTTATGCAGTGCCAGGCCTGGAGTCAGGAAGACTCATCTTTTTGAGGTCAGATGTAGCCTCAGACACTTACTAGCTGTGAGACTCTGAACAAGTCATTTTACCCTCTTTGCCTCAGTTTCCTCATCTGTAAAATGAGATGGAGAAGGAGAAGACAAACTACTCTAGTATTTTTCCCAGGAAAACCCCAGATGAGGGTTTTGAAGAGTCCAACATGACTGAAATGACTGAACAATAACAGCAAAATCTTCTTGAATTAGTATACATACATATATATATATATATATATTTGTATGTATGTATGTATGTGACTATATGTGTATGCATTTATGCATATATTCTCATCTAGTTACACAGACTCTGTGAAATATGATGGACATCAAAGGCTGTGGCATCCAACCCTGTCATTTTACACGAGAGAAAATTGAGGCCTAGGCAAATGATGACTTGCCTCAATTCACTCAAATAGGGTCAGAGGTAGATTTTGGTTGTTTGGTTTTTAAAAATTTAGTTTCATGTGCATATATGCATATTTTTGCATTTAAAAGCATTATTCTGCAGAGTCCATGGGTTTTTATGAGATTGTCAAAGGGATCCATGAAGTACAAAAGGTTAAGAATCCCTGGGCTAGAGAGAGAAAGAGATTTGTCTTAACTGCTGGGAATATTAGCAAGGGGCAGGATGAACGAAAGAGCATCTATTTGTGCAAATTAGTATAGCTCCCCCAAAAGGAGGGTGAATAAGTGAATCCAGACTACACCGACATAGGAAGAGCCTGGAGTTTTCTGGTACAAGGAAGTTTGTTGAGTGAGTGGGAGACTGCCTCCTGGCCCCTCCCCTCAGCTACCACCACTGAGTGAAGTCAGATACTCAGAAATAGAAGAGTTGGGAATGACCATGCCAGGGCGGGGTCAGAGAGAGACAGTGTCCGGGCCTGGTCTTCCCCTCCCAAAACCGTCCCCCCCAACCAAAACCACAATGAGAATCTGAGTGGATAGGTAACTAACCTCTTCCCAGCCATCATTCTCTCACGTAGAAGTGATGCTTCCCACGCTCATTTGGTGACCAAACTTTTAAGAAATGACCATTATTCATGAGAAATTGTTTTATTTCTGAATACAGCTCTACATGGGATATTCATATAAATACCAAAAGCCCTACTGTATTCAAGGAAAAAAAGAGAAAAGTTGACAGAAACAGTTTAAATGGGAATCAAATGCAAAGGGACAGTCACACACTTTTCCTCTATTTTGAAATCCTCACAGCCCTTTAGGGAAAATCACTAAGTTTGTTCAGTGTGGTACTAGCTACAACCGGACAGAAAATGAAATAAATCATATTGTCAGGATTGCAAGCCTTGCATTTCAATAGCCCTCATACTACAAGTGTTCACAAATCACAGGGATCTTGAGCTTTCTCCAAGTTATGTTGGAAGTGAACAAGAGAGAGAAGGCCTCAGTCTTCAGCATATGATACAGCTCCAGCTGCTGCTTTGGGATTCACTCAGTCTTTTCTCCAGAGCCTCGATTTGGCTTCGAAGTTGCTGCGATTCACGGTCGAAACCTCCTTTTAGTAATTGTTTCTGTTCCTGAAGAGAAACAAATAGATTTTCAGAACATGGAACCAAAATGGACCACACAGAATTCTGGGAATTTTTGTCCACCTGATCCAAGTAAGCAGATCTCCAGAGCCTCTAAATATTTAGCTGTGGAATGTTTGCCCAAGGCTATGGACTTGAATGTAAAGGGCTGGAGAAGGGCCAGACTGACAAATTCTGCCACCAGTTGCCTGGGGCACAGAGGGTTAGAGTAGAGTGTGAGGAGGCAGCAGAAGGCAGTCAGCTGAGAAGCCAAGTCAGAAGTGCACAGGCTGAGCAGCCACACCAGCATCTGCAATAGCTAATGGGTCTGGCCTCTGGCAACAGAATACAGGCTAGTTGTCACCCCCTTATTCCTGCCTTTTCGCTCTGGAAAAGGGACTGACTGTTGAAAATCCAGGGGCGTCTGCCTCTCAGGGCAGCAAAAAAAAAATGCTATAGAAGTATAAGGGATAAAAATAAACTTTATCCAACAGATGAAGAATAAGTCAAATAAAACTCCAATGCAGTTAATACATTCTTCAGTATCAGATATTAACTGTCATTTACATAATGCTTGGAGGTTTGCAAAAGACTTTGCCCACCCTACTCCAGTGAAGTAGGTTATGAAGTGAGTTGACCATTTTATATATGAGAAAACTAAGATGTGGAGACATTATGAGATTATTAGGCTAATACAGAGCCATATAGTCACTGTGTAGTGTCAGGTTCAGCACTCAGACAAAGAGAAGAAAGAAAAAACAAAGGAATCACCACCAGAGGTGCGAGAAGAGATACCTAGAGAAAAGAATGTACATAGTTAGTGCCCGGAAGAAACAGGAGCCCCAAGGAGGGAAAAAAAGAATGAGGGGAGATTCAAAGGAACAACCAATAAGAATACAGTCATATAAAACTAAAAACATACAGGGCAGCAGGAAAAAACTGAATGAAGAGAGTTGAAGAAAATGGAAAAGATAAAGAATAAGACACTGGAGAACAATCCCAGATATTCTCCAAACCAAAACCAATATTGACCCTAATAGGATAAAGATCATGGAAGGCAGATCAAGAAGATCAAACATTAGATTAACTGGGATTCTAGAGGATATTGACAAAAACAAAAATTCTATTCCATAATGAAGATATATGAGAGCAGAGAAGATTTCCCAGAGTAGATTAGGGCTGACAATACCCTACAAATGGAAAGAATTCATAGGATTGCAGCATGAAGAAATCAGAAACTTCAGCCTCCAAGAGAGACTATTATCAAATTTCAGAATGATGAAGTCAAATATTAAAGAATCAAGAAAGAAAAATGAAATTACTTAACAAAAAATGATGGTCTACATTTCCCCAGATTTCTTAGCTATAAGTAAGGAAACCTTCCCCCCGCAACAATTATAGTTTGCTTTATATATATATACAATCAAGTTCAGGGAATATTTACTTTTCTGTTGTAATTATTTCCCCTTCAAGAGTAAAGTGTGTATATATGTATATGTGCGTAGATATAGATACTATATATAAACATGTAGTATGTGTAACATATGTATAAAATGCACACACACATACACACACATATCTATATCTATATCTATATCTACATCTATATCTATATCTCTCTCTCTCTCTCTATCCTTTCTACACATTTAGCTCTTGATGGGAAATAATTGAAGTGGAAAATTATTTTTGCATTTATATAAACTATATATCCACAATATTCTTATAAACAATATAGTGTATATTCATTCTATATAGTCGTGTGTGTGTGTGTGTGTGTGTGTGTGTGTGTGTGTGTGTGTTTGTACTTTACTCTTGTAAGGAAATAATTGCAATCAAAAATCAGATATTCCTTGAACTTGATCATTTTGTCTGTATACAGAAAATGGCATTCAAAACTCAAAGTAACCTCAAAGAATTTCTTTTTACAAAATCTGGCAATTGAGTAGATCTGGGGATAGTCTGGTACAGGGAGACCAAATATGGTTTAGGGAGAGTTCCTGGTCCACAAACCAATCACTTCTCAACAAAAACAATGGAATACATAACCAAGTCATTACACATGCTGTGAAGCAGTGTATTTGATCTTTGTAAGAAAAATATAAACAATTTAAGATGAGACAAAAAGTGTATCATAATTTTAAAAACTCATTAAGCAAAGTAAAAAAAAATAAGCTTATTGATAAAAATAGTATTTAAGAATGATGAAGAAATGAAAATGGGAAATAAGGAAAGGAATTGGAAACTCTGAAGTAAAAATATTTCTTTTTTTTTTTGGGAGTAAGGCAGGGCAATTGGGGTTAAATGACTTGCCCAAGGTCACATGGCTAGTTAAGTGTTAAGTGTGTGAGGCCGGATTTGAACTCAGGTCCTCCTGACTCCAAGACTTGTACTCTATTCATTGTGCCTCCTAGCTGCCCCAAAATGTTTATTTCTAACAAAAATGAAGTGACAATCATTTAGTAGGAAAGACTTAAACAGTAGCATAGGAAATCTAAATTTAATTTGTTTCATTAATTAATCTAGGGTTTGACAAAGTTGAGGCTCACACAAAGGGCCAGGAAGAAGGGTATGATGGGTGTGAGTAGGCACATTACCAATTATGATTTGCTCAGGACAATCAGGATAAGGGATGCTGTTAATCAGAGAAGTTTGATTTGAAAAGATCATGGGGCAAGAGTGAGCAGCTGCCAATAGGCACTTCACATACTCCATTAGAGTCTTTGTCAGGAAAAGTCAAGGAAGGTTCCCAGTATGTTGGGTGGCTGCTCAATGAGACCATTGTCAAGAATTGACTCTGATGGGAGGGAATGGCTTAGATTATCTCTCAGGTTCCTTTAAGCTCCAAAATTCTTTGAATCTTTTTTTTTTAATATAGCATTTTAAAGATTAGAAACCACTTTTTATGCATGAATTCATGAATTACGTACCTCAAGTTTCAGAGCCAGAGTCCTCTCTTGCTCTGCTATTAACTGTTTCCTTTCTGTTTCCATCTTTTCAGTCAGTTGCTTCATATGCTCTTGGCGGCTTTTTTCATTCCGCTCCATCATCTCCTGTATCTTCTTTTGCATCTGCTCCAACTGCTTTGCAGCAGCTTCTGCAGCCTGAGCTTTCACACGCTCCACTGAGGATAATGAAAAAGTGGGGAAAATTAAAGAGAGGTGAAGGATCACTTATTCCCAGAGCAGTGCTCTGCTCTGCTTTGCTATTTCCATTTAAATCACTTAACTTCTGGGCGTTGATTACAGACTTTCTCTGAGAGTAACCAACAAACAAGTAAACATACATACAGAGAAAGTTTTAGTAACAAGAAAGAACTCTTTCTGGATATTAATGGTCATATTAAAGTAATCTGTGGAGGGCTTGCCAGATGATCTCAGACCATGTTCATGGATGTCTCACCTTCAATATCCTTTTCTTTTGCTGAGAGTGACTGGTCGGCGTGCAGTATTGCTTCAGCTATATCTTCCTTGGACTTCAGGTATTCCTGCAGAGTCTCCTCAGCCTGGCAATGGGAAGACAGTGAATTAACAAAAGGAAATAAAGCTGTTGAGGTAAAGTTAAAGGGTGGCTGTTCAGAGGACACTGGTCTTGACAGTGGGTCATTCCATTTAGCATTACTGTCGTTTACGTCAGGGGTTGGAACTGGCTTCTAAAGTTCTCTCTCCACCTACCCCCTGAATCTATTGTTAATAGGAGAGTTCACCTGTATCCCCTTCCTGGGCTGCTGGTAGTACTTCTGTTTCAGCTCCTTGGTCATCTGCAGAAAGAGACCATAGCCCCCTGGTTTAGAGAAGGTCCCGTTCTGCACTGATTCCTCCAGACGACTGAAAATATCCTGAAGCAGAGCTCTGCACCGTTTTGTTGACTCATTCTGGTTCTGGTTACAAAAGGCATCACACCTGGCTTCTAGCTGGCTCTGTAAGCAATACAAAGGAAATGATGTGTAAAAGGTACAGTTGGAAGAATATATCAGAAATTTACCAGAATTTCTAGAAATGAATTCTTAAAAAAAATCTTATCCCTCTCCCACCTATGCATTCAAGCAGGACCATGTCCTGGTTCTAGTTTTACTTTTGTAAGATCCTCTGTAATATCTGTCCTAAGTGATCTTAAAGATTATCGGAAAAGGGCAAATCATTCTGGACAATATATAATTTCCTAAAGCCTCTTTACCTAATTATCTTTGCCTTAGACCACAATCCTCAATTCTTCAAACTCTTTCATGTAAAATCTTTAATTGCTCAAAATTAATAATAAATGTATTTCAATATTACAGTCAACCAGCATCTTTTAGAAAACAGTTGCTGTGTGACTCTTTTAGTTAAAGGAGGCAGCGAATGGACTTTCAGGGTCAAATGACTGACTGAAGGCTATGACCTTAGACTCTTGTGAGCTGTTGTTCTCAGGAAAAGCCTAATTTTCCTTTCTAGGCCTCCCTTCCTTCATGTAAATCCTCCTTTCCTATGAACAGGAGTTGCAAAAGTACCGCCAATTCCTTCTGGAATTTCTGGTCTATATCCTTGAAAGAATCCTTGATGAAGACTTCAATGGCTTCCCTCTCACAGGTGGCATGTATATCCAACAACTCCCTAAGGGTGTCTGTGGGGAACTGGACCCTTTGTTTCATCTTCTCTTCATAGTGTGTAAGGGCCCTTTGAACTGCAGCTGAGTTCTCTATTTGAGCCAGTGCCAGGACTGCATTCTCCATACAGGGCATATCTCCACTGGTGATGGCTTCAACATAGGTCAGGACAAGGTTTTCTAGACCTATAGAGAAAAGAAAAATGGAAGAGACCAAAACCATTAGGAGAATAGTCAGAAATTATTATGCAAAATAATGGGTATATACACTTCACTTTTCATTTTATCTTAATGATTTTATATCTTGATTATTGCACCATTGGGAAAGTCTTGGACATAGAGTCTTGAAGATTTCTAAATTAGCCCTTTCCAACTGTAATATTTTATGATTCTGTGAAACTTTCAGGAAGTTTTTTGATATAGGAGCAAGAAGTGTCCATAATGGTAATAATGAGAAGCAATGGATAGAATAGATAAAAGTATAGCCTCATTCCTAAACAGGGTAGCTCTGGCCATTCTCTTGATAACTCCGTTTGTCTTCCCTCTTTTGGGAATGGTCAGAATGTATCATGCTAAATAATAGGTATAAACATTTCATTGTCTTAATTATTGCACTGCTGGTGATGGATTGAGCATGGGTATGGTACTGAAGGTTTTCAGGTTAGCCTTTTCTAGCCCTAACTTTTTTTTTATTACATTTTAGGGAATTTATTTAGCTTTTTAGAGATTTTCTGACAGAGGAGTAATGGTAGGAGTGGATGAGAGACTATGGACAGGAACCTGGTGTAATGGGAATGGGAATTTGAAGATCTTCCCTGCCCCTTAAAAGATCTAAGGGGGGAGTTTGAAGACCTCTCCTGCTTTGAAAGTAAACTCTGCCCCCTAAGAGGCTGAATGTAATCATGTGGAGCCTGTGATGGAGGAAATTTGCTAAAGAGTGGAGCAGAGCCTGCAGGAAGCCTCCTTGCTGTGAAGATAAACTCTATCCCCTAATAGGCTGAATGTAGTCACATGGAGTCTGTGATGGGAGGAGTTTGCTGAAGGGATGCAGAGTCCACAGGAAGCTGGTCAGAGCCAGAGAGACTGTGGGGGAGAAAGGAGGTTAAGGCAAGGTGATAGAGAAGTTCGTGAGTAAATATTGATATTGCATTGGTTTGTGGGAAGCCTGAAGGATGCTGTGGCTCTCAGCATTATTATGGCTTCTGAATATCTTTGGTACTATGATGGAGTCACCTTACTGGATTGGGATTCAGTTTTCTGGCGTCTAAATAAATGTTTCAGTTCTGTCCTCTATCTAGGCAGTTTGGTATATTTTGTGATCACACGCCATGCGATACTTATAGTCATGGGCTTTATTGTGATTGTGGGCACTATAAACATTGCATTGGTGCTACACCTGGAAAGGTCTTTTGTTATTTAGTCCAGCAGATTATGCCTTTATCAGGGGCTCTGCTAGGAGGGTTCTCTCTGCTACTTTCCTCTCCTGTCCTCTTAAAAACAGCAGAAGAAAAGTACTGGAAGGGTGAATAGGAGGGAGAAAGGACTCACGGGGCCCATTGACTGTGATGCCTCCCTGGAGAGTTTTCACATTGGAATGCTGGAAGATATAGAAGCAGAAATTTTCAACTTGTTCCACAAATTCAGGATCCAGTTCACTGTCATGAAGTTTCTCCAGCTGGGAAAGCTTCTTTCGGTGGGTAGGTCGGTCGAAGATAAAGCATTTCTTCTTGGGGAAGAACTGGCGGATACACTGACGAGGGAGGTTGAACATTTTAACTTCCTCAGGTTTTCCTGCGGGAAGGGAAGGAGGAGTCTTGTAATAGAGAATAGAGCCTGGACTTCAGACAAGCTCTCTAAAATGATGTCCCATTTCAAGGACCTGTCTTGGGGCTGAAATATGCTTATGTGTTCTAGGTCATTGTATGTTGACTCCCCCATTAAAATGTGAGTTCCTTGAAGGTAGAGACTATTCCCACCCCCAACTCCCTTCTTTGTATATCCAATGATTAGCACTGTGCTTGGCACAATAAAGAATCTTAATAAAAGCTTGTTGATAGTAATACTCCGGCTGCTGCTGCTGCTGATGGAAAAAGAGAAAGGACTTGTTCCTAAGATAGAAAAGGGTTCAGTTTTTCACTGAAGGCAATAATAGTCTAGACTTCAGCCAAAATGGAATAACTTTCCTTGTCTCCAAATAGGCAGGCAACCATAACTAGGAAAATCTATATTCAGAATATAAAATGAATTCTTGAGTTTTTCCTCTCCCCCCACCCCTTCCTTCCTCCCTTTACTCCCCACATCATTGCCCAACTCTCAAGCTCTGGAACCTTTCTTAGGCTTCAGTGCGATCTCCAGGTACTCATCAGAAGTGATGGGTTTTCCATTAATTTCCAACTCCAAGGTGAAATCACGTACAGTCCACACAAAGTCTGGAAAGAAACTCACAAATTCTGAGGAGTTTTCTACCTCATCCGTGTTGGGGGTAGATTTGCTCTTGATGCGGTCTGTCAGCTCAGTAACATAGCTGAGGAATTAATTAAGTAAATATGGCAGAGAAATGTACCAACCCTTGTTCCACAGTTCCTTCAGTTTTCTGAAATTTATTACTTTCCCTTGGCTCTGAACCAACTGATTACTTTTTCATCTTAAAGCGTGAGTAATTTCTTTAGAACTTGTGTTATGTGTGTGTGTGTGTGTGTGTCTTTGTGTATACACACACACATACTCTTATACCTGTCATTAGAACATGAGTAACAGAACATAGGCTTCAGAGCAATACTGGGGAAAGTGGAGGCCCTCCCCTCCTCCCTTCTCCAACTGTCCTCCTCCCCTGAATCCCAGAAAGGATACTGCAGCTGGTCCATGGCCTGCTGGTTGATGGTGCCCATGCTGTTATAGACAAAGGTGCTGCTCAGCAGCACAGCCAGGGCAAAGATCCATGTGTCATTCTTATTGTCGCCCTAGGAATCAAAACATTTCTTTACGTTGTTACCTGATATTTTTCCACTCCTATGGCAACACCTAGATTAGCATACATGTATGCTGGGTGAAAATCCATCTCCCTTGGGTTTTTGCAGGTCTAAGACCTATAATAGTCATAATGTGCTTTCTTTCATAATCTGTAATGAGCAGTGACCTCCCTACTTACCTTCTCCACATCACCCAGGCCCTCAGTGTCCAGGAGAACAAGGATGTGATTTGGTTTCTTGGGATGAGGAACACACCACATCCAGATGCCCTTGGTGTGAGACTGCACTGTGGAGCCAAGGGAGAAGCCTGCACAAGAGTTTGGAAAGATGAGCATGGAGCAGTCTGGGGACTCTCGTATTTGATGAGTGTCTTGGAGATTAGTATAGTTGTGTAATGTTAATCATTCACTGAAAGAAAATTGCCTATTTTCCCATAGTGAAGAAGAGAAGAGAGTGTATATTACAGAACCTGCATTTTAGGTCTAATTTTTAAATCACACCAGAGAGATACAAAATGAACCAGTTGCCCCATCACCGCAAGTAGGAATCTTTTCTTGTTTTTCAGAGACAAATAGAAATACCTTGGAAGGTTTCCCTTATTGATTTGCTCTTCCTTCTTTCCTTCCTTCCTTCCTTCCTTCCTTCCTTCCTTCCTTTGTTCCTTCCTTCCTTTTTTCCTTCCTTCTTCCTAACTTCCTTCTTTCCTTCCTTCCTTCCTTCTTCCTTCCTTCCTTCCTTCCTTCCTTCCTTCCTTCCTTCCTTCCTTCCTTCTTTATCCAACATTTGTCTATTCATTCATTCATTTATCCATCCATCTATTCATTCTTTTCATTTATTTATTTACTAAACTATATGAACTGAACTGTGTTGTGATATAGTGATAAGCAGGGCATGGTCTCTTCTCTCAAGAACTTTTGTCTTCTTAGGAGATATAAGACATGTATAGAAAACTATGTTAAAAAACCAAATATGCTTGAGGCAAGCATAAAATAGGGTAGAAATTCACGTGAGGGATATTCCATTTCTTGGTTTAAGGTCCTGGGATGTCTTCAGAGAGGAAGAGGGGCACCTAAACTGCACTTTGAATATTCCGTAGGATTTTTTTTTTTTGCTTTTTTTTGGGAGGGGGGAAGGTAGGGCAGTTGGGATTAAGTGACTTGCCCAAGGTCACATGGCTAGTTTTTTGTGTTAAGTGTCTGAGGTCGCATTTTAACTCAGGTCCTCCTGGCTCTAGGGCTGGTGCTCTATCCACTGTGCCACCTAGCTGCCCTGATTCAGTAGGATTTTGACCTGCAGAAATATGGCCAGGAGGAATAGGAAATAGTGAGAGTGAACACATAGAAACAGACAATGGTTCAACCAGTTTGGGAAATAGACCTTTGTCCAATTTGCCTGAATTTTAGCATATGTGAAGGGGAATGGTGTAAAATATGTCTGGAAAGGTGAATCGGAGCCTGTGAGTGACAGGATCCTAGACTTGGAGCCAGAGGGGACTTTGAGATCATCTCCTTTCACTCTTCGATTTTGCAGATGAATCAGAGAGATCAAGTGGTGTGACCAAGTCACTTAAACAATAAATGTGAGAAGTGGGTCCTAGGCCCAGATCCTGTGACTGCCTTTGCTTTTCCCTCAGCACCACACAGCCTTAGCCATAAAGTTTATTAGAATGCTCAGAGAAATGACCATCACAATTATCCTGTTCCCAAAGGGCATTCTGAGCCTTGTTCTAAGGGAAACTAAGTCAGTGTGGCATAGATCAGAGGGTATGAGGCCTCAAGTCGGAAGACCTGGCTTCACATCCCACCTCTAATACCTGTTAGTTGAGTGACTATTGGCAAGGACCTAATGCCTCAGTTTCTTCTCCTGTAAAATGTTGATAACAAGACCAATAGTAGTACCTACCACTTAGGCTTGTTGTGAGGCTCTAATGGAATAAGGCATGTAAAATGCTTTGTAAATTTCAAAATGGTACGCCTATATGTAGATATAAATATTTATGCATGGATGTTACATATTTGTATACAAGACATGTAATGTGTACATATAGTCTATCATAGACCCTTTATTATGTGAACATTATATACATGTACATATTATATTATACATATGCACATATATATACATATGCACATCACCACACAATTCTGTAATTTATCACAGTATACACATAGTACATACAGTATATACAATTATTATATACATGCATATTATTATATGTATTTATTACACATATAATATTCATACATAATATATATGTATATCTATATGTTGGATACTATTAAGGCCAAGTGGAATAAACCTCTCCTTTGTCTTCCAGATTACTCTAAGAGGTCTAAAGCTGAGGTCAGAATTGAGACCTTGCCTTTCCAAGTCTATCCTTCCTTGTTAAAGAGAAGTCACCAAAGTGAATAGCATATATATTAAATGTGTTAAAGGACTAACCGTATATACCATTACTTTGCTACTTGCACGTACCTGATTTTTTCCCTGCCAGCTTATTCATCAGGTAGGACTTGCCTGTACGATACAGGCCCACAATAGCCACCACCACCACAGGCTCATTTATTGAAGAAAGAATCTCCAGCGATTTCTGATTCACTCTCAGTTCTCCTTTTGTGTTCTCAATTAGACACATTGGGGCTGGCATCTGGAGATCAGAGGCCATGTTGAAAGTGGTTTGTTATCTGCAAATGGAAAGTCTGGTCAAATAGGCACTGAGAGGCTCAGTTGTTATTTCTAAATACAATGCCAAGATGCAGCACACACAGGACTGCTCTCCTGCCATCATTTGTGACTCTCCACATCTGCGATTGAGCCTCTTGTCTCCCTGAAGAACCCGAGACTTTTCTGATCTAATCAGCCCAAACATTTGGGAGTATTTAGCTTCTGTCTCTTCACATCCAATCTTCGGGAGAAAGCAGTAATGTCTACTCTATTTGTCTCAATTTATGTGAATATGAACTGTAGGATTGGATAGTTCAGACTGAGAAGGAGCCTGACAACATGTATAGTCCAATCCACTCTCTCAGTATGTAGAAGGAAAATGAATCCCAGTGAGGTTCAATGACCTACTTAAGGTTTTGAAGGTAGTTAGTAGTGTGGAAACATAAGTATTATGGATTCCTATTTCTTTCAAAATGTTAAAAAGTAATACTAGGATAGTGTCTTGTCCTAAATTCCTTAGTCTCACTTGGATAGAAAACCTAATGTGTATTTGCTCAAATTCTAAGCAACAAAGACCTGCACTGAAATCTTTCTGCTTCATTCTTACAAAAGGCCTGACCTGTTTCTCAAGGGGAGGGCCTTGACTGACTTAAGGAGGAACCCATGGTCCCAGAAATCAATAAGGATCATAACCAAAGAGGAGGAATGTACTTTGATTAATCTCATGAAGAGCAGCACTCCTTTCATTCACCCTTAACCAGAATGATCTATTTTAGGGAAATGGTTCTTCATAGTGTGGAAGTTGTTAGTATTTTTCTACTTCAGATTGTGGATTCACTCTCAGAGTAATGCTTTAAAATGCATAAAACAAAATATATGGAATTATGAAGAAAACAAATTATATTGCAGTTCATTGCTCAAAATATTAAATAAAAAACTTCTGAACCCCAGGTTAAGAACTTTTGTCCTAGCAGTGTTCTGAGAGTATTGTTATTTTGTTATCTCTAGATACCATCCTCTAACAGTTAATGAGAGTAAGTGGGAGACACAATAGAGCCCTCAAGTGGAGTCAGTGGGAAATGATGATTAACTTCCTGTATTGATTTTGTGTTCGTTCATTTGTTTGTTCCTTCCTTCCTTCCTTCCTTTTTCCATTCCTTCCTTCTTTCTTTCCTTTTTTCATTCCAGAAGTGGGTGGCTGTTACAGATGTAATAGAGACTGAATTGCTCTGGAGGTACAAAGACATCTAAGAACTCATTAACGGAATCTAGTTCTCTGTCTTTCATATCCTAAATCTGACCTGCTATCTATTAGGTATTCCTAACTTGAGGTCCACAACTTTTTTTAAAAAATAGTTTGATAATTTATTTCAACATAATTGGTATCTTTGAAGATCTTATATGTTTTAATTTATGCATTCAAAAGCATCATTCTTAAATGGGAACCATAGGCTTCATTAGACTGCGTAATAGTGGCACAAAATAGGTTGAGACCCCCTAAATTCTTGACTCTGTCTTTTTCTCCTCATTTAAGATGCTTTGCCCTCTCTTTTCTTGTTCTGCCTTTGCTTTGTCTCTTGTCTCTATTCTTCTGGTTTTTGTCTGATTGCCACTCTATTTTTCTGATCCAGATTCTGCTAACATTCAAAGTATTCTGTTGCCTTGACTCTGGCTAGAGCTATGAGGTGACATCTTTTGGTGATTCTTTTCTGTGGTTAGCCCATTATTTCTAACAGCATTACACTTGATGGTGGATTTGACTTTGCTTAGGAACTTCAGGATATTATGCCTGTTTGGAATAGTAGTCCCAGCATTTCAGAGCTGCCAGATAGCTCCCCGGTCATTGGACCCAACAAGTACTTCAACAAGAATCTTTCTTACAATATCACTGTGAATGAGCATCCAGTTTTTTCTGGGAAACCTCCTCTGAATGGAAGCCACTGTCTCCCAAGGCAGCCCATTACATTTCAGGGCAACTCTAATTGTTATGAAGATTTTCCTTATGTTCTTTATGCCTCTTTTGCCATTTTTACCCTTAACCAATCATTGAAGACCAGCCAGAGCAAATTTAATTAATCTTCTGCTTAATAGCCCATCAAATACTTTAAATTAACCCTTCTTTCCAGGTGCAACTTCCTTCTTCTCTTCGCCTGATTCCAATATGGCACCAGTTGTCTCACAGCTCTGGTAAGTCTCCTGTGGATACCCTCTAGCTTATCCAAGTCCATCTTAAAATGTGGCTGACCTAAACCTAATACTCCTCCCAGAACTGAACACAAGACTCAAGATGTATATGACCAAGGCAGATAGGCCCAAAGAATGCTATGGTCATCCTTCATTCTCTTATTTCTTCAAACCTGAGCTATATTGAAAGTTGTGCAGAATTGCTTGTCAGCTGCAGGTAGACTCCACTCCTGCCATGTGACGGTTTGTTGGAGGACCTCATAAGTTTTGTCTAGCTCAGAGAAGACCGAGAGGGCCATGCAAGCTGTGTCTAGGTGTTTGAAGTATTCAGCTTGGCCCCAAAGTAGTGAAGGAGTCATGGGAAGAAGTTGAAGGACAGGCACATCTAGGTTTGGGATAAGAAATTGTCAGAAAGCATTTATTAAGCACCTACTGAATGCCAAGCATTGTATGAGCACCGAGAATACAAAGACAGGCAAAAACAGCTTACAGGGATCTCCCCGGCCTATGGGGGAGACAACATGCAAACAGCTATATACAAACTTTCCATGCAGCTGTCGTTGTTCAGTTGTGTCAGTCGCTGCTGGCTCTTCATGGCCCCGTTTGGGGTTTTCTTGATACTGAAAGTGGTTTGCCATTTCCTTCTCTAGCTTATTTTACAGATGAGGAAACTGAGGCAAACAAGGCTAAGTGACTTGCTGAGGGTCACACAGCTGGTGAGTGTCGGAGGCAGGATTTGAACTCAGGCAGATGAGTCTTCTTGACACTCAACCTGGCATTGTATCCACAGTGCCACCTGCTTACCCAGTTAGAACTGTCCAAAAATACAAGGGGGTGCTTTGGGTGGTACATTCCTCCTTACCGACTACATTCAAGTTGATAGATGACCACTTATTAGTTGTGTGATTGAAAAGGCTTTGGTTCAAGTTTGGCTTGGACTAGATGGTTCTTAAAGTCTCTTCTAGTTCTGAGATTCTGTGACTCGTCTTTGGTGGGTTTTGTTTTTTGCCTTATTCCGTATTACACAATGATTTGCTACCAACTGAGATTTGAACGTACATATCTTTATGTGCACACACACAGTCACATGCAAGCATATATAAAATACACAATAGAAATATACATATATTTCACATATACATGTTTATATTTTAGTTGATATTTGAATAATGTATTTATACATATATACACTTATACTGGTATATACTGGTCAAGTTTTATATATATGTATAAATATATGTGTATGTATGTATGTATGTATGTATGCATACCTGTATCCACAGACTGGATGGGCCAAAAGTATTAGCATACTTTCAAGTTATTTAAATGTAAAACTGCACTAAGATTTTGGGATACTCTGTATTGTGGATTATTAAAGGGATGGAAATGTAAAGCAGTGTGGTGCAGTCAAAGGAATGCAAGATTTGTGATCATAGACAAATCATTTAACTTTTCTGTGCTTCAGATTTTCTTTTTGTTAAAGGAAGAGGCTGGATCTATTGAGGATGCCCTCTAGGATCTTATAAATTGGAGCTCAGAAGTTATAAAAGAGCCTGATTGCACCTGTCTCTTTCACTTATGGTTACTTTCAAAACCTTTCCTTGGTCTAGTTGTCACTAGGGTAGAAGAAAAAGGCATTCTCCTTCATGTGCCAGAGGCTATTAAGTGACCTCCTAAGCACCTTTTGGGTTTGACCAGTCTTCACCAAATGTCATTATTGGGCCCCATAATTGACTGTTGTCTGCATTCCTTAATTAAACCCCAAATGTTTGATCCTTTCTACCTGAACCCCCACCTTCCTAGGACCTCTGCTACCCTTTTCTATATGAAGATAGTGTAATCTGTTAAGTGGAATGAAGAGGGGAAGGAAGTAAAAAGTTGATTAGAAAAAGACAAAACAAAGTCAGTGGCAAATTGATCATGATCTGGGAATCTAGCCTTAGATGAAGGCACTTAAGTCAGCTTTAGTTTCTTTGAATATGAATTTTTTTTTTGAAGAAAAATTCTGTTTAGAATGGAAGAAGAGTTCCACCATAGAAAATGTAAGAGCATTAACTGAATGTTGCTAATATTTACCCTTAAAGATGGCAAAGTCAGCAGAACTCATCATTTCTCTCCTAATGGGAGCCAATGCTGTAGTGAATCTAGTGCTAGATTCAGAGACAGAAGGATTTGAGCTGGAATCCCACCTCAAACAGCTACTACCTTTGTGGCCTTGCGCAAAGGCCCTTCTGGCCTCAGTTATCTCATCTGTAAAATGGGGGGAGGTGTGTTGGACTCAATACCATCTTAGCTTCTTCCCAGTTACAAATTCATGACCCTGTAATAATATAGCTAATTTCTGTGTGCATGCCACACATGCCTGTGTAATTACTAACTTACTCAGTAAAGAGCTAATCTTTGCTTTCATTTTCAGTGTGCCTTTCCCTTCTGCACAAAATTGTTTGTTTTTTTAGTAGACTTATGAAGACCTGGAAGAACTGAGGCCTCAGTAGCACAGAGTAACTGGCATAGAAGAAGGCTGAAAGAACTTTTCAGCCAAGATTATTTGTCTTTGGAAGGGGCTGCGTGGCTGGGGATATGAATGTGTTGTATATGTCGAGAGTCAAAAGAAAGCATAATTGAGATAAGTTTTATGGAATCACAGTTCATGTGATAAGTTC
>CM053584.1:33595126-33611896 GCA_028627135.1 Pseudochirops cupreus
CAGTTCATCTCTAGCTTTAAGGCATTCTTCATGTTCATTGGAGGCCCCTGGTGGGGGTGCTCTGGCTGTGCTCTCCTCCTCCCTCTCTCTCCCATGATCTTTCTTTTCCCCAAAGAAGGAATCCAGGGTTTGGGAGCTGTTCTTACTTTGCTTCTTATGCCTTATTCTTACTCATGGTTGTTCAGTCCGTGATTTTTTTTTAAATCTCTGTGGGGCTCTGCTTCCAGAAGGGAAAGCTCTGTCCCAAATTGCTGGGGTCCTCCCAGCTGCCGTAGCTCTCAGGAAGATGCTGGGACTCTTCCTATTTACTTCTGGCTGACTGGATAATAAAGACTCCAGAACCGAGGCCCAAGACTGCGATCCAGATCCAGGCCACTAAACACAAGAGCTGTTGGCCTCAGAACAATCGCTTAGTCCCTCTGCTGTCTGCAGGCCGCGAGCGGGAAGCTGCAACGCGGAGGCAGGTGCAAAACCTCTGCCTTTTGCTTTTCCGCTCTGGAGGCCTTTCAGCCAGATGCTTTTCTCCCCGTAGTTGCCACTGACCTAGTTCTGAACGCTGCTCGCAGCTGCCTGCTAATCCGCTTTTCTGCTCCTCCCGTCCAACTGCCCCCGGGGTATAGCCACGGCTTCAGGCCAGGCTGGTTTCAGTTTGCAATGCTGATATGGTTCCTCCTAGCTGAGCTGACTTTAGTGGGAAGTATCTTTGTGTGCGTTTTGGAGTTCTAGGATTGGTTTAGAGTCCTATTTTATGGGTATTTTGGGGTGGCTATGTGAGAGCTGCGATATGTTGCTGCTGCTACGCCGCCATCTTGGCTCTGTGCCCTTGCTCTTTGTTTGTCAACATTATTCTTACAAACTAAGTAAATGCATTCATCTATATGGTAATCTATTTATTCATTCATTTATTTGTGAAATATTTTTGTGGTTTTTTTTTTACATCACTATAATTTTCCTCAGTACCCTTCTTCCCTCTCTCAGAGAGCATCTCATCTAACAAAGAATAATTTTTAAAGACAAAAAAAGGAAAATGGGAAAAAATCAACATAACTCATCAATATATCAGAAATGTCTAAGAATATGTGTCATGCTTGTGGATTTTCACCTCTGCAAAGAGGTGGGGTAGGAATGTCTTCTCATATATTTTTTCCTTTGGTCCATTTACATTGCTACAGACCTTGTATATATTGTCTTCTTGGCTCAGCTTATTTCACTATGCATCAATTCATGTATATTTTTCCCTTCTTCTTTGTATTAATCACTTTCATAATTTCTTACAATACATTAATGTTCCATTACATTCATATACCACAATTTGTTTATCAATTCGCCCACTGATGGACATTTATTTTGTTTCTAGTTGTTTTCTATCACAATAAATGCTGCTATAAACATTTTGGTGTTTGATGGAGGTTTCTTCTTAGCATTGGCCTCCATTGTATATGACTAGTAGTGGAATTATTGGGTCAAAGGGTATGGATATTTTACTCACTTTGTACAATTTCAAATTGCTTTCTAAAGTGGTTGTACTGATTCATAAACAATGTACAAGAGTCCCTCTCTTCCTATCATCCCAGCAGTATTGACTTTTCCTATCTTGTCATTTTTGCCAATTTTTAGGATGTGAAATGAAACATTAGGGTTGTTTTATTTCACATTTCTTTTGTTATTAATAATTTGGAACATTTTTTCTTTTGGTAATTAATATTGTGTAATTCTTCTTTGGAGAACTGTTTTGTTCATATTCTTTGACAGTGGGTTTTGGCAGTAGTGAATTGTTATAATGACCATGAAAGTGACTGAAGCAGGTGCTGTGGAGTGCCTAGAGCTTGATCAACATCAAAGATGCCAGGGCCATCCTCTGCATGCTGGGCCCTTTCCAGTTGTCTTGACTTTTATCTTGCCTCTGGACTTTGATAGCTCTGGAAGAGAGAGTGAGGCTGATAACTTTGTGGAATTCTTCCTCACTTAAATCCGGTTCATGCACAAGTCAAGATATCACCCCAGGTTGTATCCCAAAGAGATCATAGAAGTGGGAAAAGGACCCATATGTACAAAAATATTTATTGCAGTTCTCTTTGTGGTGGCAAAAAACTGGAAATTTAGGGGATGCCCGTCAATTGGGGAATGGCTAAACAAGTTGTGGTATATGAATGTAATGGAATACTATTGTGCTATAAGAAATGGGAAGGAAATGGACTTCATATTTACCTGGAGAGGCTTATACAAATTGATGCTAAGTGAGAAGAGCAGAACCAGGAAAAATTTGTACACAATCACAGACCCATTGTATATGTGACGGCCTGTTTAAAGTGGACTCTTCTCAGCAACACACAACTATAAGACAACTCTACAAGTCTCAGGATGGAAGGAGGTATCTACATTCAGAGAAAGATCTAGAAAGACCAGAATTTAAATGGAGACTGATGAATATCTTGGGGATTGGTACAGCTGTGTAATTTTTTATAGTTATGTTGTAGAATTTAAAAATTGTAAATAGTATTTTATTTTTTCTAATTACATGTAAAGATAATTTTCAACATTCACTTTTTGTAAAATTTTGAGTTCCAAATCTTTCTCTCTCCTCTCTCTCCTCCTCCCTGCCCAAGTGGCATGTAATCTGGGATAGGTTATATATGTGCAATCATATTAAACATATTTTCACACTGGGCATATTGTAAAAGACTTTAAAGATAATCTAGTGCAAACCTCTTATTTGATTAGTGAGGAAACAGGACAAAAGTGAAAAATCATGACCTGTCCCTCTTCCCCAAACAAAAAAAAAAAAACCAAAATGAAATCATAAGCTTCAATTGGCTGTCAGACTCCATAGTTCCTTCTCTGAATGTGGATGACATTTTCCATTATGAGTCCTTTGGAATCATCTTAGATCATTGCATTGCTGAGAAGAGCTAAGTCTAGTTGATCATTGCACAATGTTGCTGTTACTGTGTACAAAATTCTCCTGTTCTGTTCACTTCAATCAGCATCAGTTCATGCAAGTCTTTCCAGGTTTTTCTGAAATCTGCCTGCTCATCATTTCTTATGAATCAGTAGTATTCCATTACATTATTCATATACCACAACTTGGTCAACCATTCCCCAGTTAATAGGCATCCCCTCAATTTCCAATTCTTTGCCAGCACAAAAATAGCTGTTATAAATATCTTTCTACATGTAGGTCCTTTAACCTTTTTTAATGATCTCTTTGAGATACAGACCTAGTAATGGTATTGTTGTATCAGAAGGTATGATTATCCTCTGGGCATAGTTCCAAATAGCTCTCCAGAATGGTTTGATCAGTTCACAACTCCACCAACAATACATCAACTGTGTAATGTTAATCATTTATTGGAAGAGAACAGTATATACCTTCAGGATTATTGATCTAGAGTTGGAAGGGACCCTAAAGATCGTCTGGTCCAGACTTCTTATTTGATCAGTGAGGAAATGGAACCCAGAGAAGTGAAATGTTTTGTCCAAAGTCACACAGGGGATAAAAGGAAGGGTTGAAATTTGGACCCAGGTTCTCTGATTTCAGATCCAATTGCTATTCAATGATTCTCTTTCTTAACAGTGGAATGTTAGAGGTCAGAGATTGTATCTAGTACTATTGATGTTTTATGTCTCGTTCTAAAATTATCACTAGATAGATGAGGATTAGGTCCACAATCCAAATACTACAACTGAGGATAGTTTCTTGTACCTCAGAGATCAGCAGGAGTACCTACAGAGTTTTCGTTTATGATTTTCATATATCTATCCTTTGATACTAGGGGCATCTGAAATTCAACATGCCCCAAACAGATTTCATTATTCTTTGCACCTAAACCTGCCTTTCTTCTCAATGTTCCTGCTTTTGTTGAGGATGGCCCCATCCTTCTAGTCATTGGGGTTTTTTGCCTCTGAGTGCTCACTCTTCTCCCCACATCTCCAACTAATTGCCAAGTCTTGTTGATTTTTTGCTATTTGCTACATGTAACACTCAGTCTTCTCTCTCCATACCTTAATCCTGGCTTCCCTCCATGACTGGAATGCAGTACCTCTTCTCCTTTAGATCACAGAATCTCTTATGTTCTCCAGGACTCTGGTCAATCTCTTCTTTCTAAATTAAGCTTTTCCTGATTTCTCCAGCTGCTAGTGCCCTCCTTCCCCAGACAGTCTTGGATATTCTTATATATGTATACAGACATATATCCATATCTATATCTCCATATTATCTCCCTTGATCAAATATAGGGTCCTTGAGGACAGAGACTTTTTCTTTTTTGACTTTGGATCCTCAGCATTTGTTGAATTGTTGATTCATTTAATTTATTCAAGAAACAATTAGTTTTTGTGCATGGCACTGTTCTAGGTACTTCAGGGCATACTGTGAAAAATAGAATGTGGAAAAAATAGAATTCCCCAAAGGTCTTCCCCTTTCTTAGGAAAGATAAGACAAGTACCACAAAATGAATTAGAAAAGTGCCTAGGAGAAGTATGAAACCTACATGAACTTAGTGGGTAGAATTCTGGGAATAGTGATCAGGGAACTCTTTGTGGCGAAGGTGGAATTTCAGCTGGTCTCCAAATGGATAGGATTTTGTCTGGTGGTGATTGGGGTGGAGGCATAAAGGATAGTGCGAGGAATAATAGAGGCAGGAAATGATATGAATAATTCAAAAAGGCTGCAAATGTAGGTTGGAGCCTGAGTCTCTTAATACTTAGCATCAGGTTCAGGGTAAGTTACTGCCATGGGGGGACCAGGTAAGGATAACCATAGCCAGGTTTGGAAGTTAAACCTACCAGACTGCTTGTGCTGCCTACACCCTACTTGTGGGATGGATTAGGTGAGGGGGAGAGTAGAGTCCCAATATTTAAGTTCTATGTTATTTCTTGAAGTTTTCTATCTTGTGCAGTTTTCCTGTCTTATGGATTCAAATTTAATTATTCTGTACCTGGTTTTCTCTGTCTTTTTATAACAGAGGTTCTTTACTTGTCTTTTTTTATATTATGAACTCCTTTGGCAGTCAGGTGAAGTCTTGAAATCTCTTCTCAGAATAATATTTTGAAAAGCATAAAATAAAATGCATAGGATTAGAAGGAAACTAGCTGTATTGAAATCCACTTATCAAAATGTTTATTGAAAAAGTTCACCAATTTCAGGTGAAAACTCCTACTTCATAGAATACTTTAGTTACTTTATGTCTACTCCAATTTTTTCTTTAATTCTGAGGTTAACTGTTGCAGAAGGTTGTGGAAGACAACTCTGTGCTGTTAGAATGATCCTTAATAGTGGTGCCTCAAGTCAGGAAGACCTGAGTTCAAATGTAGCCTCAGACACTTACTAGTTGTATGGCCCTGGGGAAGTCAGTTAATCTATATGTGCCTTAGTTTCTTCCACTGTAAAATGGCATAATAGCACCTCCTACCTCCAAGGGTAGTATGAGGATCAAAAGAGATAATGACGTTTGTTTTTTTTTTTTGCTTAAAGATGGCTCTCATGGTGAGAAAGTCTTTCCTAGTAACTAATAGACAATCTTTTTCTCTGCAGCTTCTATTCATTGCTCCTAGTTCTTGTCCTCTGGACTCAGAGACCAGATGACTATTTGTTGGTTAGATTTATAGGATTTCTTTTTTCAGATGCAGGGAGGACCAGATGCTGCAGACATTCCTTCCAATTCTAAAATTCTGTGTTTCTGTGATGTTTTAGAGAGGATACTTTTTTTTAGTTATGACTTGGGCCTAGATGACCTTTGGAGTCTCACCTAACTGTGATTCAATTCTATGATTTCTAACCCTAAGTGCACTCCTGCTGTAATGTAAAAGGAGTCTTCTAAGGAACAACTAAGCCAGAGGTGTCAGCAAGGAGTGAAGCTGTGCTTTGTTCCCCGCTAACACTCTGAGGGAAAGAAGGAAAGCTAAGGATGAAGCCTCACTTGTCAGGTCTAGGAAAACCCGAGTTTGAATCCTACTTTGGACACTTGTGCTGTGTGACCCTGAGCAAGACAGTCACCTCTCTCTGCCTCAGCTTCCTCACCTGTAAAATGGTGAGGTGTAAATGGTTTAAAAATAATATTGCTACCTGCCAGGGCTGTTTTGAGAGTCAAAGGAGATACCATCTGGTAAGTACTTTACAAACCTTGAAGTAGCAATAGAAATGCTAGTTCATCGCTATCATCATCGTCACCACCACCACCTCCACAGTACTGACCCCATATGAATAGATAATGTGCAGCGTCTGGAGGGGGGGCTGTGTTATACCTTTTCTAATGCACTTACCTGACCTTTGCCCTGCCAACTTGTTCATCAGGTAGGACTTACCAGTGCGGTGGAGGCCCACAATTGCCACCACTACCACGGGCTGGGTAATTGCAGCAAGCGCTTGCATTGCTTCTTGCTTCACTGTCAGTTGCCCCTTATTGTTCTCAACTAGGCAGATTGGGGCTGGCATCCAGAGATCAGTGGCCATGCTGGAGGTGGTGTGTCACCTGAAAAAGAAATTTTTTGGTGTACTGGGGCACTGAGAGTCTAAATGACCTGCCCGTGTCATGTAGCTTGCATGTGTTGGTAAAGGCCTTCAGTCCATGCCTTCCTGACTTCAAGGCTGGCTCTGTCTGTACCACCTGCTGCCTTTCCAGACACAGTCCACATTTCCAAGTACTGAGGCATTGTATAGCAGTCACAAGATCACTCTCTCCTTACTTCTGCTTCTTCCCATCATCTATGATAGCAGCCTCTTGCCTCTCTTTGCTTCCTTTATCAAAATAAACACCCAGACATTTGGGAGTAAACAACTGTCATCTCTTTAAATCCATAATCCCATCTTTGAGAGAAGGTAGTGATAGTGTTGTCTGTGTTTGTGTGACTCTGGATTGACTCATAAATTTAATTTTTCACCCCTTTTCCCCCAATTAACAAGAATTTATTTTCTTTCCCTTCACTATCCACTGACTGACAAAAAGAAAAAAAATGAATCATAAAGCTAAACAAATTTTCATATTGTCCATTTCCCACAATGCTGTTTCATTATGCATATTTGGTCCATCACCTTTATATCAGGATATGGGTAGTCTTCTTCATTATTTGTCCTCTGGAATCATGGCTAATCCTTTTGTTAATCAGAGTTCTTAAATCCTTTAAAATGTTTTATTTTTATCATCTTGTTCTTATAAATTCATCTCCTGATTTTCCTTACTTCTCTCCATGTCTATTAATAAAAGACTTTCTCTGAAACCATCATTTCTTACACCACAGTAATATTTCATTATACTCATAGACTATAAATTCCTCAACTGATGGGCACTCCCTTAAGTTTCCAGTTCTTTGTCATTACAAAAAGAGTTGCTACAAATATTTCTGTACAAATGGGTTCTTTTCCTCTTTCTTTGATTTCTTTGGGGGTATAAGCCTAGTAAAGGTATTTCTGGGTTCAGGGCATTATTCCAGATTACTTTCCAGAATGGCTCCACCAGTAGTGTATTAATATGCCTGTTTTCCTGTTGCCTCTCCAACATTTGTCATTTTCCTTTTTTTTCAGCTTTGCCAAACTGACATTTGTGAGGCAGAACCTGAGAAATACTTTAATTTGCATTCTCTAATTATTAGTGACTTGTAGTATTTTTTCATTTGGTTGTTGGTAGCTTGGATTTCATCCCTCGAGAACTTTGTTTATATCCTTTGACCATTTGTCAATTGGAGATTGGCTTTTATTCTTATGGATTAGAATTAGTTCCTTATATGTCTTAGAAATAAGGCTTTTATGAGTGGGGGACACTGAGCTCCCTAAGAGGAGTGATTTGGAAAATAGGTCAGGTCCAAGTTTCTGGGCTGATCTACAGGGGAAATCAGCTTGTGAATGGCCATTGCACTTCCAGCCTAGGCAAGCTAGAGAGATCCAACCTCAAAAGAAAAGACAGAAAAGAAAAAAGAAAAAGTTTCTCTGTATTTGTGTAAGTGTATCTGCTCTACACTGAGGATAAGCCTGAGCATTCCTAAGTGAGAGCAGAGCACTGAGGAAATGCCCCATGCTCCTCTGTCCTCCTGTAGTCATCATTCTTTATAACACAGCAACACTTGCAGGTCACAGTTTAGTCATTCCTCAATGAAGGGGTGTCTACTTTGTTTTCAGTCCTTTGCTACTACAATAGTGCTGCATCTTAAAATTTATAAACTGCTTTCAATGTATTATTTTGTTTGAACCTCAACTCCTCTCCCCCAGAAAGTATTACAGAATTATTATCTCTATTTTCTAGGTAAGGAAAAGGACCCTATGGGCAGCCGTTTAGTTCAACCCATAAATGAGAATTCCTACTATAACATACCTGACAAATATTCATCAGGCCTCAGCCTGAAGACCTCAAAGGTAGGGGACACCCCATATCTCCATTAAGCGTGTTCCCATTTGGGATGGCTTTAATTGTTAGAAAGCTGTTTCTGATATCAAGCCAAACATTTTCTTTTTGTAACATATTCATTACTCTTACTTGTACCTTCTAGGGTAAACTTAACAAGCTCATCTGTCTTCCTCATGGGCAATCCCTCAGACTGTTGAATACATCCAGAAGGGGGCTACTTCAGAATGGCTTGTCACAATTGTTAGATTGTCATTGTGAGTATTTTCATCTCAGAATCAAGGTTTAATTTATCATTTTGTTGATTGTCTATACTTAATCAAGTGATGAAGAAAAATGTTAATAATGCATATTAACCTTAAAAATACCCTCTCCCCCCTAGCCTGTTGTTAAACGTTTGCCAGCATACCATTGAGACAGCTGCTCTAAGTCTTCTCTTCCCCAGCTTAAACATCCCCAATTCCTTCAACCAGTCTTTATAGAGTATGGGTCTCCAGATTTCTAGTTTCCTTTCTCTGGTTGTGTTCTTGTTTTTAATCCAATGTCTTACTAAAATATGCTACCTAGAATTGAAAAAAAAAATACCCTGTATGTTCTGTGACTAAGGTTGCTAGGTAAAAGTGTTTGTGCAGGACTATTTAACTATATTTTGTTACATCAAGCTTAAAAATGGCTTTGGGGAACAAATTTTAGGATAACCAGTAGGTTACCACTTCCAAGTCCACAGAGGGATAATGAACATGTTGAACAGCTACACTTCATCTCCAATGAAGCAAAGTCTATTTGGACTGCTTTTGCTCATTAGAACTAGACTAGGTTTTAAAGTGCCTTTGGTATTTGTTCACAAACACTAGTTTTTGTGCATTTGAGAGATGGTCATATCTTATGGATTTTTCAAAGGATAGAAATAAAACAGGATGATTAATAAACCAATCATCCATCTGACATCTGTCCCATGTGGTAGAAGTTTACTCTACCGCCCTACTCTTGACCTCATCCTGCTACTAATAAAGAACAAATGGCCTTGTTTACCTTGCTGGAGACCATTGGGTAAATGCCTGAGTATCCTCTGGGGCTAATCAGTGTTTAAAGAGTGAAAGTAATTGGGCCCCACAATTAAATCTTCTCTGCCCTAAAGATGGCAGAGAGAAGACAGGAAGTTGCATGAGCTTTCCCCAGTTTCCCTCAGAAACAACATTAAATTAAACCTCTTAAAGAATTCTGGAGTGACAATTCACAGAAAGACAGAGTGGAACAATTTTTCAGCCCAAGATAACTTAGAAGGACCTCAGGAAAAGGTGTCTCACTTGGGCAAAAGGAGAATGGAGCCCAGTTGAGGCTGTGTTGGGGCAAGCCATCAGGAGCCTCTTAAGTTACAGCACAGATCAGCACCTGAGGCCCCAGGGTACTGGTTCAGCAGGCTAGTGGTACAACAGGCCAGTTGTGAGGACTTGAGCCCCAGCACAGCAGGCAAACTGCCAACCCTGGAACCCAGGGCACAACAGATGTGACTAGGCTGGCCACCCTAGTGCAGTGGGAAAGTCACCAGCCCCAGAGATCCCATAGTGTAGAAAGCCAGTGACCAAGCCCATGGCCCCCAGTGCAAGAAGCTGGGGACAGATCCCCCTGTACCTCAAGAGCAGAGTTCAACCTTTTAAAATGAGCGAAAAACAAAAAAAGAGCCCTGACAATAAAAATCTACTATGGCAACAGGGAAGATCCAAACACCAGCTTGGAAGAGGACAGTTTCAAAATGCCTACATTCAAAACCTCAAAGGTGAATATGAATTGGTCTGAAATCCAAAAAGCTCAAAAAGGATTTTCAAAATCAAGCAAGCGAGGCAGAAGAAAAATTGGGAAAAGAAATGAGAGTTATACAAAAGAATTATGAAAGAAGAGTCAACAACTTCAAAAGGAAAGCATAAAAATTTACTGAGGAAAGCCAATCCTTTAAAAGTTGAGCTGGCAAAGTGGAAAAGGAGGTACAAAAGCTCATTGAAGATAAAAATTCCTTAAAAATTCTAATTTAACAAATGGAAGCTAATGACTCTGTAAAACATCAAGAATCAGTCAAATAAAATTTAAAAATGAAAAAATAGAAGAAAATGTAAAATATCTCATTGGAAAAGCAACCAACCTGGAAAATAGATCTAGGAGAGATAATTTAAGAATTATTGAACTACCTGAAACCTGTGATCAACAAAAGAGGCTGTATAAGAAATTATTAAGGAAATCTGCCTTGATATCCTAGAACCAGAAGGTAAAAGTCATTGAAAAAATCCACTAATCACCTCCTGAAAGGGATACCAAAAAGAATACTGCAGGAAATATCGTAGCCACATTCCAGAACTATCAGGTCAAGGAGAAAATACTGTGAGGAGCCAGAAAGAAAAAATTCATATATCAAAGAGCCACAGTCAGGGTTACACAGGACTTAGCAGCTTCTACATTAAAGGATCTGAGAGCTTGGAATATGATATTCCACAAGGCAGAGGAGCTTGGATTACCCCAAAGGATCAACAGAATTGAGCAAAATCTTCCAGGGCAAAAGATGGAAATTAAAAGTTCCTGATGAAAAATCAGAGCCGAACAGAAAATTTTATCTTCAAATTCAAGACGCAAGAGAAGCATAAAAAGGTAAATAGGAAAGAAAAAAGCCGTGGAATTTAATGAGAGTGAGCTGTTTACATCCCTACATGGGAAGCTGATACTTGTAACTTTTTAGAACTGTATCTCAATTTGAGCAGTTAGATGGACTATACTCAGATAGAGGGCATGGGTATAAGTTGACTTTGATGTGATTATAAAAACAAAATTAAGGAGTGAAAAAAAGGTTGTACTGGAAAAAGAGGAAAGGTGGAGGCAGAATAGGGTAAATTATATCATATGGAGAGTCATAAAAGACCTGTAACAGCAGAGGGTATGAAAAGAGGGAGTGAGCATTGTTTAAAGCTCATGCTAATGAGATTTGGCTCAAAGAGGGAATAATATACACACTCAGTTGGGTCAAGAAATCTATTTTACCTTATACAGAAGTAGTAGGGGGAGGGAAAAAGAAAAAGGGAACTGATAAAAGAGGGGGAAGATTGATGGAGGGATGAACTAGTATGGTAAAGGGGAAAGAAAAGAGAGGGGAGCTGATAGAAGGGAGGGCAGACTGAAGGAGGTGATTATCAGAAGGAAAACACTAATGAGAAGGGAAAGGGAGAAACGAGAGAGAAAAGCATAAATGGGGTAAAATAGAATGGAAAGACACAGTATCATAACTGACTGTGAATGGGATGAATTCTCCTATAAAATGGAAGTGGATAGCAGAGTGGATTAAAAAAACATAATCCTACAATATGCTGTTTACAAGAAACACGTTTGAAACAAAGAGATGCACACAAAGTAAAGGTAAAAGACTGGAGCAGAATATATTATTCTTTAGCTGAAGAAAAAGAAATCAGGGGTAGCAATTCTGATCTCAGACAAAGCAAAAACAAAAACAGATAAAATTAAAAGAGAAAAGGAAGGAAACTACATCTTGCTAAAAGGTACCATAGACAATGAAGTAATATCAGTACTAAACATATGTGCACCAAGTGCTATAGCATCCAAATTCTTAAGAGAAGTTAAGTGAGTTACAGGAAGAAATAAACAACAAAACTATAATAGTGAGGGATCTGAACTACCCCCTCTCAGAACTAGATAAATCTAATGATAAAATGAACAAGAAAGAAGTTAAGGAGGTAAATAGCATGTTAGAAAAGTTAGATATGGTTTACCTCCGGAGAAAATTGAAAGGGGATAGAAAGGAATATACCTTTTTTCTCAGTGGTACATGAAACGTGTACACAAAAATTAAACATGTATTGGGGCATGAAAACCTACAATTGATTGCAGAAAGGCAAAACTATTAAATGCATCCTTTTCAGATCATGATGCAATAAAAATTACATGTAATAAAGGGCCATGGAAAGACAGATGAAAAATTAATTTGAAACAATCTAACCCTAAAGAATGAGTAGGTCAAACAACGAATCTCTAAAACAATAACTTCATCAAGAAGAATGACAATAATGAGGCAACATACCAAAACTTATGGGATGCAGTCAAAGCAGTACTTAGGGGAAACTTTGTATCTCAAAAGACTTAGATGAATAAAATAGAGAAAAAGCAAATCAGTGAATTGGACGTGCAAATTTAAAAAGCCAGAAAAGGAACAAATTAAAAATCCCCATTTAAGCACCAAAGTAGAAATTCTGAAAATCAAAAGAAAGATTAATAAAATTGAAAATGAGAAAACTATTGAAATAATAAAGAAAACTAAGAGCTTGTTTTATGAAAAAGATCAATAAAATAGATAAACCTTTGGTTAATTTGATTTAAAAAAAAAGAAAACCAAATTACCAGTACAAAAAAATGAAAAGGGTGAATTCACCACCAATGAAGAAGAAATTAAAACAATAATTAAGAATTATTTTGCCCAACTGTATGCCAGTAAATCTGACAATCTAAGTGAAATGGATGAGTACTTACAAAAATATAAATTGCCTAGATTAACAGACGAGCAAATGAAATGCTTAAATAATACCATTTTTAGAAAAAAAAATTGAACAAGCCATCAGTGAACTCCCTAAGAAAAAATCTCTAGGGCCAGATGGATTTTCAAGTGAATTTTACCAAAGATTTAAAGAATAATTAGTCTAATACTATATAAATTATTTGGAAAAACTAGGTGAAGGAGTCCAACAAAATTCTTTTTATGATACAGATATGATGCTGATACCTAAACAAGGAAGAGCCAAAACAGAGAAAGAAAATTATAGGCTGATTTCCTTAATGGATATTGATACAAAATTTTAAAATTAAATATTGGCAAAGATTACAGCAATTTATCATGCAGATAATACACTATGACCAGCTGGGATTTATATCAGGAATGCAGGTCTGGTTCAATATTAGAAAAACTATTAGCATAATTAACCATATCAATAACAAAACCAACAGATATAATGATTATCTCAATAAATGCAGAAAAAGTTTATTTTTATTTATTTATTATTTTTTAGCAAAATAGAGCACCCATTCCTATTAAAAATACTAGAAAGCAAAGGAATAAGTGGAACTTTCTGTAAAATGGTAAGTAGGATGTATCTAAAACCTTGAGCAAGCATTATCTATAGATAAGCTAGAAGCATTTCCAGTGAGATTAGGGGTGAAACAAGGATGCCCATTATCACCACTATTATTCAATATGGTACTAGAAATATCAAGTTTAACAATAAGAGTAGAAAAAGAAATTGAAGAAATTAGAAAAGGCAAGGAGGAAACCAAACTATCAGTCTTTGCAGATGATATGATGGTATACTTAAAAAATCCTAGAGAATCAACTAAAAAATTACTTGAAATAATTAACAACTTTAGCAAAGTTAGTCACAGGATATAAAATTAACCTACATAAATGATCAGCATTTCTGTATATTACTAACAAAGCCCAGTGGCAAGAAATAAAGAAATTTCATTTAAAATAACTGTGGACAATATAAAATATTTGGGAGTCTACTTCCCAAGACAAATTCATGAACTATATGAACACAATTACAAAACACTTTTCATACAAATAATGTCAGATCTAAACAACTGGAAATATATCAATTATTCAGGATAGGTTGAGCTAGTAGAATAAAAATGACCTTTCTACCTAAATTAATTTATTTATTCAGTACCATGCCAATCAAACTATAAAAAAAGTATGTTCATAGAGCTAGAAAAAATAACAAAATTTATCTAGAATAACAAAACATCAAAATATCAAGGGAAGTAATGAAAAATATAAAAGAACTGACTGTATAAGATCTAAAACTATAATATATAGCAGAAACATCAAAACTGGTACTGGCTAAGAAATAGAGTGGTAGATCAGTGGATTAAATTAGGTACACAAGACACAGTATTAAATGACTACAGTAATCTACTGTTTGATCAACCTAAAGACTCCAGCTTCTGAGATAAGAATTATTTGACAAAAACTGCTGGGAAAACTCCATAATAATGTGGCCGGGAACTAGCCATAGACCAACATCTCACACCAGAAACCAAGATAAGGTAAAAATGGGTACATGATTTAGACATGAAAGGTGATACCATAAGCAAATTAGGAAAGCATGGAATAGTTTACCTGTCAGATCTATGGAGAAGGAAAGAAGTCATGGTCAAACAAGAGATAGAAAACATTATGAAATGCAAAATGGGCAATTCTGATTACATTAAATTGAAAAGGTTTTGCACAAAGTCAATGCAACCATGATTAGAAGGAAAGTGGAAAGCTGGAAAATAATTTTTATAGCCAATATTTCTGATAAAAGCCTTATTTCTCAAATATAGAGAGAACTGAGTCAACCTTGTAGGAATATATGTCATTCTTGATAAATGGTCAAAGGATATGAACAGGCAGTTTTCAGATGAAGAAATTAAAGTTGTTTACAGTCATATAAAAAAAGCTCTAAATCACTATTGAATAGAGAAATGCAAATTAATATAACTCTGAGGTACCACCTCACACTTATCAGATTGACTAATATGACAAAAAAGAAAATGATAAATGTTGGATAATATGTGGGAAAATTGGGACACTAATTCATTGTTTTGTTTTGCTTTGCTTTTTTGGAGGGGAAAAGGTAGGGCAGTTGGGGTTAAATGACTTGCCTAAGGTCACATGGCTAGTTTAGCATTTTGTGTTAAGTGTCTGGGGCCGGATTTGAACTCAGGTCCTCCTGACTTCAGGGCTGGTGCCACCTAGCCACCCCACTAATGCATTGTTGATGATGTTGTGAACTGATTCAACCATTTTAGAGAGGAATTTGGGACTCTGCCCAAAGGGTAATCAAACTGTGCATACTCTTTGGTCTAGTAATACTGCTATTAGGTCTGTATCCTAAAGAGGTCATTCATAGAAAAGGGAAAAGGACCCACTGGTACAAAAATATTTATAGCAGCTTTTTGTTGCACGTGAAGTATGAACTCACTCTTCAAAGATCAAGGTGGTAAAGGAGAGAGTGTATCCTTGAAATGTTGGGGTTGGGTGGGAAATGTTTATATTTCCATTTCTGCCATGTATTTGATGTAAATATCTCTTTGCCAAAGCCAGCTTTTATTTTGTTTATTAATTAATTCACTTTTAGTTTTCAACATTCACTTCCATAAGATTTTGAGTTCCAAATTTTCTACCGTCCCTGCCCACCCTGCCTCCCCAAGACAGCAAGCAATGTGATATAGGCTCTACATATACATTCATATTAAACATATTTTCACATTAGTCACATTGTAAAGAAGAATTAGAACTAATGGGAGGAACCATGAGAAGAAGAAACAAACAAACAAAAGAGCAAATAGTATACTTCAATCTGCATTCAGACTCCATTGTTCTTTCTCTGGATGTGTATAGCATGTTCCATCGTGGAGTTGTCTTAGATCCTTGCATTGCTGAGAAGAGCTAAGCCTATCAAAGTTAATCATCACACAATGTTGATGTTACTGTGTGCAATGTTCTGCTGGTTCTACTCACTTCACTCAACATCAGTTCACGTAAGTCTTTCCAGGTTTTTGTGAAGTCTGCCTGCTCTTCATTTCTTTTTTTGGGAGATTTTTTTAAAGTTTAATAAATGTGCTTTAATTTTACATTACGAACATTTCTAAATTACTCTCACTCTCTTGTAATGAGTGAGAGTGCTCTTATAACAAAGAAAAACTATCATGAAAAACTAACCCTCATCTGAAAATGTTTACAACATTCCATACCTATATCCCCCACCACTATTTTTAAGGTTATTTTTTAAAATTTTATTTTAGTTTGCATCATTCATTCCCACAAGATTTTGAGTTACATATTTTCTCCCATCTTTCCCCTACCCAATGCCCCAAAACAGCCATCCCAGTGTATCCCCCCTCCCCCAGTCTATTCTCTCCTATGTCTTCCCCTTTCACCCCTCTGACTTTTTGGTAGGGCAGGATGGATCTCTCAACCACAGTGCCTGTGTATTTCAAGTTCCAGTTGGATAAAGTTAATAATAACAATAATAATACTTGCATGTATATATATATATTTATAACATTTGATTATAGAACTTTAGATTCTAGATTCTTTCTCTTCCTCCCTTGTCACCCACCCCCACTGGAAGGACAAGCAATCAGATACAGGCTGAACATGTGAAATTACGCAGAACCTCTCCATAGTGAGCACACTGTGAGAGTCTGATTACATGTCCCTTCTTCCTATCCTGCCCCCCCCCAATCACTCTCCACCCTGTCCCTCTCCCTCTACAGAAATGTGAACACTCATCAGCCCTCCCCCCCACCCTGCCCTCTCCTCCATCATCCTACCTCTCATCCCCCTTCCCCCTACTTTTCTATGTGGCAAGATGCCCAGTTTAGAGTTTATGTCATTCCTTCCCCA
>CM053584.1:33612396-33678216 GCA_028627135.1 Pseudochirops cupreus
CTAAAAAATAGATTAACTCAAATGACAAAAGAGGCCCAAAAAGCCAATGAGGAGAAGAATGCCTTAAAAAGTCGCCTTTGCCAGATGGAGAAAGAATCTCAAAAGCACTTTGAAGAGAATAATTCTGTCAAAAAGCAAATGAAATAAATGAACAAATGGCTTGCTGTGTATCCCAAATACAGATAATCCTCCAGTGAAAGCCTTGGAATCACCACCTTGGGGTTGCTCGCTCTCTTCTAACTGAGAGGCCTCCCAATAATGAGAGATGGAGGATTTCGAGCTGGAAGGGACCTTACCAACTTCCTGGTTTTAGAGGCGGGCAAAGTGAACCTGACCTAAAGAGGTTAGTAACTTGACCAAGGTCACACGGCCAGTAGCAGTGCTGAGATTTGAAACCAGGCCCTTTGACTTTCAATTTCTTAGGTCCACTCTATACCACCCACCCTTCCTTCTAATTCAGGGTTTAAGGTTGCCCATGGGCTCCTCCCATACCGAGTTCTTGCCCTCCAGCTGTTTCTTCAGTTAGTCTTGGTGGTCATTTCTTGGTGCCAGCTCTTCCCCTTTCTTTCCTTCAACCTTACCATTTTTGGTCTGGACTCTGATAATATACAAGTTTCTTGTTTTGTTTTTGTCTTTGTATGCTCAGTACTCACCACAGTGCCTGACATCATCATCATTATCACCATCACCATCATTGCCGATGGCATTTATATGGTACCTACTATGTGCTAGGCACTATGCTAAGCATTTCACAAATTTTCTCCTTTTTTTTTTAATTTACAAATTTTATGTTGATCTTCACAATAACCCTGGAACACAGGTGCTATTATTATCCCCATTTTACAAATGAAGAAACTGAGGCAGATAGTGGTTAAATGATTTGCCCAGGATCACACAGCTTGTAAGCATATGAGGCTGGATTTGAACTCAGATCTTCCTGACTCCAGGCTGCACACCCTGTTCACTATGGTGCCATCTAGCTGCCTCTGCAGTACTCTTAGTTATAGCTCTACAGAGGTCAGTAATAATAACTGAAATGTATACAGTCCTTTAAAGTTTGCAAAGTGCTTTACAAACACTGTCTTATTTAATTAATTTGTACAACCACCCTGTGAGGTAGATGCTATTACTTATTCTCATTTTACAGAAGAGGAAACCAGAGTTGACTTGCCCAAGGTCATAAAGCTACTGTTGGGACAGGATTTGAACTCTGGTCTTGCTGGTCTAGGACTCAATTCTATCCATTATTCCCTGTTGCATCATTCACCTCATTCACACACACACACACACACACACACACACACACACACACACACACACACACACACACACACACACCCTATAATCTCACACAATCCCACGTTGATCTCGTCTTTCCCCTGTATTTTCTAGTTTAACTAGACATAGCCAGATACATGAACTTTACCTGCCAACTCTCCCCCAACCCAGCTCTTCAGATGATTCATCTGGTTTTGCACATAATATTTAATGAATTAATGAAATCAAATGGTTCTTCTTGTAAGCCCCACCCCCTCTCCTAAACTTCATATTGCAAGAGGGAATAATCTTCTTACATCAATTGCTTACTCTAATGTTAAGCACTATTAATTAAGAGTTAAGGGCTTAATACATAGGCCCTTCTCTTCCTCCTCCTGGGACTTTGTTCCAGGGCACTGAAATTTTGAGTGCGCACATAGCACTGACCCAGGGCATGTTTCCTACCAGTTATTTACCTAATCCTACTCCCCAGCAGAAACTGGTCCTCAGTACTAGGACACTTTTCTTTCCACATGAGCTGCCCCAGACCCCAACATTTCTAGCTAATGTCTCTCCCTCTCTGAGCCTCAGACAAGTATAAGATTCTAAGTTGCAGGGAAAAACCTTCCCCACTGATGAAATCATAGAAATGAATGAATAATTACAAAGCATAAAATATTCATTAATAGGACAAGAAATAACCCGATTTCAGAAGAAGAAATTAAGCAAGCCACAAATGAACTGACAAGGGAGAAAAACCCTCTCAGGACTAGGTGAACATACAAGCCAATTCTATCAAACACTCAAAGAACAATTTATTCCAATACTACACAAGCTATTTGCAAAAATAGCAAAAGAAGGGGTTCCACATGATCCCTTTTAGGGTATAAATACGATCTCCGTATCTGAATCAGGGAGAGTCAAACCAGAGAAAGAAAACACCCTTCTGAAGGCATCCTTCGTTCTTCTGTGGGCCCCCCTTCAGACTCTCCCGTCTTCCTTCTCTCCCAAAGCTTCTCTTGGGTACCTCCTGAATTCACTCCGACCACCATCAATTTTCAGCTTCCATTTATTTCCCCACTGGAACAGAAGCTCCTAGAAGGCAGTAAGTGTCTTTTTGTTTCTTTTTGCATCCCACTTGCTTATTTTTGTATGTTTAACATGAGGGGCCATCTTCAGTTATCCTGATCCATATCTTGCCACTGGACCCAGATGCCTCTGGAGGAGAAGAAAGTGAGGCTGGTGACTTTGCACTGCCCTGCCTCACTTAAATCCAATTCACTTGCAGGTTGTAGCATACTCTTCCTGATGCCACGGCCCTCTTCCAGAACAAAGCTTATACACTGTGGCTACAGCCAGCATTACATGTAATGGAGATGAACTAGAGTCCTTTCCAGTAAGACCAGGAGCCAAGCAACCATGTCGATTGAGACCTCTAGCAAAGGCAAAGCAATAAGATAAGAAAAAAAAATTGAGGAAACAAACTTAGGCAAAGAAGAAACAAAAGTATTGCTTTTTCTAAGTAATATGGTGGTGTAATCAGTCTTTCAATAAATATTTATTAAGAGGTTACCATGTGCCAAGTACTGTGTTCAGTGTTAGGGATGTAAAGAAAGAAAAAAGGCAGCCCCTGCCCTCAAAGAGCTCACAATCTAATGGGGGAAATGAAGAAATGGCTGACCTGGATACTTCGCTTAAATGAAGGGGCTAGGAGGAGATTTCTGTCCCCCACCCCTCCCTACTTTCTCAATCAGAGGAAAAGAGGGGCCCAGGAACAGAGGGTGCTGCTGATGTGTGAGCTGCAGGGTTGATGAGATCTTGCAGGAAAAAGACGTTCATGATGTGTGTGATAAAGTCCGGAGAAGGGCAGCTGGGTGGCAAAAGTACCTAGAGAACCCAAAAGAGTCAACTAAAAAATAATTGAAACAATAAATTCTCCAAAGTTTCAGGTTAGAAAATAAATCCACACTAATCTTCAACATCTTTTTAAATATACCCAATAAAGACCATCATGAAAAGAGAAAAAGAGAAAATAATTTACAATACCTAGGGCATAGATAAAATATTTAGAAGCTACCAAGATCATCATTTCGAACCTTGCAGCTCTCCTGGATTCTGTAATCGTCCCTACAAAGTCATCTTCCTGCAAGATGGAATCAACTCTGAAACTCACATCTCCTTGGTAACCCCTCCCCTCTGACTGGAGAGGATGGAGGATGGACATAGGAGATTTCTTACTAGGTCCTCCACTTAAGGAGAGGGCCTAGAGTACCACCCAGGGGCAAAATGTCAACATATTAAAATGCTGCCACACCCTGACTCATTCCCATGGTTCCCTCCCCTGCTTTTTTTTTTATTTTTATGTGTTGTCTTCCATTTGGCCAGTTCCTTGAAGGCAGGGACTACATTTTGCTTTTCTTTGTATCTCCATAGGCACACAGTAGGCACATAATAAGTGTTTTTTTGACTTGCTGACCAAGATACACACAGGAGCCAGCTACAAAATACTTTATGAAAATAAAGACAGACCTAAATAATTGGAGAAGTATTAATTCCTAATGGGTAGACTAAGCCAATGCAAAAAACATGACAATACTACCTAAATTATTTAGTGACATTACAATCAGAATACCAAAGGATTCTTTTATACAACTAAAAAAAACAAAACAAAATTAATCAAGAAGAATAAAAGAATTAAGATTCTTGAAAGAAATCATGGGGGGAAAAGGAGGGAAGGAAGGGGGTCTGGCAATACCAGTTCTCAAAATATACAAGAAGGAAATAGTCATCAAAACCATTTAACACTAATTTTTTAAGTGGTGATGTTGATTATTGAAACAGGTTTTACAACATACCAAAGCTAAAGGCTCTAGTAGCGTAGTGTTCAATAAACTAAAAAACTCCAGTCCCTGAAGTAAGGAGTCACTCTATTCTTTTCTTCTTCTCTTTTTTCTTTTTTTTTTGCTTTTTGGAGGGGGAAGGTAGGGCAATTGGGAGCAAGTGACTTGCCCAAGGTCACATGGCTAGTTTTGTGTTAAGTATCTGAGGCCAGATTTGAACTCAGGGCCTCCTGACTTCAGGGCCAGTGCTCTATTCACTGTGCCACCTAGCCACCCCATAAGGAGTCACTCTAACAAAAACTGCTAGGTAAATTGGACAGCAGTCTGGCAGAAATTATGTTTAGATTAATATTGCACATCATATACCAAGAAAAGCTCCAAATGGTTACATGACCTACATATAAAAGGACGTATCATAAACAAATTAGAGAAATAAAGAAGAAATTACTGTCATAGCTACAGAGAGGAGAAGGGTTCATGACCAAACAGGTGATAGAGAGGATCAACAGCAAATAAAATTGACAATTGACTGCCTACAAAATTTTTGGCACAATCAAGTCTAATACAGCTAAGATTAAAGGGAACAGCTAACTGGGGGGAAAGTCTTTGCAGCAAGTCTCTACATAAGGAACTGATTCAAGTTTATAGAAAAATTAGCCATTACCTAATTGATAAAAGGCAAAAAGATACGGGCAGCTAGGTGGCACGGTGGACAGCGCACCAGGCCTGGAGTCAAATCCAGCCTCAGACATTTACTAGCTGTGTGACCCTGGCCAAGCCATTAAACTCTGTTTGCCTCAGTTTCCTCATCTGTAAAATGTGCTGGAGAAGGAAATGGCAAATTACTTCAGTATCTTTGTCAAGAAAACCTTTCAGATAGGATCACAAAGAGTCAGATACAAGTCATACAACAGAGGTGGTGTGAAGGATGGATTGGAGAAGGTAGGGCTGTTAGAAGGCTATAACCATATCCTAGCCCGGAGCTAATGAGGGCACAAACCAGGCTGGGGACAGGCTACTAAAAATAGTTGTCAGGAGCTCTTGACTGGCGCCCAGCATGACCTCATACAAGCTATTTAAGCTTTTCCTTAGCTTCCTAATCAGTCTATGGGAAGACAGTACTGATTTGCTTCAAGAGGGGCAAGCACATTAATGGATCTAAACCCCTTTGATACCCACAAGTCAAAGTAGTCCAAAATGTCAGTGTCCCATAGAGCCTTCTGACTGTTTGAAAGAGAGCAAAATCCTCATTAGGCTGAAATGCAGCTCATAATACCCTACTCAGGTAGGAAATCATTTATAGAGACTTGAAAGGACCAAAAAAAATTCAGCCACTTTGAGTGCAGAGATTTGTGATTGATTTCACCGGACTTAGGAGAACATTTGTTGCTTGGGGGGAGATTCCCAGGACCCATAGGATAGACTGAAAGGAAGACCTAGGGCTTGGGGATTTTTAAAAAACGGTCCAAAAAAAATCTCTCTGGTTTCCAGAGATCTGAATAACTAACTAAGCTTCAGAAAGCAATAACTAACACTTCTTGCCCAGAGTAGATAATAAGGTACGACCACAGCCAGACTTTAGTGCTATTGAAAAGAATAAAAATGATGACCTATAGATACTCTAACAGTGGGGATGTAATGGTAATGTACCACTGAGTTAGCTGCAGTGTTTCTATCGGAGACCTGGGTCAAGACAGATGCATGAGAAAAGCTTCACTGATTCCAATGTTGCTTTTATTCTGAATTTTGAGACAGGATGCTGGAGAAGACTGACATTAAAATCAGTGGAGGATTTCTGACATGCTGAGTCCCCTGTAGATGTATTTTTTTTTAAAGCTGAAATTTAATAGTACGTTTGTTTCATTTCTCTCCCCCAAAAGTCTACCACCAAAACAAAAGTAACTTTTGATAACTGAATTGTGACTACCCTAATGGCTGACTGTTTTGGAATTGTTTGTCTCAAGATTACTTTCAACTTCACTAGGACAGTGAAGCAGACACCGAAGGAGCTACTTGTTTTACACGATTAATTTTTTTAAAAACCCAATACACATTTAACTCTAGGTCACCCCCTGAGTTGGGTAGGTAGGTGGCACAGTGAGATAGAGTACCAGGCCTGGAGTCAGGAAGACTCATCTTCCTGAATTCAAATTTGGCCTCAGATACCTACTCACTGTGTGATCCTGGACAATTTACTTAACCCTGTTTGCATCAGTTCCTCATCTTTAAAATGAACTTCAAGGAAATGGCAAACCTCTGTAGTATCTTTGCCAAGAAAATCCCCCCAAAATGGGGTTCCCTCAAATGAGTTCCCTCAGGCTATATACTGCATAGAAGGTGCCAACTTTCATTGCTAGAGGGAGTTTCTGCCCCAGGGAGCTCCCTGTCACAGGAGAACCACAAATCCAGCCTCTATATGACAACACCATGATATTAGAGACAACAAGCACATGAGGGCTCTGCAGCCCTTCCATTCCAACATCTTGTCTCTCTGAATAGAGCTAAGTTACCAGTAAGGTGAAAGGTCAGAAACCCAGTTAGGAAGGGACCAAGAACGCTGAGGGTAAGCCAAAGGATTGTAGAAAGGCAGTCGTAAAAGCTCACTGGAATCTTTCCATGGTCACTAATGGGCAAAGCCCTTTGGAATAAAACTGAGTCCATGAATACTGGGGAGATACTTGAATTATGAACTATTTTTTAAGACATGCAATGTAATAACTTTTAAGAATATGGAGCAACACAAGCTAGATCAGCAGAGTTTGGCTTAGTCACAGCCCTTCGGAGAAGGATTTGCTTTTTGAGCACATAACCCTGGTGTTCTCTTAGACAACTTCCCTCACATGGCATCAGTCCCCAAGTTTCATTGATTGTTGATTCAGCCTGCAAAATACCCCTCCCATCTGCCCCTTCCTTATTATCCACTGTCTGAATTACTGCAGTGGCTTCTTAACTGTTTTCCCCATCCCTAGTGTCTTCTTCCTGTCAGGCCTGACCAATATCACTGGAGTACTCTTTGTACAGCAGTCCCACTTTGGTCATGCCTCTTGATAACCTTTAAATGGTTCCCCAGTTCCTAAAAGACCTAGCCCAAACTTCTCAATATGCTATTCAAGGTCTCTCTACAATTTAACTCTTCCCTACCTTTCCAAACTTAGCTTCTCTTACTCCCCTGTTCGTATGCTATTCTCCAGGCCAACTGGAATACTCATTATTTCCCACTTCTCTGTCTTTGCATTCTTCCCACTACTCAAAGTGTTGGTTTTCTCATTTCAAAACTAAGGTCCAATGCCAGCTCCTCTCTGATGCCCCCTCTGATCTGTTCAGATCAACCAATAGTGACCTCTCTCCTCTGCCACTACTGTGGCATTTATTACACACTTTCTTGTATCAGTTTCTAACTACTGGGAAACAAGGTCCTTCAGGGCAGAAATTGCCCAAATCCAGAGTGCATCATTAGATGGATGGTGAGCTAAATCTCAAAAAGGAATCACCAAGTGATCACCAAGAACCCTCGTGATTTCATTGAGAACAGGTCACACCAGACTAACTTCATTTGGTTTTTGGACAGGATTATGAGTCTAGTAGACATGACTAGTAATCTCCCTATGCTTCAGCAAAGCACTTGGTAAAATTTCTCATGATAGTCTTGTTGACAATTTTTAGAGGAATAAGACAGTCACTCCTATAATTAGATTCAGAATTGGCTAAATGAGTAGTCATTACTGATTGGATGTCAAGTGGAAGGAGCAGTGGAGAGCCCCAGGCTTGCTATCTAATACTTTGAAAAAGAAACTTGTATAAGGGTAGAGGAAATACACTTATCAGATCTGCAAATGACAAATCTAAGCGAGCACTAATTCATTAGACAAGAAAGTCAGGTTCAAAGGATCTCAGCTGACATCTGCCTCCACCACTAGGTGGCACCATAGTGCGCAGAGCCCTGGATTCAAATTCAACCTCAGACACTTACTAGCAGTATAACCCTGGGAAAATCACTTCATCTCTGTCCTCAGTTCCCTTAGCTATAAAATGTGGACCATATTTCATCTACCTCCCAGGTTTATTGTGAGGACCAAGGGAGATGACATTTGTGTGCCTGGCACATCTGTCATTGTTATTCAGTCATGTCTGACCCTGTGGACTACAGCACACCATTACTATCCAGGGGGTTTTCTTGGCAAAGACCCTGGAGTAGTTTGCTATTTCCTTCTTCAGTGGTGCAAAAAGAGGTCAAGAGAGCTGTCCGGGGGCACAGAGCTAATAAGTGTCTGAGGCCAGATTTGAACTTAAGTCTTCCTGACTTCAGGACCAGTGTTCTATTCACTGAGTTACCTACTAGGAAAATGGAGGTTAAGTCACTTGCTTGGTACATAATAGGTTTTAATAAATGCTTCCTTTCCTCAAAGAACACTGGGCGAAATCTCATAAAAAGAAATTAAGTAGAGATAAAATATTAAGTTTTCAAAGAATTCAAAAATTCAACTTCTTAAGTACAAGATGGGGGACACATGATAAGACAGCAGTTCATCTGAAAACAATCTCAGGGTTTTAGTGGACCACAAGCTTAATGTGACTTAATAGCAGGATATGGCTGCTAAGAAAGACAATGTGATCTCAAGCACTATGAAGAGAGTCATAGCATCATAGAATTTGATAATTAATAATTCTATTTTCCTTTGCCCTGGTTGATCATACCTGCTATGTTGTATTCACTTCAGGGTACTACTAACCCCTTTGGTTCAGTAGTCCTTTAATCTGGGGTCCCGGAACTTCTGTTTGTAATTTTAATAACTGTATTTCAATCCAACGGGTTCCTTTTGCAATCCAATGTATTTTATATTAAATATATATTATATTATACATATTAATATGTTATAGCTAGGTACACATTGGGTAGAGAACTGGGCTGTTCCATAAAACTTGGGGACTGATGCCATGTGAGGGAAAGTGTCAAAGAGGACTCCAGGATTATTATTTCATATGTATGTATACTATTATATTTTATATTAATATAATCTATAACATGTTATATATTATGTTATTTGTATATGTATGGTATGGATTTTAAAACATGATTCTGGGAAGGGATCTACCAGTTTCAGCAGATTGCCTAACAGGTCTATGACACAAGAAAGGTTAAGAAACTCTGCCTTCAAATGATTAGTTTGAGTCTGCAAAGTCTTTCTCTGGTGCCTCAGCATGGTGTGAAAGTGGTCCTTGATTCTTTAAGGCTACTGAATTTCTGGCTGACTCTACCCTCACAGATAGTTACAGCAATAAACCATCTACTTTCTGAGAACGAGCCTTGCTTATGCTCAGCACCATAGGATAGCCATTTGGTGCTGGATTCTTTGGCCATGGCAACCTATGAAATAAAGAAAAATATAAAATGATCCTCAATCCTGAGGGACTTTGGTGTATTCATAACTAATGATTGCTACATCTGGAACAGCAGGAAGCTCTTCTTGGATCACTGCTTTGAGAAACTGGGGGCTTTCCTAGCTTGGAGCCTTGGGGAGAGGAAGGTCACCCTTGACATCATAAGGTATACTAGCCAGGGCAAGGTAACCTACACTGTAGCTCAGAAGGAGAAGGGTAGAGGATGGGATGGGAACAAGTGTTTATTTATTTATTAAGACAAATATAAACATTTTTTATATATTATATTTACATGTAAATATATTTTATATATGAATAAATTAAAATAAAATAAATTCAACATTCACTTCCATAAGATTTTGAGTTCTGAATTTTTCCCCATCTTTCCTCCCCCCCTCATAAGACGGCATGCAATCTGATATAGGATCTACTTATACTTTCATATTGAATCCATTTTCACATTAGTCATGTTGTAAAGAAGAATTAAAACCAATGGGAGAAACCACGAGAAAGAAAAAAGAAACATAAAATGAATAAGAGAGAGAGAGCAAATACTATGCTTCCATCTGCATTCAGACTCCAAAGGTCTTTCTCTGAATGTGGATAGCATTTTCCATCATGACTTCTTTGGAGCTATCCTAGATTCTTGCATTGCTGAGAAGAGCTAAGTCTATCAAAGTTAGTCATCACACATTGTGACCGTTACTGTGTACAATGTTCTCCTGGTTCTTCTCACTTCACTCAGCATCAGTTCACATAAGTCTTTCCAGGTTTCTCTGAAGTCCACCTGTTCATCTTTTCTTATAGCATAATAGGGTTCCTTTACATTCAGTCATTGTTCAATCATTCCCCACCTGATGGACATCCCCTCAATTTCCAGTTCTTGGCCACCACAAAAAGAGCTACAATGAATATTTGTGTACATGTGGGTCCTTTTTTCCCATTGGTATGATCTCTTTGGGAAACAGTCCTGGAAGGGGTATTGCTAGGTCAAAGGCTATGCACATTTTTATAGCCCTTTGGGCATAGGGGTTGAACAAGTATTTTTAAAGCACCCACTGTGTGCCAGGCACTATTTTCGAAGTGCTTTACAGATATTCATTTAATCTTCACAACAATCCTGAGAGGTAGGTACTATAATGAACTCCATTTTACAGTTGAGGAAACAGAGTCAGGCAGAGGTTAAGTGACTTGCCCAGGGTCACAGAGCTAGAAAGTGACTAAGGCTAGATTTGAAATCAGGTCTTCCAGACTCCAGGCCCAGTTCACTACCCTCTGTGCACCTAGCTGCCCACACTGGGATACCATGATGTGTAGAAGTAGTTGGGGTGGAGTATAGAAGAAGGAGTTCTAGGATTATACCTATCACCACAACTGAAGTTTCAGAGGAAAAGTGTACCCTCAGAGACCACAATGCTTCTCCAACAATGAAGGGAAGGAAAAGAGTCCTGGTAAGAGCTAGGCAGGGGAGGGATCGGGATCCAGGAGAAAGCTGCAAATGGCCTAGTGAGAAGGGAGAAAAAAACATGCCCCTGGGAGACAATGTCAGATCTTCAAAGGCTCCCACCCCGGGGCCCTATGACCATACTCTCCTTAGAGCTCCATTCTGCAGTGACATTGTCAAGGTGGTTGAAAATGGGGCAGGAAATGCTAAAAATCACAGTTTTTTGGCCATCTATAAAAATTAATGTCATGGCTGGTGCTTTAAATATGAAATCCATGGCCAATGATGATTCAGTCTGGCTCCTGGCTTTGCTGGCTTCCTTTAAGACTCCTTCTAAAGCTTTTTGATTCCTTTTTAAGTTTTCATCAATTACATTCTGATGTGTGTATGGATTATCATCACAAAGATTTTGTAGCAATGAGAAGCTAACCACATTGGTCAATCGTTATTGACATCTTCTTGCTTTCCCAGTTTCTGGCAATAAGATACATGAATTTTTCCCAGGATCTTAATCCTGATCCCTCAGCAGCCTCAAAATCTTGGTCCAGCCCAGCTGTTCTTTTGTTTCTGGCTTTTTTACTGCCGTTTTTATTTTTCTGATTTGTCACAGAAGGCAGTGATGTTAAAATCTGAACGTCGTTGATGGAGAAGACATTGTTAAAGAAATTCTTAAGGATTTCTTATTTTTCTTCTGTTCATTGTCCCTCCAGTTTTGTAAAGTCTTTAAGTTGATCTGGTTTCCTTGGGTCTCTTCTGTATTTTCTCCAAAATTGTTTTTCACTCCACTGCTTCTCAGGATTCTGGGAGATGATAATTGCTTACAATCTCACACAAAGATACCACAGACTGCTTAACCAAAAAGTTTGTATTCTAAGTCAGTGACTAAGAATTCATGAGTTTCAATATGTGGTAAAGGCATGTCTTTTTATGCCGTATGTTTCTACCCAGCACGGAAATCAAACATTTTCTGGTTGAGATCTTTCAGTTATTTTGTTATGGAGATTAATTTACATTGGTTAAATTTCCTTAGCAATGGGGACATCTTGTGTCCATGTCTGTCTTTAATCCATCTCCCATTTTGGACATCCATAACTTGTTGAAACAAGTCAGGTTGGAATTATCTCAATTGTGCCCATTTTATTTTTAATTTCATATGAATTTGAATCTTTTAAGAACTTCATGTTCTAGTTGCATAAGGACAGCTGAATCAGAAATGGTTCCCACATTGGTGGCCAGTCATTTTCCTTCTAATAAAACATCACATTATCCTTCCTGACTTTTCTTGAAGACTGTATCCATGATATAGAGACATGAGAGTTCAATATACTCTGGAAGCCTCTGGGTTTTCTTTTCATTTCTTACTTCTTACTTTCATTTCTTATTCATGTTCTCTTTTCTCTGTCTCTGTCTCTCTCTGTCTTTGTCTCTATCTCTCCTTTTCTTTCTCTCTCTCTGAAATAAATTCTCTGTTCTCTCTTTCTCTCTCTCTCTCTCTCTCTCTCTCTCTCTCTCTCTCTCTCTCTTTCTCTCTCTCTCCTCTTCTTTCTTTCTTTCTGAAATAAAGCTTAAGTCAGGAGTGGGGAACCTGCCATATGTGGCCTCGAGGTTGCAGGTTCCCCACCCCTGGCTTAGGTGTAAGAAATGCATTTCTAAAACTATACATATATATGTAGAGAGATGTATATATGTATAGGGATATTTGTATATATCTCCAAATCACCAAGTATTATTATACATGTTAATTTAATATAGAAGGTCTTATCAAGGTCTTTGTAGAATTTTTCTTCCTCTCATCTGCACAGATATTGATGCAAAATCGCCATGATTTTCATAGTGAAATTTTTTGGGAACTACTTACTATGAGCATTATATTACAAGATGACCAAGTTTCCCATGAATTATTAGGGCAGCTGGGTGGCTCAGTGAAATAAGGTGCTGGGCCTAGAGTCAGGAACATTTGCTAGCTGTATAACTCTTGTCAAGTCACTGAACTACGATTGCCTCAAAAAAAACAAACTACGTACTTCGACCATCCCCCCAGCTGCTGGTGCCTTCCTCAAACTACCCGATATTTAACTATTTTGTTTATATTTGTGTTTATCCAGAGATAGAGAATGTGTGTGTGTGTGTGTGTGTGTGTGTATGTGTGTATACATATATACAGAACGCTAAGCCTGGAGTAATGAAGACTATCTTCCTGAGTTCAAATCTGGGCTCAGACTCTAACTGTGAGACCCTGGACAAGTCGCTTAACTCTGTTTGCCTCAGTTTCTTCACCTGTCAAATGAGCCAGAGAAGGAAATAACAAAACACTCCAGGATCTCTGCCAAGAAAACCACAAACTGGGTCACAATGAGTCAGATGTGACTAAAATGACTAAACAACAACAAAAATCAGGAAAATTGTTTCCAGTGATTCTTTATGGAAGCTGTTCCACTCATCTTTTCTATTTTTTGACCAGTACCAAAGTAGTTTTTTTAATGTGTTGTTTTTTTTTTTGTTTTTTCTGCTTTGTTTGTTTTGGAGACAACTAGGATTAAGTGACTTGTCTAGGGTCACACAGCTAGTAAGTGTCAGAGTCCAGGTTTGAACTCAGAACCTCCTAACTCCAGGACCAGTGCTAAAACAGTTTTGATGATCATTGATTTGTCATATAATTTGAGCTCTGGAAATTATTCTCCCTTAATTACTACTTTTTAAAATGATTTCCATTGAGATCCTGTATCTAGGCCTTTTGTTCCTCCAAATGAATTTTATTTTGACTTGCTGTATAAAGCAGATCTTTGGCAGTCTGACTGGTAGCTTTACTGTTTTTTACAGTCACACAGTTGACTAGAAGAGGTGGAAAATCCTAAAGATGCCCCAGTGCTTGTTTTCTGGTTATTAAAAAAAAAAAAGCATTTGATTTGAAGAAGCAGACTCCCACCTTAAAGGTTGTCTTTCTCTTGGCAAAGGCAGGAATCTAAGCCTTCTGATTTTTCTTCCAAAGTTACTTCCACTACTTTATTCATGGTCATATTTTTCCTCTACCACCCAAGACAACTGTTATTCAGGGCAAGCAAGATTTTAATAAATTTGATAATGCTGATTATTAAATAACAAAATAGCCGTATTTTATTGACACTAATGAACAGAATTATATGGTGGGCCCCAACCTGTTTTTCATCAGTCTGTACACACAGAGCACACCCATAATAAATGTAGGAGTGAAATTAGATGTCGCTCTCCATTGTAACTGGAGCCATGAAAACATGGTACAATGAAAATTTGAGTAAAGGTCCTGGGTTTGAATCCGGAAATCTACCTATGTGAACTCTAAGAGATCTCTACACCTTCCCAGGTTCTCATTTTCCTCATCTGTAAAATGTGGAGTTTAAACTAGGTGGCCTCTGGGAGTCTTTTCAGTTCTAAAGACATGATACAGCTTGGTGGGACATGTTAAGAAAGGTTAAGGGGTCCCCTGAACTTGTCTTTTTGAGTTGCCATATCTTTCTAGAAACACTGGACCTAGAATATGCAGGAGGCCCTGAATGTGTGAAAGACAAAGCTCCCTGCCCCACATTCCCCCCAGCTGACATAATCTGTTGTCTGCATCCCAAACTGTGATGGGGTGCTTGGGTGCTTGTGCTTGGACCCCAATTCTAAGATCACATTTCTCCCTAGCTTAAACAAAACCGTATCCCTGACAGTTTTCTCCCCAGCCCAAGGACACTATGCCTAGCAACAACTCATGAGTGGGACCCAGTAAGATAAACTACCTTTCTCCACAATTACTCATGAGTGGACCTCAGTAAAACAAACTGTCTTTCCTTATCACAAGAACAAGCTGACCTCTGAAGAAATTCTCTTGTAAAAACAGGACTATCTTGTAACCACAGAATTATCATGTATTGATTCCCAAAGTAATCATATTCAATCTAGAGCTCAAGCTACAGACGTCAACTCTCAGAGATATCTTGGTACAGAAGTAACAGACCAAAAAGACACCCCTGAGAAACCCCTTCCCCTGATTTCCAGTAGTGAATGACACCTGTGACCAAGGTTGTAAGCTATCACCTAATTAGCATATCTGCCAGATAATCCACTACTTTTCCTATATAAGCTTTAGCATCGTTCCTGTTAAGTAGCAAGCTCCTCAGGGAGCTCTGCCCACCATATTGGCATTGCAGTAAACCTTTGCCAACTTGACTTAAAGAATTCCTGAGTCTGTGAATTCGCTACAGACAACCCTGTCCAGTACTCTGGTCTTTGGGGGTTCTCTGAACCCCTTAAACTGCATCAACCAGACTAGACTCCCTGTATGCCCTTGGGAGTCAAGACAGTGGCCAGACAGTCTTCACCAGGCTGAGAAACTGCTTATGCAGCTGAGACCCCGTAGATAAGTAAACCATTCTATTTTCATAGCATAGAAATTCCCAAGGGAAACGAATGGGGCTTTTGCTATCACCTTGCTCCTCCCCTTCAAGAGTGGTTTTGTCCTTTTCCCACCTTAGTGTAGTAAAACACCTTTCTCCTTCCCATGCCATAACCCCTTAGTTAGAGATATCTGGTATCCCCTCCTTCCTTTGTCCTACTGTTACAAATATGCATATTTCTGTAATGTAAAAATTTCTTTTAACATTCTTTCCTTTGTACCCAGGCCCAAATTTCCATCTTATGGCTTCCAAGGTGCTCACAGACAGACTGCTGAAACAGGTATGAGAATCTAGCTGTCTTCTATTTAAGCCAGACATTAAAGAGTTGTACTAAAATCTGATAAACTGTCACTTGTCTCCCTAATTTTTTTTTTTTGTTTTGGAAAAGTTATTTTTTTCATAAAATTATGCTTTTACAGAAAACCTTTTCCAACCTCTCTTAATTCTAGTGTATTCCTTCTGTTAATTTTTTAAAAAAATTTATCCTTTATATAGTTTGCTTTTTAAATAACTGCTGGCATGTTGTTTTCCTATTAGACTGTAAGCTCCTTGAGAGCAGGGACTGTCTTTTGCCTCCTTTTGTATCCCCATTGTTTAGCACAGTGCTTACCACATACTTGGAGCTTATTAAATGTTTATTGATTATGTAATAATATTACGTATGACAATATTATATATGTTGTTCAGTTGTGTCCAACTCTATGTGATTCCATGGACTTTTGTCAATCAGGTTTTCTTGCCAAAGATATTGGGGTGGTTTGCCATTTGCTGTTCCACTGTGTCACTGTCATACAGATGAGGAACTGAGGCAAATAAGGGTTAAGTGACTTGCCCAAGATCACACTTATAGTAAGTATATGAGGCTGGATTTGAACTCAGAACTATCTTCCTGACTCCAGGCCTGATGCTCTGTCCACTGCACTACCTAACTACAAATATACAGAGGTGCACGAACACACATAGAATTAATGTTATTTACAAATATATATTACAATATTATATAATACTGTATATTATATTAATATGTAATTATATGTGTTGATTGATTGATGCTAACATGTAATAGTTTTATTGTTATTTTAATAATAAATTTATAAAATTGGACAATTCTTATAGTTTAAATTTCTAAAGTGGTAAATGGGTATAAGCCACATAAACAAACGTTTGGAGCAGTCCTCGACAATAAGGGTTCTCAGAACAAAAAGGCTGCCCTTACGGTGTCTAATTCCAGGCGTGACTGTGAGGGGCAGCCCCGGTTTACGTAACACAGCTCTAGGAACCGCAGCAAAAGCTTTTCTCGCCCCGTCGTTTCCGGCTTTCATTCATTACAAGCCTTACTCAAGTCCAGTCAGCTGACTCCCGGGGAAGGCCGAGTTAATTACACTCCAGGAGCGCAGGCGGAATAAAAATCGAAGCACGTGCACCGTGGAGCTTCTTGGCTCCTCTCCCGTTCCGTAGTCCGTGCGTCCTACTACGACTGCGCAGTGTCCGTCTATAAAAGCCGCGCCTCCTGCGGCTGTACGGAGTGGTCCTTGCAACTCTGTCCGCTTCGGTTCTCTGTTTTGCGCTCGGCCTGGAGTCTCTCTGAAACCGCAGCCGCGGCCGCCGTCAAGATGGCGTCCACCAGCCGGTTAGTAAGTCCTGCCCAGACCGGCCGGGGGCGAATCCTCGGTGGGTCAGCTTCCGGGGGGCGCCGTGGCGGCGTCGCGGGGTAGGCGAGGCCCGGGAGGCGGGGCCGGGCCCAGGCGCGCCCGGGGGGACGCGGGGGATTCTTTTCATCCGCCTCGGGGCATTTCTCTGACGCTTCCTCTTTCTCTCCCCGAGGCTTCTTCTCTGGCCGTCCCCTCCCCGGGTCTCGGGCTCAGTCTGGGCCGCCGGGGCGGTTTAGCCTTCGGCCTCCGCTTGGGTTGCTGCTTCTGAAAGCAAATCTTTCTGCCCAAAATGGGCGATTTGAGGAAGTCCTTCGGTGGCCGTGGGGAGCGCAGTGCTCGCTGTCCGATGTCGCGTAGATCCCTCCTTGGGACAGGCCTCCCGAGTGTGTGCAGACTCTAGCCGAGGCTCCCTCCCGGGAGCTTGGTCCTAGGGCCTTTTTTTTTTTTTACCGGAAGCCGAGAGCGAGCCCAGGGGCTGTTGACTTTCCCTTAGGGAGACGGGCACCCCCATGCCCCGCCGCCCATTCCTCCGTGCGCTGTGGGCTTGTCCGCCGGTGATAGCGTCTGCGGCGTCGTCCCTCGTATTGACGGTTCCCAGTCCAGAGCCGCCCCTAGCCTGAACTCTGGGAGAGCCGCGTCCGGCTGCCGGATGGCAGTAGCTTGAGTGGCCCCGACAGCCTTGTTTACGGCCTCTGCGGAGAATGCTTGGGGTGACCACTACTTCCATCATCGCAGTGGGTGTGGCTTTCAGGTGAGGTTGGGGGGAGGCACCTGCCAGTCCAGTCTGCTCTGCAGGTTTAGTGCCTTCCCTAAGGGAGAGCGTCAGTTGTTCTGATGGCCACGCAGCACTTAATTTAAAAACAACAACAAATCTCTTGACTAATTTAAAAACAACAACAAACCTCTTGACTATAGAGATTTAAATGTATTTTGTAATCTTCTGTAATACTTAGGGCGAATATAGTTGAAAATACATTGGAATACACAAGGGCTTGCTCTGCAAATCAAAGAATGTGCTGTAGTGTTAAACCACTATTTAGGGCAGTGCTTCCAGTTTGTGGATTAAGGACTTTTTTTCCTTCCACTAATAATAATAATAATTTCTTCCGAATTAGTACCTTCGTGAAAGAAAGGAGCAACAAGGAAAGATTGTGGAAAGCCTGCATCTGTTAGTGTTACTTATGGGAGCAGTTTTTTATAAGAGCTATGTTCTCAAGAAAGAATAGAGAAGAGTTAAGTTTTCGAGTTTAGCTTTGGCGAACATTTAACCTACTCTGCTAGAAGCCAGTGCGAGGCACTGGGAGAGAGTTGAGAGTTTAGATGAGACATGGGCCCAAGCCTTCCTGGAGCCGGATACAGCCTGGAACCCAAAACAAGGTTTGGAATCAGCTCTGACTCTGGAGGGGCCATTTGCTTCCTGTTTCCCTTTACCATAGAATCCTCCGTCTCAGATTCTCTTTGCCTTCATCGTCTCCCTTCCCCGTTACCTTTTTATGGTGGTGTAAGTTTTATTTCTTATGCTTTCATGTTCGTTTTAGGTATTTATAAGTCAGGGGAGACATTTTCATGTTTTAATGGTGGCGAGGGAAGAGGAAGGAGTAGAAAACTTAATAGTATAACTCAAGGTAATTTAAGTTTGCAGGAATAATCAGAATTGTCTTTTTATGTTACCATATTGATGCAAAATTGTGTTGTAATATGGTGCAGAGTAGTGACCTAGGAGGGGTCAGGAGGTCTTAGTCAAATTATTAAGCCTCACCAGACCTCAGTTTCCTCCTCTGTAAGTGAAGAATTCTGACTAACTGATTTCTAGTGCTCCTTCCAGTGACAAGTCTGTGAAACTGTGAAAATTTAACCACACCTCTGTTAAACATTAACATGAGTTGGCATGTCCATTCTTTGAGAATATAAATCCTGAAAGCATCAAGACACTTGATGCTTTAGCCTGTGAAAGTTTAGTTACATCAAGTAACATGCCTTGAGTAACCAAAATATTTAACATTAACTCTAAGAATTGGATTATGGGAGTTTTTTATTTAATGGGATACTGATTGTTGAAAAGATATTTTTTATACCTGTCCTAAAGTGGATTTATGAATGGAATAGAAGTGTAAGTGAGACAATTATTATTTGGATCTTAAGGGGGAGGGGAATGCAGATTTTAAAACGTGATGAATGCTTAAACCATTCTGATTCAACTGATTCATGTTCTATCTTTAAGAAATCTTAAGGCTAAAAAGTTCAACTTTAACTATCAACTAGTATGTATGTAAATATTTTATTACATGTGAGCAACATTACTGGAGTAACAAGTACCAGAATTAACATAGTTGAGCTTTTCTTTTTTTCAACTAGAGAATCAACCAGTTGGCAGAAAGTGAGACCAGATTACTTGGAAAACCCACATACTGGATAATTAGCCCCTGAATTAATTCAGTTCAGTTGCCTAAATATAACTTCTTACAACATGCAATTTCTTTTTTGTAATTATGATTAATAATCACAACCTTCAGGAATTCCTGTTTAAGTAAAGCAGTATTTATTCTCCAGACTTTTTTGAGCACTCCTATCAGCAAAAAAGTTTTGAACGTGTACCCTAAATATTTGTATATTTATGTATAGATAAATATACTGCTGTATTAATGTGCTGTGTACGTTATAAATCACACAAAATACAAATTACAATGAAATAAATATTTTACATTTTAATGATATAAAACCGTTTCTAGTACAAATCAATATTTTTTAATTAAGGCAACGTAAATTTCTGTGTATGTCCCTAACAATGAATTTAATGTTTCAGCGCAAGTAATTTTTCCATTGATGTTTACTAGGTACAATACAAAAAGCTAGTAAAATGTCTGATTTCAGCTCAACAAAATGTTATTTACATCTATTCTTTCTTTGTGTTTTTTGACTAATGGATGGTATTACATCATAGCTTCCTCTTTGTTCTTGTTCATATATTGTAGTCAGATTTTTATAAGTGTGAGGAGCAGGAAAAAGTCCTGTTTGACTGAACTGTAGAGTGTAGAGAGGGGAGTAAATGGTAATAAGGCTGGAAAGATGAGTTGGTACAGGGTTGTGAAGGACCTTAACTGATAGAGAGACTTACTTGTATTTGATCTTGCAGTGAACAAGTTAATAGAGGAAGGAAAGAAGGAATTAAGCAGTTTTTAAGGGCATACTATATATTAGGCACTGCGTTGAGGGCTTTATAGGTATTGTCTCATTTGATTCTCCTAACAGTTCTGTGAGGTGTAGGTACTGTTATTATCCCCTTTTTACAGATGAGACTCCAGACTCAGCTCCATATCCATTGCATCATTTAGCTGCTAGAGTTTGGGGAGGGGAAGGAGCCCCCCACAGTGCAGACATGGTGAGACCTGCATTTCAGCACTTTAGCAGGTGTATGGAAGATGAATTAGAGTGGAGGTAGTAGACTTGAGGCCGGAGGCCAATCAGTAGGCCTTTGCCCAACTGGTGGTCTGGGGTGGGGAGGACTAAGTATGCTGGGGGGAGAAGGAGGGAATGAATTGGAGGAGTAGTGAGGGGGGGATGATGTACTAAAGGTAGGTGTGTGATTGGCTGTCACTTCACCACCATAGCATTAGTTGATTATGTGCACCTTAGAGTCTGTTCTGACTTTCTGTGGCCCATACTTGGGAGACCACTGTTCTAGACCAGTGGTTTCAGATTGAAATAGGAGCCACTAAACCATACATAAGCATCCTTGCTGACTGCATATCTATAGTTATTTTTCAGTTACATAGTAATCTAGTTGGGTGCACAGTGCCTTTGAGACTTCTGGTCTAGACAATAGTCTACATTTTAAAAATAAATAATCTTCCTTTTTGATGTGATTTTTTAAGTATTTTAAGAATTTGAGATTATTCTTCTATCTTCAAGATGGCTGTAGTAGAAAATAAGCTTTGGATTCTACTTTTAAGTACACAAGAATATAAAGAAATATAGAGTGATTAGTTGTTTTGTTAGTAGTAAGTTAGAAGGTACATTTAAGTTATAAAATAAACTATCTGTGATAGTAGAAGAGTATTCAAAAGCCTCCCATTTAAAGAAATACTTTATGCTCTCTTGCAAAACAAGTGCTTTTTTTCTTTTTAATTTAGATTGGATGTACTTCCAAAAGTTACATGTCCAAACCATCCAGATGCTATTTTGGTGGAAGACTACAGAGCTGGGGACATGATCTGTCCTGAATGTGGCCTGGTTGTTGGTGAGTATTTCCTGAGATTCTCAGTAAGAGAGTGCTTGAAAATAATTGTTCCTATGATGTACAGCAGAGGTGTGAAAGAGGGGCCCAGACCAGATTAAAATGTAATTGGGAAATGTTTGACAAACTAAATAAAAATAGAGAGCAGTGTAACGTGCAGCAGCCAGTGGGGTCCTATTCAGTCTGAGCTTGGCACCCCTGAGGTAGATAAGATAAAGAACATTTTCTTCCTGTCAGAATTTCATTTTGTCCAGCAAGGGTACCCTGAAGCAGGATGGTATAAAGCAGTGCTTCTCAACCTTCCTAATGCTGCGACCCTTTAATGCAGTTCCTCATGTTGTGATGGCCCCCAACCATAAAATTATTTTCGTTGCTACTTCATAACTGTATGAATCATAATGTAAATATGTGATACGCAGGATGTATTTTCATTGTTACAAATTTAACATAACCCACAGGTTGTGGACCACTGGTATAAAGGTATTGTCTCTTACCAGTCATGTGGGGAACAGTACACCTGACTCAGCCCTGGAATTCACACCAAAAGCTAGACATGAAGAGACTTTGTAACCAATTACAGGTTCTCTAGAGTTTCCTAGAACTGAGACTCAGGTAATGAAAAAAAACAGCTTGGGTTAGGGATGTGAAATGGAGGGACTCTGGAGCTACATCTCATTGGTCCTCATGAGGAGTCTTGTGGGGTAAGATCTGGGCTGCTGGAGGAACTTGACATGTTATGAATTTGCTTTATTGTCTTTCATAATGGCTCTGTGCTCTGACATTAGCTGCTTTTTGTGGCAACCTTGTCTTCCCTGGTATAGACAGAGATCAAGATGTGAGCTGGACAGTCAGGTTGCTTCTCTCAAATTCTCAAGTTCTCACCCATTTTTCTTGGATTTTCTCTCCTATATCAACTCAGAATGCTGTTTTCATTTAATTTTCAATTCTGACCTTTATTCAGGTTAAAAGGGCTAAAAAAAACCACCTCATCATTTGATTCCGCCATGCTATTGTCCAGGTGCATTTCTTTCCCCCTTCTCATCTTGGCTATTGAGAAAGCCACCTACACTCACTACCTTCACTTCTCCTCTCACGCAATTCTAAACTCTCTGCAATCTGGCTTATTGTCTCCATCCTCATCTTTCTTGAGGTCTCCATGACCTTTTGGGCTGTCAGGTGCTCAATTCTCCTCTTTAGTTTTGAGTGACACTGGTCTTTTCTATATTCCTTCCCAGTGATTCCTCATTATCTGTGTAGTTTTTCCTGATCCTGGGTGTCCCCGAAGGCTCTATCCTGGACCCTCTTCTCTTTTCATTCTATGCTGTCTTACTTGGTGAGATGCCAGGGGCTTGGTTTTCATCTCTCTGCAGTTGATTACCAGATTTATAAATCCAGCCCTCATCTCTCCTCACATCTTAGATTTCCTCAACTTCGCGAATTCTGTACATCCACAACAGAACTCATTATCCCTTGTCCCTGAGCTCTCCCCTGCTTCTATGTCTTCTGTTATTGTCTTTTGTTCTTTTATACTCACCTTATATATCCAATCTAATGTTAAAGCTTTTTGTTTTTTTATCTTCACAACTTCTCATGTACATCCACATGGGCACCTACCTAATATGCCTGTCACCTCTTGCAGTTGTCTTCAAGTCTTTCTTTACTCAGTAAACTTCAAAGGCTCCCTCTCACCTCCAAGATCAGATATAAAATCCTCTGTTTGGTTCTTAAAACCCTTCATAACATGTTCTCTTCCTACCTTGTGAGTCTTAGGAAGACTGGAGACTCTCTATCACCCCACTCAGTGCATTTTCACTGGCTGTTTGTTGCCCATGCCTAGCATCCCCTTCTCCGCTCACCTCCACTTCCTGGCTTCAAGACTCAAGTCTCTTCTGCAGAAGACCTTCTTCCCTTTCCCCCTCAAGTCAGTTCCCTCTAAGATTGCCTTCCATTTATACCATATATGCATTACCTGTGTACATATGGTCACATAAACGTGTGTTTATAGTGTGTGTGTGTCTGTGTAGAGTTTTGTGCTAAGTGTTGGAGATACAAAGAGAGGCAAACCTAGCCCCAGCTCTCTAGGAGGTGACATGTCGGGGAAGGTAATATGAAAATAACCATAGATATAAGATAAACAGATCTCTGTATATGTGTGTGTACATATATATATGTATATATATGTGTATGTATATATATATATACATATATCTTACAAGATAGATATCTGTTAAGTACATGTTAGCTGCCCCGTTAGAATATTGGTTCCCAGGGGCTGGGGCCAAGTTTGCCTTTCGTTGGCTCCCCGGCACTTAGGATCGTGCTTAATCACTGTTTGGTGACTGACTTTTATAACCCCCTAACACCTATTCTTCTTTGAATACATATTTTTAAGACCCAACACTTACAAAATACAGTAAGGGCTCTTTCAATGTTCCACTTGGTTTGGTTTTTTCCAATTCATAGTTGTCTTTATATGATACTTCTTATGATGAAAGTACAAAATGTAACTTTAATTTTAAAATATCATGTAGAATTATTCAGCAGATGTTGAATTAGGTAGCTGTCACTTGCAGGGCAAAATTCCTGTTCATTAACCAGACAAGGATGGACAAAAAAACCTGCGAATGTTTTTGATGAATAGTACCTGGCTAGGGAAATCCTAAGAATCCTTGGAGAGACTCTTTAACAGTCTCGAGTCTAGAATTTAAACTTTTCCCTGGAGTCTGAGCAATACAAATTTTGTTTTTAGGTAAATTTCTTAGATGTTTATTTTAAGAAGCAACAAAGCAAACCTAGGTAGTGTATTTGTCAGTAAGAAAGATTTTTATTAACACCCATTTGTCAAATTTGGCCTTTTGTTAACTTGGTTCCTGCCATGTGCTTTCTGTAACCAGCTTGATCTATGTTCTTCCTATTATAGTAAGGAAGTGAGGAAGGACTCAGGCTGGGCAAATACTCTCTAATCCACTGAGAAGATAACATTTACAGTTCTTTACATTTGAAACGTTGATGTTTATTCTGATGTCTGGATTCAGTCTCTCTTAACACCGTGTATCTTCCCTGAACAGCTTGAAGAAAAATTACTCTTACCATAAGCTAATCCTGCTTACCATTTTTAAAAAATCACTTGCAAACTTAAAATATTCTGATTTTAAATTGTGAGTGTGAGTGCTATATCAATTCATAGAATGTGGTTTGGACATTTTAGGGGGCATTGAAACATTTTGAAATTATTGCAAATCATTACTACATGGAGTTTAATAGTGTGCTTGTTTTTATAGGAATAATTGTGCCCTAAATTGATTCAAATTGTTTGTTATTAGTATTCAGTTTTTGTTGAAATCATCTGAAATGTGAGGTTAAGTCCAGGACCTGAAGTTTGATTGCAAGATTGTCTCCAGCTCTTCTATATCTCAGTCCTGATTATGTGCTACCTCATTTCTAGAGCCATGGAATCCTGGCAACTCTTTGGACTTGTACTTGAAGTGTGAGGGTGAATCAGACTTTCTCGACTTGCCTTTGTTCCTTGAGTATATTTGTCAGCAAATAAGCCAGTGTGAATCACCCAGAATCAGCTCACCCAGCCCTTCATTTGGGATTTACAGAATTCTAGCCAAAGTCTGACTGACTTTGTATACCTTGCACTGAGCACAGTACCTCACACACAGTAAAAGTTTAACAAATGCTTGCTGAGGAGTCAAAGCTGACAACAAAGAAAGGCTTGTCCTTCCAGTATCTAGTTATTAGCTGAAGGTAATTGGGGGTGTGGGGTGCAGGCACATTTCCTGTTTCCATGTATAGTTTTGGCCTCTTTCTTCTGTCATTTTCTTTGAATATTCTTACAAAATTTGATTTAGTCCCTTTTGCTGTATGAATTGCTTCTTCCTAATTGCTTGCCAGATTCTCTTTGTTTAAACTCTGTGAGTTGGCTTCCTTTGGGATTTGTAAAATTTAGAATTTCTCTAAATCAGGTTCTTTTGTATTTGGTTGATGTGCATTCAGTCTTGACAGTACTTTTTAGCAACTGATCAATTCTTTTCATGGGATAGTCAGAATTTCTCATATTTTTCTAGTAGACCAGTAAAAACTATCTTAACTTAAACTATCTTCCTGAGCACTGTCCTCTAGTTCTTTTGCTTTGGTTTGTAAAGAGCTAAAATAATACTCTAGCTTTGACATTTGAACATTTTAAAATTTTGCTCTTTTCTTCCACAGTGGCATTTTTTTCCCATGCTCCAGATCATTCTGCTTCAATGAGATTTATTTCTATGTTATCAACTCTTATCTCCTGAATTCTTCAGCTGACTTAATTTTAGTTTTATATGCAGCAGAACTTTTGGTTTTATTTAATTCTAGAAGTCCTTGCCCTTGCCCTCTTGCAATATAGCTTCCTAACTGATCTGTTCAGTTTAGTCTCTTTACCTTTTCTGACAATGATGTTTGGGATGAAGTAGAATAATTTTCCTAAAGTATAGGAACACTTATTTGTTGTTTTTCATATCTAAATAATTTTCTGGTTTCTGGATTTTTTGGTTTATGTTACCAATTCAGTTCAACATTTATTCATTCTATTTGTTGCTATGTGCTGGGCATTGGGGGCTATAATGATAGATATGATATAGTCCATGCTCTAGAGATGTTTGGAAAATCAAGTAGGGAAGGAAGGCATGTATACACATAACTGATATTATGAAGAATATTTTTGGCTGAATGTGAGCTCCTTGAGAATATAGATTTATTTAATTTTTGTCTGTGTGTCTCCAGAGCTAAGTATGATTCCCTAAATGTAGTATCTGCTTAATGTTGGTTGAACTGAGATAGAAGAGGTCCATCTATGTCAGTTGGGGAATGGCAGAACAAGATATGGTATATGTGAATGAGACAGTATTGTGCTGTGAGAAATCGTGAATGCTGAAGGGGATGGCTTCAGAAAACCCCCAGAAAGGCCTGTATGAACTGATGCAGTGAAGTGAGCAGAACCAGGAGAACAATTTATACAGATAAGAACAGCATTGTAAAGATAATCAAATTTGAAAGACTTAGCTCTGATGAACTCAGTAATCAACCACACAGTTCTAAAGAATACATGATTAAACATGCTCCCCAGCCCCGACAGAAAGTGACTGACTCAGTACAGATTAAGAAATATTTTCCTTTCTCTCTTTTTTATTTTTTCTTTTTTTTTGGGGGGGGGGGGCAGGGTATAAATATGACTAATGCAGAATTTTATTTTACTTGCCTATACATATTTGTAACAGATTTTGTTTTTATTGCCTTCTCAGTGAGTAGGGGAGGGGAGTGAATTCTGAATTTAAAATACAATGAAATGGAATTTTAAATTATATTAGAAGTGTGTGCATACATATACATACATACTCATACACACACACATACACACAATGAAAGAAAACAGGTTTAGGAAAAATGCTGTGAGAAGTTTGGTGGTTGCTGTGGAGTGCCAGGGAAGGCTTTGGGGAGGAGGTGCCACCTGCTTTTTAGTGTCTTCATTTCTTCTCTTCTCTCTGCATTCTGTTTTCCAACTTCATGTTTTAACTGAAACTGCTTTCCATAGTAACTAGCAGTCTCTTAATTACCAAATCCATTGTCCCTTTCCCACTCTTCTCATCCTTCTTGACCTTTGCACTGATCATTTCTTGGATATTCTCTCCTCTCTCACTTTCAGAGTCCTTCAGTTTTTGAAACAAAGGGCGTCCCTCAAGGCTGTATCCTAAACCCTCTTCTCTTTTTGTGCTTCACTGTTGGATTTGGTGATTGCATAGCTCCCACAAGTTCACTTAGCCCTATACAGACGATTCAGTGTCTAGCCCTAGTCTGTCTTCTGAACTACAAGTCTTGCATCACCAACTTTCTTTTAGATATCTTGAACTTGGTGTTCTGTAGGCACCTCGAACACAATCCCCATGTCTTCCCAGCTTCCCTATGAAACTTCTATACTCCCGGTTACCCAGGCTTACAGCTTCAGTGTCATCTACCATCTTTGCTGTCACCCCATATGTTCAGTCTGTTGCCACCCACCTTGTGTCCTTTTCACCTTCCCAATGGCTCCTCTCATCACTAACTCAGACCAGCATCTTTATCTCCTTGCTTTAGGTATCTTCCTCCTCCAGTCCATCCTCTGCTTAGTTGTCAGGATGATAATTTTAAACCACAAATGTGTGACCCTCAGCACCCTACTCATTGAGCTTTAGTATTACCTTAAAGATCCAGTATAAAGTACATCTTGTTCTATTTTATTTCCATTCATGCACTCTGTTATCCAACTACGCTAAAGTAGGCCTTATTACCTTAAACACAGAGCTCCATGCTTTTGTGTGGGCTTACCCCTCATGCCTGGTATGCTCTGCCCCCTCATTTCCTACTCATAGTTTCCCTGATTTCTCAGCACATATTCTTGCTTATGTTGGCCTTTCCCGGATGACCTCCCTCTTCCCTCTCCCTCCTCTCCTCCCATTACCTTATATCCACTCTGTAAATATATGGTATAAACTCACTTATTAACATGATGATGACTCCCCTATTGTGGATTCTCCCTGAATGCAGTGACCATGTTTTTGCCTTTCTTTGTATTCTTAGCACTTGACTGACTGGCTTGACTGTAGTAGAAAACAGAAATTGGAAAGTGGGTGAGAAACATAAAGAAAAGAATGAGCAAAGGCATGGACATAAGTGAGGACAGATGAAGAGCTCTAAGCAAGGCAGAACAGAAAAAATTCTGTGGTTGAATGCAGGGGAGGGAGGATAAAGGAGAAGAAAATCAAGGGTAGCCTTGAATTTTCTTAATGAGTTCAGGTAAAATTGCCTTAGAACAGCTCTTAACCTTTTATGTATGTCCTGCATCCCCTTTGGTATTCTGGTGAAGCCAATGAACCCCATCTCAGAATGTTTTTAAGTGCATAAAATAAAATACATAGGACTACAAAGGAAAGCAATTATACCAGCGGTTCTCAGCCTGTGTGTCGTGACCTCTTTGGGAGTCAGACGACCGAAAGGGTCGCCTAAGACCATCGGAAAACGCATATTTCCAATGGTCTTGGGAACCGAGACACTGCTCCTCTATCTGTCTTCAGGCGGGTCCGCCCACATGCAGATACACCCACATATGGGTACCCAGCGTGGTGACATCATCACGCCCACCCCATCACATAGACCCTGTACAAATACAGGTGTATGTGACAGGATTGGTGCCATCATGTACTTATGCGGACCCGGTCACATGTGTTGAAAGCAGCAGTATTGGAGGTAAAGTAACACTTCATGAATTATGATTACTGGGCAAATGTAAAGTCATGTGCTGTAAAATCATCAACTACTGCAAAAAAAAAAATCTATACCATGGGAACTTAATCTGGATGCTGATCAGTCTTTTTATATTCAGCTGTGGTTGATGTGAATACTGCCCCCTTGTGATAGTAACAGGTATGTAAAAAAAACAGCACAGAGAATGGTAAATCATAGGAAACTTCAATGAACTGTATTGACTGAACTATGCCATGTGTCATCTTTTCTATTATTAAAGCTATTGTTACATATTATTTTCATTAGCAAACCATCCCATGACAGTGGATTATGTAGAGAAGAACGTTAAGGAAAGAAAATATAGTGAGGATTTTTTACAGTATGGTTTTACCTCAATAATTACAGCAGGAATTGAGAAACCGCAATGTGTTATTTGTTGTGAAGTTCTATCAGCTGAATCTATGAAGCCAAACAAACTAAAACACCATTTTGATAGCAAGTATCTGAGCTTTGCCGGCAAGGATACCAACTATTTTAGAAGCAAAGCTGGACTCAAGAAAGCCACACTTGACACTGGTGGCAAGTACCACAAACAAAACGTAGCAGCCGTTGAAGCTTCATATTTGGTGGCACTCAGAATTGCCAGAGCTATGAAACCTCACACCATTGCTGAGGATTTACTATTGCCAGCGGCCAAAGACATTGTTCGAGTTATGATAGGAGACGAATTTGTTACAAAATTGAGTGCAATTTCCTTATCTAATGACACTGTCTGCAGAGGAATAGATGACATGTCTGCTGATACTCTTTTTTTTTTAAATTGATTTGTTTATTTACTTTTAGTTTAGAAGATTCAGTTCCAGAGTCCCTTGAGTTTCAAATTTTTCTCCCCTCCCTCCCCCCCACCCATGGCGGCGTACAATCAAGTATAGGATCTGCAAATACTTTCACATTGTACAATAGTCTGGTTGTATAGAAGGGTTGTAAGCAATGGAGTGAACAATGGGAAAAAAGAAAGGGAACCAAACATGAAAAAGAGCGATAGCATGTAGATTGCTTCAGTCTCCATTTAAACTCTGTTCTTTCTAGATCTTTCTCTGAATGTAGATACTCCTTCCATCCTAAGACTTGTAGAGTTGTCTTATAACTGCGTTGCTGAGAAGAGTCCAGTTTTTCAAAGTTGGTCGTCACACATATGATGTGTCCGTGATTTTGTGCAAATTTTTCCTACTTCTGCTCTTCTCACTTAGCATCAGTCCGTATAAGCCTCTCCAGATGAATATGAAGACCGTCTCCTCCCCATTTCTTATAGCACAATAGTATTCCATTACATTCATATACCACAGCTTGTTTACCCATTCCGCAATTGATGGGCATCCCCTTAATTTCCAGTTTTTTGCCACCACAAAGAGAGCTGCAATAAATATTTTTGTGCATATGGGTCTTCTTCCCACTTCTATGATCTCTTTGGGATACAACCCCAGAAGTGGTATTACTGGGTCAAAGGGTATGTAATTATTTATAGCCTTTTGGGCATAGTTCCAGATTGCTCTCCAGAATGATTGTATCAGTTCACAGCTCCAATTTGGTGACATTTGTAAAGTACTGTGCAAACCTCAAAGCTATGTTAAGTCAGCTACAGGCAGTGATTGTGGAACAAAAGAGGTGATGCTGAACTTGAGAGGGAAAAGACCAGAATTCAGGGACTCGTTGGATAGAAAGGATGGAGATGAAGGAAGATGATTGTGAAAGCCAGGGCAGAGGGACCTGAGTGGACAGCCAGTCCAGCCCCCTGTTCCATGTAAGAATCTTTCTTGTCGCTTCTGTCAGCTGGCCATTACGCTCAAATACTTCCATTGATGGGGCATTCACACCATATCCAGGCAGCTTGGGCCATCACTGGGCATTTCTCACTGTTAGGAGGCTCTTTTTATTTAACAGAAATCTGCCTCCCTGAAATTGTGTCCCACCCTTTGGTACTAGTTCTGCAGAACCATGACAGCCCTGAATGTTTCTGAAGCGCAGTGCTGCACTATCCCCGTCCCAATTTAGGAGATAGAACTTGCTGATTCAAGAATCCTGCCTTCCCTCATCCTCACTATTCTTTAAGTTTACTCATTCTTCTGTGGTTTTTTAAATTAAATTTTATGTTTATTTTTAGGTTACATCACTCAAGATTTTGAGTTGCAAATTTTCTCCCTATCTTTCCCTTACCCACCACCCCAAAACAGTGATCCCACTGTATACCCCCTCCCCCAATCTGCTCTCTCCTATATCCTCCTCCATTCCCCCTCCGACTTTCCGGTAGGGCATTCATTCTTCTCTGCTGTGGATTATGTTTGTTCCTTAAATTGGAGCTGGCAGAACAACCAAGTGAAGATATCGTGGGGACCCATAGAAAATGAGGCCTGGTTAGGCTCAGGGTACAAGTTTTGAGTCATTAGCAGACAGGTGCCTCAGGGAAACCCCAGCAGTAGATGAACAGAACAGAGTCCTTGGCTCACCCCTTCCTGTCCCCAACAGCCACCCAACTGCACCTTATACCAGAACTGTTGGCATTAACTTCCTAGTTGGTTTTCATGTATCCAACTTTTCCCTTCACCAGTCTTCTATACAGATGCCTAAAGTCTGACCTTGTCAGTGCCTGGATTTCTTGGATTCTCTTTAAGTCTTTGGGATGAAATATAAAGTCATCTGTTTGGCATTTAAAGGCTTATCCAGGGTTGGGGAAGCTGTGGCCTTCTGAATCCTTAAGTGTGGCCTTTTGACTGAATCAAAATTTTACAAAACAAATCCTTTTATTAAAAGGATTTATTAAAAGTGTAAGGCTTACACAGTCCGACTCCACCTTACTTTTCCAGGCTGATTATATATCATTCCCCCTCAAGCAAGAATTCCCTATTGCAATACGGCCATATGGGCCAGGCTGACCCCAGCACCTGGAATGCTCTTTCTTAACTCCTCCTCTTTTTATTTTTGTAAATATTTATCTTTGTTATATCTTTATTATATTCTACACTTGCCCCTTCCTCTTTCTTTGCTTTTCTGTGCAAATTCTTTGAAGTGAGGGACTATCTAGTTTTGGGGTTTCAGAGATTTTTGTCTTCATATCATCCCCAGTATCTGGCATAAATATGCATTTTATTAGACAGCAGGAAGTACGCTGAGCTTGGTGTCAAGACCTGGATTCCAATCCAGCTTCAGATACTTCCTGAGTTGTGTGACCTTGGCTAAGTAAATTCACCACTGTCTGCTTCAGTTTCCTCATTTGCAAGGAGATAATAAGTAGCACCTACCTCCCAGGGTTGTTGTGAGGTTCAAATGAGATAATATTTGTAAAATGCTTAGCACAGGGCCTGGCATGGTGGGCACTAAATAAATGCTTATTCCCCTTCCCTTCCCTATTTAATTCTGACTGAAATTGAGAGCTATGGAAAGAGCATTGATGAAAATTTAAGAGTTAAAAATTGGAAAAATTCATTCCTTCCTACCCCGTAGAGTAGTGGAACAGCGTAGAGGGAAAAATGTCTATGTGCCTCCTGTTTAAGTACATAGTGAATGACAGTGTGCATACACTCAGGTGCCTAATAAATGGGAAGCAGACTTTACTGAGGCTTAGCAGAGTGCCTGGTACATAGCGAATGCTTAAGAAGCTCTTTTTCTTTGCTTCTTTTTTTTCAATATAATACAGCAGTACTTACTAAATGCCTAAGTTCAGAACACTGCACATGAGGAGATTTGGGTATTCTCTTCAGTGAAAATTCTCAGTGTCATTTCTTACGTGTGGTTAGTTAAAACCACACTCAGACTTTCCAGAGCAGACACAGACTCAACCACTTAAAAGTTGCACTTAAAGGATTCTGTATAATTTTCTTTTGCAGCTCTCAACAGTATATAAACTCTTTGTTAGCAAGGAACTTTTTCCCTTCTGACCTAAATTTCTTGTGTTCTAGATTAAGCCTTTTTTCTTATTCTGATCTCAGTAGAGATGCTTTCTTGGTCTGTAAAAATGGCCTTTGAAGAACATTACGTTTTCTCTTGCTTTCTCTAAATGCTCCTAAAGAAAATGATCTGTTGCTTTATCTTTTTCCTCATGGTCATGTACTTCTGAGCCTTGTTGTTTGTGACTTTTTTCATTCACTTTTATTTGTATTCAAAACCTCGCATTAATACTTGCTTTAAAAACTAGCATCTGGCTGGTTTTTTGTTACGTTACGGTGGGGTTTTTTGCTGTTGTTTTTGTTAAGGATTGGACATACTGAGATTTTTTAACTGCGTAACTTGGTGATTTTAAACTAAAATTGACTGACTTAGTTTGGGGGGAAGGAGTGTGTGTGTTTACATTTTTAGAGTTTATAAAGCAAGGCTGCATTTATAATCAAATGGCTACATAATCCTGTTAGAATTGATCCTTGATTTCTGTTTAAAGTGTTCAGCATGTTAAAAATTGATCACTAGATGGCAGCATATTCATACTTTAACTGGCATATTTTGCAATTTGTTTTTCATAGATTTTATAAACTGGGGATCAAATGACTTCTGAAATTGTTTCCATTCTACATATGGAGGCTATTGGATTTACTTTTATTTTTTATTCTTCTTTTCCTGTGTTTGCCTTGCCTCCCCAAAGGGATTGTATAGCCTTCCTGAGGGCAGGCATAGTCTCATATTTTATTCCCTAAAGCAGATTTGCATATAGTATCCTACCCCTAGGGAAATAAGCAGTCATTTGTTGATTTAGATGTTGGAAATGAAACAAGCAACATTTCTTGGCATTGGCTGATACTTTTTATTTGATCTTTTATTTCCACTATTAGTAGTAACTTGCATGTAATAGCGCTTTAATACGGTGACAGCACTTGGAAGTTTACAAAATACTTTTCTTCACAACATTATCTCCATGTTACAAATGAAGAAATTCCAGCTCAAAGGTTTTGACTTGCCCGAGGTCACTGCTAGGAAATAACAGAGCAGGCCTTTAAGCCAGGTTTCCTAACCTCAGATTGTGCTCATTATTCCTTTTATACCGTTCATGCTGCTTGCTCCCAGTGAAGGCTAGATCACTGATCCGAAAGTCCATTCGCAGACCCTTCACTTGACGTGAGCCATTGAGTGCTTACTGACGGACCTGAAACAAAGGAGGTAATATTCAATGCTTGTGACCACAGAGAAGTCTCTTTTCCAGTCTCTGAGCTTTTATTTCCCCATCTGTAAAATGGAGGTAACATACTTCAGCTAACTGTCTCATAGTGCCATTGTGAGAAAAGCTCTTTGCAAACAATGCGGAGTAAAATAAGTTATTTAGGTTGTGAAAGCCTGTAAATTTTGTATTTGTCAGTATCTCTCTCAGTTGCTAAAAAAGAAAAAAATGCAAAGTTAATTTAGTTATGATTAGCCTGTTGTCTTTCTTTATAGTAGTTAGAATTTTATTTGAAATTTATACAACCCTAGGGAGCTCTGGGAGTTTCCTTATCCCCATGAAAAAGTTGAACTGGGTAGCTTTTGATTTCCTTCCCTTCTGTGAATCTGCAGTCTTGGACTTAAGTGAGATCACTGCATGGTAGAATTCCAGAGAAATGAAGGGCTACTGCTCTTAAGGATTTAGAAGGCCATGTGTGACCTTAAAGCCTCAGGTTCCCCACCCTTGTGCTCCAGTAATATTATCTTGTAAAGGCTTTAAAATAAAAGTTTAATGTGCCTAAAGGGAACTTTAAAAGAAAGTCTTCAGTAAATCTCACATTTTCTTCCCAGCTTGTTAAAATGAAACTTAGTTGAAACCAAGAACTTTATGTTCTTTATATAATTTTCTGTTTATTTAAAAAGTTAAGATTGAGGTGTAGTTATTTTATGTTAAGCATACTTTATCGCTTTTCATTCAAAATATTTCTTTGCTTCCCAATAACAAGATTTCATTTTCTGTGGCTCTTCTCTTTCAGAAGACACCAAGAATGTATATATGTGGGCTGTGTACCTCATAAGAGCAAAATTGATGCCTTTGCCAAGGTCATAGACTTGTGTAAATACATTCCTTATCTGGCTGGCACCAAAAGATGGTCTGAATTACAAGCAGGTGACTTGATACTGGTGTGATTTTAGGTACTTTGACCAGTGAACTAAATGGGCTCATGGAACAAAATTCTGGATAGTAGTGTCTTTTCTTATTTCCTTTTATTGACAGGATTGCTAACCTAGTAAATAAGGGGGAGCATGCTGCAAATAATTCAGCTCAATTTTAGCAAAACTTATGATGAAGTATTTGAAACTATTCTTGTGAGGGGAGTAGAGGCGTACAGATTAGATCTGCCTAGAGCCAAATAGATTCAGAAGGGCTTGGATGGTTGTGAACAGGTCAGTGTCAGTGTAGAGTATCCCGGGGGTCTGTGCTATTGAGCATTGCTGTCAATGACTTGGATAAAATTGCTCATCAAATTTGGGGATGGCACAGTGCTGTGAGGGATAGTAAACTCACTGGGTGATAGAATCAGTATCCAGAAGGATCTTGACAGATTAGTTCACTAGGTTAGATCTAATAAAATCAAATTCAGTAGGGATAAATGTAAAGTGTTGCACTTGGGGACAAAAAAAAATCTTCACAAATACAATGTGGGGGAGACATGGATAGATAGCACTTGTTTTGAAAAAAAAATAGAGGTCTTAGTGGACTAGCAAGCTATGGTTTACCAGAGTGATGAGTGGCAACCAGAGGAGCTGTTTCGATCTTGTGCTGCCTTTAGACGATCATAGGCTTCCAAAAACTGGTGTGGTAGTCCCTCTGAGCACCGCTGCTCTACAAGAATGTCAGTGAGCACGTTTGGAAGAGGGGACTCAGTGGTGAAGGACCTCGAGAGCAGACTGTTTGAGGGTCTGTTGATAGGCACTGGGCATATTTAGCTCAGAGATGATTTGGGGACAGCTGCTTTCAAGGCTTTGAAGGGTTATCATGAGAAGGGACTGGAACCAGGAGCAGCGGGTGGACATGGCAAAGAGGTAAATTTAGACTGACGGCAGGAAAAATGAGCCACCAGTGAGAGACTAAGAAGAATAGACTGCCTAGAGATGCTGTGGGTTCCCCGTCTGGGTGGGCCTGTCTTCAGGCAGAGAGGACGGTCTCTTCTTTTGAGGATATCACAGCTTCCTTTTGTGCAGAGTTGAAATTGATGGCCACTAAGGTCTCTTTCAGCTCAAACATTCTGATTCTGTGACAGACTTCTCTTCTAAATGAAAGAAAAGGCATTTATTAAGCTCTTACTGTGTGCAAAGCACTGGGGATACAAGTAGAAAAGGAAGAAAGTCCCTTGGCTTTGGGTAATCGCTTGCTGATAGGGAAACACAACACGTCAGGAAGATTTCAGCTGTGTCAGTGGTCCTTCTGAGGACCCTTATGACAGATGACAGTGAGTCTCATTTATTGCCATTTCCATGAACAAACCATGTCTGGTTTTAATATTGAAGAAGTTTTTGACTGTGACTAGGAAGTTAGTATCCTGTGGTGGAGAGGCCTGAGGCACCTTCAGAGACAGTTGCCAGGTCACAGCTAGGAAGGGATTTCTTCTGTGCGTTATGTTATGACTGTGGAGGCCTACTTTGCTTGGAGCTCTTTGTCCTTCTGTCCATCGATGGCAGTGGGTATAGTTCATCACCTCTCCACAGGAGCTGCTCCCAAGATGATGGCTCTGGTGGACACCTGGGCAGATGGCTAAAAGCAGAGCTCATGGGCTGGGGCTCTTGCATTTAACCTGCCCCTACATGGCCTCTAGTCAACATGAGATAGGGACAGGGGAGGGGGCAGGACCCTTTTCAAGGACGGCGGTCTCTGCAACCTGTGGCAAAAGTGATACTGAGTCAGTGTCACATATCCCACCGCCCAGATGAGCCTTTATCAGGTCTCTTGTGTACAGCGCTTTATAAAGCATCGTTCCCATTTTATGGATGAGCTAATATAGTTTAGGAGAATTAAGAAATGTGTTCAAGGTTACGCAACTGGTAAGTGGCAGAGCCAGATCTGACCCAAGTAACTGACTCCAAATCCAGTCTTTTTCCCCCACTACCCCATAGAAAAAGATCCATCAGCACTGTTGTCTGTGAGTAGTTGAAAGACTGGTGCTTTTCAAAATGAGGCCTTTTCTTTATGGAAAACTTCTTATAGATGTTAATGTCCAGAGACCAAGGTGTGGTTGAGAAGGTGAACTGATAAGGCGTAGCACTTAGTTTTGTGTTTTTAGAAGCATGTGTGATATACTTGTTGGCAGATGGACAGATTTGTTTCTCATCAAAGGTATCACACTCATGGGTAAATAGGATTTTATTAGAGTCAGTTAAAGTTTGAGAAGATTCTGTGGTCCATATGTAGTATTTTTCTCAAGGAACATATAAAAGTTTGCTTTCCTCAGGTATTCTCTAAATGATTTGTATACTCTCATCTTCCATGTAATTTTTTTTTCTCTTTCCCTTACTCATGAACTTACCTTCTTGGTTTGGTGGTTCTTCACAATGCATTTTGTGATTTAGGTATTAGAATTTATTTGAGTTCTTGTAAATGCAATGTTCTGAACGACTATATGTGTATTTAAAAATCATTAACAAGGGACTGACTTGTAACTCAAACCACAGATACTTGAATGAGTCATTTAGGTCATTCCCTGTGTATGGAAAAATGACATCACCTCCCAGTACTGAGTGTTCTATTTATGCCATGCCAGATTTCTTTAAAAGTCCATTTTGCTTTCTTTAAGGTACAGCAAGCAGTAAAAGGTCTTGTCATATATCAGAAGTTATTCTTGGGCCAGAAGAGGAACACTGTATCTTCAGATATTTGCACACATTGAGGAAGTGTGTCGGTAACTTACATGTTTGGAGGATATAAGTATACCTACATATGCATACATGTGGAAATGTGACCCTGTCGACCTGTCTTTAATCATATCCTCTAATTTCCTAAGTGTTCACATGATTCTCCATAATCACATGGGCCTTTTGCACATGATTATAACTCCTACAATCCTGATTGGAACAGTGTTATAACACTATTGACTTTGATAGTCAATGGATGCCACTCCAGCAAAGAATTAACTGTTAATATCTTTCTGGCCTTTATGCATTGTTCCTTTTATGTACCCCATGGTGCAGCCAGGTTTACTGTCCCTGACACATGACATGACGGCTTTGCGCCTCATCTTTGCTTCTCAGAATCCCTGGTTTCCTTCAAATCTCAGCTAAAGCATTGCAGTCTAAATGAGGCTTTTCTTGATCGGCCTCCAGTTAATTTGTACTTTTGAATAAGAGTGTATTCATGTGTATCTGTGTGTATGTTGTCTCTGCTAATGAAGTGTAAACTATCTTCTGAGAGCTGGGACAGCTTCATTTTTATTTCTGAGCTACATCTTAAAGGAAGGGACCAGACTATGAGACAGAGGTAAGGATGGAAAGCATGCCCACACCTGTGAGGCTGCCAGTGCCAGGGCATGGAGAGGCCCAAACTAAGAGCAGCACCCCCCTATTCGGCTGGGTAACCAAGGGAGGAAGGGAGGCTGTAAGAAGAGCTTGGAGCCAGGCTGCAAAACAGAAGGGTTTATAGTTTGTCCTAAAGGCACTAGGGAGCCCAGTATAGTTGATTGAGTTAAGGGAGTGATCCAGTCAGATCTGCGCTTAAGGAAAATCACTTTGGTACGGATTAACTGGAGCGAGGAAAGACTTGAAAGGTGAACAGTGACAGGTTGATTTTTTTTTTAATTTTTGAATACTCTAGAAATAACCATATGTTTATCTACCATCAGCACAAATGGCTAATGTTCCTCACTTTCTTATCTGTGACTTTTGTCTTCCTTCTCTGTTAAAACTTCAGTAGAGGCTCTAGGCAGTGCAGCAGAGATCTTCTTCTGTCCCTTTTCTCACTACCTGACCAGCCTATCTTCCTTTCCAATCAAACGTTTTCTGGATGAAAAGTTTTGTATCATTTTTGTGAGTATGTCATAGTCAGTAATACGTCAGCCTCCTTACACCCAACAAGCATTTTTCTGCTGTCCTTTGGGTTGTCTGAACTTGATTCTTTAAGGATTGTTGGGATTTAATTATTTTTATTCATTTATTTATTTATTTTTGGAATGGGGGAGACGAGGCAGTTGGGGTTAAGTGACTTGCCCATGGTCACATAGCTAGTTTTTTTTGTGTTAAGTGTCTGAGGCCAGATTTGAACTCTGGTCCTCCTGACTCCAGGGCCTGTGCTCTATTCACTGCACCACCTAGCTGCCCCTGGGATTTAATTCTTAATTAAGGGTTTAGGGTAGGCCGTGGCAGTTCATTCCATCAGATTCAACAAATACTGAATCTCTACATATACATGTAAGACACTGTGCTAAGGTGTGAGTGGAATATAAACTTTCATAAGAAGTGATAAAGATTCATATGGGCGTGTGCTGCATAATGTCTCAACCAGTGAAGTTTTTGCCAAGGTGACATTAACAGAATCATAACAGATACCCACTATAATATTCAACCAGTTAACTCCTTTATGAAATTCTAGCATATGTAACATTTATCCACCCATGCAGGCTACAGAGCTGATATGACTCATGTTCTCTCCTCCATTTGTACCTTTTAGTCTGTCTGCTCCATCTGTGATTCCATCCCTCACTATCTCCAGTCTCCACTGCCTACAAGCCTATTCAGGTCTTCAGTATCCTAAAAAACCTTTCATTTATTTTTTCTCTCTTTTACTGCTAAATTTGAAGGAAAAGTATTCTATACTGACTGCTTCTATCTGCTCTCCATCTAACGACTGGTTCCTGAATCTCCAGCAATTTGACTTCCATCCTGACTACCATTGTCAATGTTCTTACCAAGGTCACCAGTGATCCTTTTTAGGCCCAGGTGATACCTTTTTTCACTTTCTTTGTAATGTTTTATCAACATTGGCAGCTGTGGTATGAACACTAAATTAAGATTATTCCCTCCCTTTTCTGTGCTGCTATCTCCTCCTTCATGTCTATCTTACATGAAGAGGTGACCCTTCTGGCCAAGATCAACCCATCTGCATGTGCAAGGGATCCCATTCCTTCCCATTTCTGCCAGCAGACTGCAACCCACTGTCATTCTCATTCTCTCACTAATCTTGAGTCTCTTCCTGTCTTCTGGCTTCTCCACTGCCTCTGAGTATGCCAGTGTCTTCTCCAGTAGACCTTCACTTGATCCATCCTTGCCCACTGTTCTCTCATATCTCCCTTGCTGACATCAGTAATTGGTGCCTTCTCTTCCTCCGACTGTTTTCTTAATTCTTTACAAATTCTTTACAAATTTTGGCCTCATCGTTCAACCAAAAGCATTCTTTTTGAAGTTATTCTGATTGCTAAATCTAATGGTCTTTTCTCAGTTTTCATCCTTCTTGATCTCTCTGCAACCTTTGATGCTGTCAGTCGCTCTCTTGTCTTTGATAGTCTCAAGATTTTTGTGGCCCTCTTCTCTCCTGGTTCTTCTATGTATCTGACTCTCCTCAGTCTCTTTTGTGGAATCTATCCAGGTCGCATCAGTGGCTACCACACAAGGCCCTGTCTTGGACCTTCTTCTCCCTCTAAACCTGTTCTCTTGGAGATTTCATCAATTCCCTTGGAATCAATTATCTCTGTGCTGATAACTCTCATATCTACTTATACAGCCCTAAACTCTCCGCTGACCTCCAGTGTCACATCCTCAATTGCCTGTCAGACATTGGAACTGAATGTCCCGTAGACACATTAAGCTCAACATGTCCAAAACCAAGCTTGTTATATCTCTCCTCCCATAGCTTTCCCACTTCCAAATTTCTGTTACCGTCAAGGGTACCGCCATCTTCCAGCCTCCTGGACTTACCCCCAGGGTCATTCTTGACTCCTCATTTTATATCCAGTCTGCTGCCAAGGCCTGTACATGTTAACTTCTTGTGGAGAGGGCCTACTGTGTCCTAGGTGCTGTGCTAAATTCTTTACAATTATTTTCTCATTATTGTTCCTATTTTATACATTAAGGAAACTGAGGCAAACAGGTTGAGTGACGTGCCCAGTCACAGCTGTTAAGTATCTGAGGCAGGATTTGAGGTCAGGTCTTTGTGACTCCAGGTCCAGAGCTCTAATCCAGTACCGCCTAGCTGCCTACATGTTTCCTGTACACCCCCTCCTCTGACACCCACACTCTCCCTCACCCAAAGGCCATCATCACCTCACATCTGGACCCTTTGAGTAACCTGCTGGTGGGTTATCAGAGTGGCTCCGTACACAGGCACACACCACCCATATATATGCTCAAGATCACATAGAAAATCTTCTGTTTAGCATTCAGAGCCTTAATAACGAGACTTTTCTCTACATTTCCACTCTTCTCACACTGTGCGCTCTCCCACCTGACTGGACCCTCTGACCCAGTAACACCAGTCTCCCTGCTGTTCCCCATGCAGGATGCTCCATCTCCTGACAGGAGCTATTTCCTTGGCTGTCTCGTGTGCCTGGAATGGTCTCTCCTCATATCCAGCCTGGCTTAATTCTAGTGCTTTTCCTCTGATGATTACTTACTTTTTTTCTGTATATTATCTGTTTGTACATATATGTAGCTGTTTATGTGTTGTATCTCCCCATTAGACTGAGCTTGAAAGTAAAGACAACCCTCAGCCTGACCCATAGGAAGCACCTCATGACAGTTGACCAGCTACGGACAAGCAGAGCGGACTCCTCGTTGCTCCCCAGCCTGACCCCCTGTATTCGTAGAAGCTGTGCCCTCACACATCCTTCTGTTCCAGTATTCCGCCTGAACCTCTAGCACAGGCGATGCCTCCTCCGCGGGGCTTCCCCATAACCCCATGGCCCCAAGGCCCTCTCTCCCTCGTCCTTGGTAGATCACTCCCGCCATTCACATTCTGCTTTGTCTTGTGTAAGTGATTGGCGTGGTCTGTCTCTTTTTAAATGATAGCGTTCCGGACGTCAGGGGCTATTATTTTTCATCTTCGTTTCACTTACTCTATTGCGCAGATCAGTCACTTAATGAAAGGTTTGGTTGAATCCTTATGACACTCACTCCCCATAATGCTGCATATAATGTCAGGTTTTTGCAGAACCAATTAATGACATGAGGCAAAATGAATAATAATAAGCAATATAAGGTAGAGTGAAAGTCAGCCTAAGATACAGACATATAGGATTGTCTGACGGAAAGAATTGCGGTTGGGGTGTGTGTCTACATTGTGCACGTGCAGTCTTTTTTAAGGTGGGATAATATCTCTTCAAAACAAGCCCCTAGAGCAGGATTGACATTTAAGCTGATGTCTACATCCATAGAGAAAAGTGAATAATTATAACCCGACTTAAATTTTAACAGAAATTAAACGGTTAAATTGAGAATTATGTATATTGCTTCTTCAGGTGATCGAGTTATAGATGTGGGATCAGAATGGAGAACATTCAGCAATGACAAAGCAACCAAAGACCCCTCTCGGGTTGGAGACTCTCAGAATCCACTCTTGAGTGATGGGGACTTGACCACAATGATTGGCAAGGTATGTTCTGTCATTTGGAAAACTATTCTCTTTTGTGCTCCACCTGGCATTGGTGGAAGGGACTAAATTATAACACTTCATTTTCAGCCATAAAAAGAAATGTGAACTAAAATCAGACATTCTTAACAAAACAGGGTTTTTCCATGTAATCTTTTTTTTTTCTTAAAAATGGAAGTGTGATGGAAAAGGGAAGAAATGGGAACATAAGTTGGAAGATATACATAATCTTTGGAGAGTCTTGGTGATTTTTGCGTGGTAATCTTTACATTACCTTAACTGAATGAGTACAGCCCAGGGCAGAAGATGTCTCTGTTACCGGGTTACTTTGTCCCTTTTCTTTGCTGTCTCATTTTTAGGGTGGAATGAAGGCTCAGCCAAGAGCTTAAAGAGGTTGAGAAAATCCCACTGCCCGGGATTGGTCAAAGCTAGGATTAGGCAAAAACTAGTTTTGTTGTTTTGAAGGACACTTGAGATTTTATAAATTGTGATTTTTTCAGAAGGAAATACTATAGAGACTCAGTCATTTCTTAAAAGAGTCATGTTTGCAGCAGGCAAACTGTACAGATTTTTAATACTACAAAAATATATAAGTGACACGTTTAATATTTGAATTCCCAGTATTCTAGGTGACATTTAAACAAGGATTGATTGACTGTAATTAGTATGTTCTGTTCCCACAACAGTGACCAACATTCTTGGAGCTGTTAGCATTTTATCATTAGTTTAATTTTGTAATGTTCTTTCCTCCTTCAGAGTTTTGTACATCATTTGTATGTGTGTAAGTTAATTTTTAAAACTTCATTATATTCTTAAAATGTGTGTAGCCGAGCACCAGGCTTTGTCATAAAAGCAAGATGTGGGAGTCCTTGTTCTAGAAATAGCCTGTACGTCTTATGCTGATGTAATGTAGGGACTTTGGAATGTGTTGCATTTAGGTCAGGTCTGGGGGAGGGGAATGAGAAGGGTAGTGGTTGCCCCTGGTTTTCTTGTTTTTTTTTTTTATCTGTCACTTTGTTCCTTAAGTATAGTTTCTAGCTAACTGTGGGAAAATTCACATAGTTTTTTACAAAAATTAGTAGAAACATTTAATATCAATGCTGATAGTTAAACTTGCCTTAGCAACTAAATTAATTTCAGTATTGAATAACATTTGTTTGTATTCCACATAGTTGTCGATCTTAATTTTATATTATATTATATTAACATACCACAATTTTACTAATTCCCCAGTTGTTGGACATTTTGTTTGCAGTTGTATGTAACGCGGTTGCAGAAGTCTGAATAGCGTTTCATTTTGTTTTTGCTAACACTTTCAGGATGTCACCAGTGTTGGAATGATTAATCCGAGAGAGATACATGTATATACACATGATAATTTGTGTAATGCTTAGCTGTTGGTGTGCAGCTGGAAAGTGGGTTTGATTTGTGTACTTGTTTCTCTCCACAACCTTGTCCATATTGTTTACTCAATTTAAATTTGTGTCGCTTTTGGGTGGGAGGCATTACATCAGAGTTACTTTTATTTATAGTTTGTTTATTATTAGTAATGAGAAATTTTCTCTTTCAAAAATCCTATTCATATCCTTTAGCCATTTTTCCGTTGTGGTCTGGGAGTTACTGATAACTTTCAATCACCTTGTCATTTATTTTTGCTGTAAATATTTTTCCATATGTATTTTCCTTTTTCGTTATACAGAAATTATTTTTATAGGCAAAATATCTATTTTTTCATCAATAATTCCTTCCAATTTTTCAATTAAAAATCCCTAAGCCTCTCTTAACAGTGGTGAAAAATACTCAATTACTATTTTCTTCAGTCTTCAGTGCTTTTGTGTATCATAGTAAGGAACTCACTGATGCAATATGAATTTAAATCTCTTTTCCACCAAATTGCAAATGAATTTTCCCAAGTACAGTTGCAAAGTGGATCCTTTCCCTAGTTTTTATTTTCTAAAAATTTTTTTTAAAAACCTTATCTTTTGTGTATCCATGATTGAATATCTGGTATATCTATTCTCTTCCATTGGTCTATTTTTCTGTTTGCCTAGGGCATCTTTAGTTTGGATAATAATCACTTTGTAAATGCATTTTAGCGTCTGTGAGTGCAAGATACATTTCAGCAGCTTTTCTTTTTCTATATAATTTCATTATGATTTTTGTCTGATTCGGTAAAGAAGACCTTTCAGTGGTTTGGTTAATATTTCATTAAATATATTAATTTGGGAAATGCGGGTTTTTACTATATTAATCAGATCCATTTATAATCATTGACTGTTTCCCTTGAGTATTTCTGCCTTCTTTTATTTTCTTCATAATTTTTATGTAAATCCAGTATAATCATCTTCATTACAAGTAAATATGAATACGAGCGATTTTTGTGGGTTAGTCAGGTCTGCAGCTCAGACTCATTTTCTCTGTTACTTTTTGTAGTTAAGTTTTCTTTATGCCCTCACCGGATCTCAGGTGAGATTCTGACCCTTTCGTTTCTGGTGTAAATTGCTCTGCTATCTTCTTGCTGCTTAAATTAGTCAGCATTCGCAGTGTCTGTCAGAAAAGGTGCTGAAAAGGACGTGCTGGTTTTCTGCCCTTGTTGGTGGAAATTCTTCTGATGTTTCTCCATCGAATGTTACTCTGGCTTAGGAACTCTCTCTTTAACCATTCCTTTAGAATTTGTGTCATAAATTGATACTGGATTTTATCAACTACTTCTAGTTTGGTTGAGATAATTGTAGTTTGTAAGACTTTTGTTGTTTGTTTATCGTGGTCTTTCAGATACTGAATCAGCCTGCCGTGAACTGGCCGTGGTCGGGAACAGTGTTCTCAATGTATTGTTATATTTCAGTTGACTGCTGTTTTATTTAGTACTTTTGTATCTATTCATTAGCAAAATCGGTCTATATTTTCTTTTTCTTTTTAGCATATAACTGGTTTTAAAGTCAACACCATATTTATCTCATAAAAGGTACTGATTATTATTCACATTTGTCTGTTTTATGAGTAATCAGTCTACATAATGGCTTGTTTGTTCTTGGAGAGTCTGAAAGAATTCTGCTTGGTATTTTTTGGTTTTTGGGGGGGGGTGGATAATTTTGTTTCAGTACATTGGGATGGATTGAGCTTGTGTAGATGTGTGTTCTTTGATTTTTGGATTTGGTTTTCTGTTCATTCACTTTTCTCACATTTAAGTGGTACCGTAATCTGCAAATAACTCGTTCAAGTTACCTAAACTGAAAATGTTCGTGGCGAGTGAATAGTGCCTAGAGGCCATGTTTGTTCTGTGTCAGGTATCTAGAATCATTCACCTTTTTGAAAGAATTTTTTTTGCATTCCGATACCAAATAATAAAGAAGAGAAGTGAATATGAAACTGAATTTCTGTGTACACAGAACTTTCAAAGTGTCCAGCTTGTTTTTTATTCTTTCTCACGTCCTTCTGTTCTTTTCTAAGGATTTTAAAAAATACTTAATAGATCTTTTTCTCTTTTCTTTTTCCTTTTGGACCTTCTCCTTTCTGTCTTCCCCATAGTGGGAGTGGGCTACGTTGTTGGGGGTAGAAGGGAAGAAAAGGGAAATAAAACTCTTGCACCAAGTACTACTAGTCAAGAAAAAATAAATCTACCCATTGTCCCTTGTCTGCATTATTCGTCACCTCTAATCCGTAAATTACCCAAGGGGGAGGGCTAGGGGTACGTGCTTCCTCTTTGATCTTCTGGAATCATGGGTGGTCATTAGATGAGAGGGTTTTTTTTTTCTTTACCACGTTATTGTATAAATTGTTCTGATTCTTCTCACTTCTCTCTGTATCGTTTCATGCAAGTCTTCCAGTTTCTCTTAAGCCATCTCTTTTACCATTTCTTACAGCACAAGAGTATTCCGTGTTATTTATATCAATGGCATAATTTGTTCAGCCATTTGATGAACACTCTGTGACTTTCAGGTCTTTGCTGTAGATGTTTTTGTATTTATAGCTCCTCGTTTAAAGAGAGGCTGATTATATTACTGGGTGAAAGGATATTCATTGTTTATTGACTTTTTGCTTTCTGGAGTGACTGGACCAACTCATCATCTGCTAGCATTGTGTTCGTATGCCGGATTTCTACAGACTCTTTTTCCTTTTTGTGCCCCCTTTGTCAATCTGATAAGTATGAGGTAGAACAAACCTAAGATATAAGTTGTATTTCTCTAATTATTAGTGAATTGGAGCATTTTTTAAAATGGCTGTTAATAACGTAGATTTCATGCTTTAAAAACTGCCTTTTCACATTCATTTATTTAAGGAGCAATCTTTGATCTTATAAATTTGACTCAGTTACTTGTATAGCTTGACTTTTAGATGTTTAACAGAAAGTAGATGAAAAGATTTTTTCCCCGGTTTTAACTATATTGGATTTGTGTAAAAACAATGATTGATTTTTATATGTAAAAATGTTTTGTTTTATCTTCTGTAATTCTCTCCCTCGTTTGGGTATGAACTCTTTCCCTATCCAAAGTTGCAGTTCCCTCCTTTGCTCTTCCGATTTATGGTGTGATCTTTTACACCCAAATCACACATGTGTTGGGTGCCTGATCCGCGCTGACCAGCCTCTCAGCTCTGAGGCACTACCCGAGTGATGGCGACTGCTTTGGAGCCTAGTGTGGGGTGGAGCGCTGCGAACGCTGCCCCCTCTGTACCGGTGTTTTCTTATTGTGTCCCTTGATATTCTTGGCCTCTTGTTCCTCCAGATAAGTTTTGTTACTATTTTTTGTCACTATAAAAGTGATCCTTTGGTAAGTTAGTATAACACTGAATGAAAACATAAATTAAGTACACTGTTTTAAAAATTGTATAAAGAGAAATTATGTAATTATTTTGCTGTGCATATCATTTAGTTAAAATCGCAGTTCTTATTCAGAAGAACCTTATTTTCTATATATGCAATTTTAAAAGAAGTTGGAAGTATTCCTACATCTATCTAGAAATAGGTCTTCAAGTGATCTCTTTTTGTTTTTCATTAATTTGTGTACAAAACATACTGGAGAAATGTAAATTATAATTTGAGCAAACAAACTTTATTTTTTAGGGCACAGGGGCAGCAAGTTTTGATGAATTTGGCAATTCAAAGTATCAAAATCGCAGAACTATGAGCAGTTCTGATCGTGCAATGATGAATGCTTTCAAAGAAATTACTACTATGGCAGACAGAATCAACCTCCCTCGAAATATAGTTGTAAGTTTTTGTCTACCTCTCTTAAACTGTGCTGGCATTGACTTAGTTAGCATAATATAATGAGCATATGAATTTTTGATATTGTAGCTAATTAAATGGCCTAGAGTTAATTAAACTTAGTTTCTTTGCTTTGAAGGATCGAACAAATAATTTATTCAAGCAAGTGTATGAACAGAAGAGCTTGAAGGGGAGAGCTAATGATGCCATAGCTTCCGCTTGTCTCTATATTGCCTGTAGACAAGAGGGTGTTCCTAGAACATTTAAAGGTATGTTACTGACATTACATTTATTATCCAAAAAATGTTAATTTCCTAGATGCTAGTTAAAAACAGGTTCTGAATAAATGCTCTGTTTTCAGCAGTAGCTTAAATAGTGTCACTGCAGACATCTTTTTTTTTTTTTGGTAGTCCTTTTCACAATGCAGTTTGACCTACTTAAATGTCATCTTTGAGTTTCCCTTACCTGTAGCTTCATTTTTTTTTAACTATTCTGTTTTGTCCTTTAATTAAATATTTTTTTAGCTTAATTTTTTTCACACTAAGCATTCTTAGCAAAACAGAATATTTTGGGGGCGGCTAAGTGGCACAGTGAATTAAGCACCAGTCCTGGAATCAGGAGGACCTGAGTTCTCACACACTTAACACTTACTAGCCGTGTGACCTTGAGCAAGTTACTTAACCCCAATTGCCCTGCATTCCCCCCACCAAAAAAAAATGTTTTGATTTACTAGTTGGCTGTATTATCTTATAAATGAAGCCTGATGATATGGGATAGGCCTTGTGGAGTAATAACTCTAACCCGGAGAACCTCAGCATTCCTATGGAAGTACTAACGGATCTCTGTCCCCACTCTTGCCCCCTTGGGGAGTTGAAGATTCCTTATTTATGTTCAGTTCTTCAAGAGAAGGCTTGATATTTTTTAATGACTCATTTGTTGAATTTCTAAAATAACTTATTTTTATCAGAGAATCACATGAATCGATCCATGGAGATAGAACAGTAATTCTTGTTATAATAATGTTTAAGGTGTGTAAAAAGCTTTTCCTTAAAATAACTCTGAGTTAGATAGTTTGAAAATGATTTTATAGATGAGGAAGCTTGAAATTCTGATAAATGTTAAATGACCAAAATGTTAGACAGAATTTGAATATATTCTCTTATTTATTACAGCCTCATGGTTCCATCTAAAATTTAAGGGAAAAAGTACTGTTTTTGTTTACAAAGGAATCTTTAAACAATATTATGTAAATTATGCTATAGCTAAAACTTCTTGTGTATCTTGTTTCTGTCTTTAGAAATATGTGCTGTATCACGGATTTCCAAGAAAGAAATAGGCCGGTGTTTTAAGCTAATTTTGAAGGCTTTAGAAACCAGTGTGGATTTGATCACAACAGGGGATTTCATGTCAAGATTTTGTTCAAACCTTGGTCTTCCTAAGCAAGTACAAATGGCAGCTACGCATATTGCCCGGAAGGCTGTGGAGCTGGATCTGGTGCCCGGTAGGAGCCCCATTTCGGTGGCTGCTGCGGCAATTTACATGGCCTCCCAAGCCTCTGCAGACAAAAGGACTCAGAAAGGTAAGCATTTCATTAGGGCCGCTGGCAGCAAAAGGAGTCATTGTGGGTTCTCTGCATAATGATGGGCTCAGCTTTCTGTTAAATGGGTACCAGACCCTAAAGCCAAGTGCTGCTTTTCTTCTGTTAGGAAACTGTTCAAATCACTGTCAGTGTTTTTTTGAAATGCTTTCCCTCTTTAAACTTTTTTGTTTTCTGACTTCTTCCTTGGCATTGTTTTTTCCCCTTTTAAAAATGCTAGCACTACAGATTTTACATAAGAGGTGGTACAGTACAGCCAGAGTTCAGTTATTCCTATTTATACTATAAGTAAACTTGGTTAGGCTAACATGAAATATTTATGGCTTAACCTGACAGCTCCGATGATTATCACTTACAGTGTAGAAAAGGCCATCACTTGGTTTTATCTGCATGTCTCATAAGGGAGCAGCAGAAAGTTAAAGTTCAGTGGAGGCTGGCCTAAGAGTCAAGAAGACCTCTGTCCCTGCACTGTCACTGGCTGTTGTAGAACTTTCAGCCCCTTTTCCAAAAAGGAAATGTTTATGTAAGGATTCTTCGTGCAATCCCCAGTTACACTTTGATATGCCAATATGAACTAAAGTGATCATTCTGTAACATGATTAGGTGTAAATTTTGTTTGTGTGGCTACATCTTGGTACATAGCTCAGACTGTCTGTCATGAGACAAGGGTCTCTGTATGTCTTAGTTCTAGTTTTATCAGCTTAAATATCTACTTTATAGCCACCCATGCTATGCTGATAAAATTAATAGCATTAGAAAGCAATGGTTGGAAAGAACAGGGAATGGTTTCCAGAAATCCGAATGCTGGTCTCTGTCCCATTTTCTGTCTACCACCACATCCCCACAACTTTAGACTTAATGGTGAAGCTGATAATGAACTTTCTGGTATCAGAAATTCTTTTTCCTGTTTTAGTTTGCTTAGCAATTTTTAATACCGAACATGTAAATCTCACCTACGTCTTCATTAAGTTTTTAATTGATAGTACCTGAGATTTTGTTATAGTATAAAAATGAATGCCATTAGAATTGTTTTTAAAGTTTTCTCAGTACTGGGAACTTAATTTTTTATTGTATAAAAAGGCACCTTCTTAATGGTTTGGAGTTCAGGTCTGCCACTCCCTTCAGGAAGGCTCAATAGACCAAACTTCACATGTTTACAAAGTAGGTGACTTATTTGCTGCACTATAATGACCACTTGTTCACGTGGTACTTGAATCTCATTTGAACCTCAGGAGATCAAAAGGTGAATGAGAACATGGAGGAAGGTTATAGCAGTTTTTTTCTAGGACTTTGGCTATAAAAGAGAGATAAGATGATAGTTTGAGAGAATGGTAGAATCAAGTGAAGGGATTTTAAGGTTAGAGCAAATGTGGACCTGTTTATAGGCAACAAGGATGGAGGCACCAGTGTTAAAAAGACGTGAGACATTGGAGGATTATAAAAGGGAAAGAACGACAAGGGGCAGACTCACGGGGCAGGCTGCAGGCAGCAGGGTCAAGAGGATAGGAAATGATGATGAGGCATATGAGTAAGAAGAGGAGGGAGCTCAGTGGCCTCTGTGCTCTTTTCAGGGAATGAGAAGACACTCTGTAGGTTTTGAAAGAGATACTGTGAGGAGTGTGATGATGATGCCATTGAGGACGAGTAAGAAGACTGGTGAGCAGCAGCAAGAGCACACATGTGGTGTGTGGTCCAGTCAGCACAGCTGTGTGACTGTCCACCAGCATACAGGTTCTGCCCAGAGGCAGAGGATGAAGCCAGTCCAGGATTAGCATGTGGTAAGGGATTAAAGGATTCTAATGTGTGGAAGACAGTGTAAAGCTGTACTGGTTAAGCATTAGTATTTTTAAAAGGAGAAAAAAATGAGGCTGGAGTACATAGGTGATAGACAGGCAAAGCAGTCTGAATGACTGTTGATTTCAGAGAGTTTACAAAATATGGTTTATAAAAATGTGATTTCTGCAGCACACAGCTCTTTAGAGATTCATTGCACCATAAAGAGGTACATTGGTGTTTTATCAGACTGGGTTTTTAAGTGGTGCTCAGTCATGCTGTAAACACTGCCTAAAGCAGGAGCTCAATCAACTCTTACCAACTTCTTGAAAAATTGTCTGTTTCTTTCGATATGAATGCATTGTAACACAAATATGGGAAAAGAAAAACTATAGAGTCTGTAACTTTTTTGTTTGTTTTGGGCCTCTTAGAAATTGGAGATATTGCTGGAGTTGCTGATGTTACAATCCGGCAGTCTTACAGACTCATCTATCCTCGAGCTCCGGATCTGTTTCCTGCAGACTTCAAATTCGACACCCCAGTGGATAAACTACCCCAATTGTAAATTGCTCCATGTATTTTAAGCTTTTTTGAACATTGAACTTGCCCATTGTAAGAACTGTATAAAGTGCTGAGATTGAGCCTTCCTAACATGAGGTTGGAGAAACAGATGTGAAGATGCAGCAGTATGGAACATAATTCACATTCCAAGGCTAAGCAGAATAATTGTGTGGCATTTTATATGTATATATTAGTGAAAGTAAATATTTAATGGCTGTTAAGATTAATTTCTTATTGTATTTCATTTCTTTTGTAGCATTCTAGTAAATTGTATTTTGGAAGATATTTGAAATTATGTAATTCCTGAATAAATTGTTTTCCAAAAATAACTTCTTGTTCCACAAATTATGTATTTCATTGTGAATAATAAAGTGAGTCTGAAACAGGATCATTTCATAATCTTAACAGTTGTTTTCCTGTCTAGCATGGCATACAGACAAGGCCTAAAACTTTATTTATGACCAATTGATGAAGGTACACAATAGGAGGAGGACATCCTAAGTACTCCAGATAATCTCTTCCTGGAATAAAAGCCAAAATTGTCCTGAACATTTTTTTCTTATTACTCAGAAGAGAAAGGCACAATGCTGCTCTTCAGATGTTTTTTTTTCCTCATCTTATTTTTATGGTTATCTTTTGTTCTTATGTGACTTTCATTTTCAGATATCTCCCCTTTCTCCTCACCACAAATAGTGAAAGGAGGAGCAGTTCAGCGAATCTGCCAGCACCGAATCCCCAGTGTTCTGTCTCATCACACCTCCCTCACTTTTGTATAAATGGGGGACTTTTTTCCAGCTGTACTCTGGAGCCAAGCTTGGTCGATTAGAATTCTACATGACATTCTAACCCTACATTTTGACACCACTTTTCTTGTTACCCTTAAATTTGCAAGGAACTATGCATAAAGATACAAAGTAGTCATAGATATACAAAATTGCCACCAAAGCTCAACCCTCAGTGAAACAATATCGCTCTACTTAATAGTGCTGCAGTTTTTAGGTTCTCAGTGTTGTATTAATTACTACCACAACACTACAACAATAAGTATTAAGTGGAAAAGGAAATGAGCTATTCTGTGCCATTTCTCCTTGTCTATGAGTTGAAAGATTTTGAGTACTTGTGGAATTACCAAAATGTATGAGACTGTCCCTTCACTTGGAGTTCAGCCCTGTAGGATAGGTGACAGGTACACAAATGTGTATCTAATAAAGATAGGGCAGTCTATGAGTGGTACAAATGCTGTTGTAGTACAGGAGTGGTATTACTTTTAGCTGGGATGTTCCAAAAATACTTCATGGAGTATTTAACACAGCCAACATCTTTAGAAATGCATAGGCTTGAGGGAGGTGGAACCAAGATGGCAGAATAAAGGCAGGGACTTGTGTGAGCTCTCCCCCAACCTCTCCAAATACCTTTAAATAATGACTCTAAACAAATTCTAGAGTAGCAGGATCCACAAAGTGAAACTTCCAGCCCAAGACAACTTAGATCAGCAGGAAAGGTCTGTTGTACCGGGAGACGAGTGCAGTACAGCACAAGCCACCCAGACTAGATCCCAGCAAACTACGAACAAGCCATGAGCAACTAAATCAGTGGCAGCAATGGTAGTTTCCAGACTGCTCAGCCCATAGAGGGTAAGGGAATCAGACAGCAGGTCAGATTTACAGAGGTCCCTTTGCTGGCACCAGGGGCATATATTATGATCTAGGTTGCAGTTCTGGGTCTTACCCCCAGTGCAAGGAGGAGCACTAGCACACCAAAGCATGGAGCTGCAAGGGAACAGGAACCCTGGTCACAGTTCCAGAGTTGAAAAGAGTGCTTGTGGTTGCTCACAAATTAGTACATAGTGCAGGAGAGTAGTATAAACACCTCTCCCTAGGTCATACCACCTTGGAAGAGTCAAAAACTTACAGGTTGCCAGAATTGCTTTTGAAAACAGCAGCACATGGGGGTGGCTAGGTGGCACAGTGAATAGAGCACCAGCCCTGGAGTCAGGAGGACCTGAGTTCAAATCCGGCCTCAGACACTTAACACAAAAACTAGCTGTGTGACCTTGGGCAAGTCACTTAACCTCAATTGCCCTACCTTACCTCCTCCAAAAAGCAAAAAAAAAAAAAACCAGCACAAAAAAACCTGACCCTTAGAACACTGGCCCTTCCATTTGGGAAGCAGATCCCCACTTCAGCACAGAATTAAGACTGGAAAATGAGAAAATGGAAAAAAAAATCTGACCATAGAAAATCACTATGCTGACAATGAAGATCAAAGCACACACTAAGAAAAAGATGACAAAGCCAAAATTCATGCATTCAAGGTCTCAGAAAAATATTAATTGGTCTGAGGCCATGGAAGAGCTTGAAAAAGATTTTAAATATCCAGGTAGAAGAAAAATTGGGAAGAGAAATGAGAGTGATGCACGCAAATCATGGGGAAAAAGGTCAAGAACTTGGTAAAGGAGGCACAAAAAATACTGAAGAAATAACACCTTTAAAAACAGACTAGGTCAAATGGTAAAAGGCACAAATATCCATAAAGGAAGAATGGAAAAGCAAAACTGGCCAAAAAGATATACAAACATACACAGAAGAGAAGAACTCCTTAAAAAGTAGAATTAGCCAAATGGAAAAGGAGGTGCAAAGATTCACTGAAGAAAATTCCTTAAAAGTTAGAATTGGGCAAGTGGAAGGTAATGGCATTATGAGACATCAAGAAACAAAATCAAAAGAATGAAAGATAGAAATGTGAAATGTCTCATTGGAAAAACAACTGACCTGAAAAATTGATGGCAGGAGGGATAATTTAAGAATTATTGGACTACCTGAAAGTCATGATCAAAAAAAAGAGCCTAGATACCATCTTTTAAAAAATTATCAAGGAAAACTGACCTGATCTTTTAGAATCTCCAGGGTAAAATAGAAATTGAAAAGAATCTACTGATCAGCTCCTGAAAGAGACTCCAAAATGAAAATTCCCAGGAGTATTATAGCCAAATTCCAGACCTCCCAGATCAAGGAGAAAATACTGCAAGCAGCCAAAAAGAAACAGTTCAAATAACATGGAGCCATAATCAGAATAACACAAAATTTTTCAGCTTCTCCATTAAAGGACTGGAGGACTTGCAGTATGATATTCTGCATGGAGAAAGAGCCAAGATTACAAACAAGAATCACCTATCCAGCAAAACTGAGTATAATGGGGCAGCTAGGTGGCACAGTGATTAGAGCACCAGCCCTGGAGTCAGGAGGATCTGAGTTCAAATCCAGCCTCAGATGCTTGACACACTAGCCCTTTGACTTTGGGCAAGTCACTTAACCCCAATTCCCCTCCAAAAAAGAAAAAACTGAGTATAATCCTTCAGGGGGGAAAGTGGACATTTAGTGAAAAGGAAGACTTTCAAGCATTCCTGAGGAGAAGACCAGAGCTGAATAGAAAGTTTGACTTTCAAATGCAAGATGCAAAAGAAGCATAAAAAGGTAAACAGGAAAGAGAAATCATAAGGGATTTGATACACAGAAAATGATATTTGTAACTCCTAAAAACTTTCTCATTATTAGGGCAGTTAGAAGAAGTATGCATAGAAAGCAGAAGTGTGAATTGAATGTAGTGGCATGATTATCTAAAATTTAAGGGATGAGAAAGAAGAATGCACAGGGGAAAAGGGAAAAGCGGAGAGGTAGAATGCAACAAATTGTCTCATGAGTCTTAAAAAAAGATTTTACAGTGGACAGGGAAATGAGGGAAGCAAAGCAGAGAGCACATGAACTTTACTGTCATAGGAATTGTCTCAAAGAGGGAGTAATATACACGCTCAGTTGGGTGTAGAAGTCTATTTTACCATACAGGAAAATGACAAGTGGGAGGGGGGAGGTTATAGGAGGGCAGTTTGGGGGGGAAGTAAAAGCCAGAAGCAAAACACTTTTGAGAATGATCAGTGTAAAAGGACAAATTAGAATAAGTGGGGAAAATAGGATGGAGGGAAATAGTTGGTAATTATTACTCTGAAAAAAAATTTATATTGAATTTCTCTGATAAAGACTTTATTTCTCAAACTTATAGAAAACAGTAAAATGTATAGAAATAAGAGCCATTCCTCAATTAATATGTAGTCAAAGGATATGAGCAGGCAGCTTTCAGACAAAGTAAAGCTTTTTATAGTCATGAAAAAATGCTCTAAATCACTAATGATCATAGAAATGTGAATTAAAACAACTCTGAGCTACTACCTCACACTTGTCAGATTGGCTAATATGACAGAAAATGAGGAATGTTGGAGTGGATGTGGAAAAATCAAAACACATGTCCTATTGGTGAAGTTGTATACTAATCCAATCGTTCTGGAGAGAAATTTGGAATTATGCCCAAAGGGCTGCAAAAGCATATAAAACCCTTTGACCTAGCAATACTACTTCTAGGTCTGAGTTCCAAAGAGATAAAAAGAAAAGAAAAGGACCTATGTGTAAAAAAATATATAGCAGTTCTTTTAGTGGTGGCAAAGATTTGGAAATTGAGGTGATGTCTATCAGTTGGGGAATGGCTGAGCAACTTGTATATGATTGTGATGGAAATACTATTGTGCTTTAAGAAGTAATGTACAGAATGCTCTCAGAAAAACATGGAAAGGCTCAAATGAACTGATGCAAAGTGAAATGAGCAGAACCAGGAGAACATTATATGCAGTAACAGCAATATTGTATGATGGTCTACTATGAATAACTGAGCTATTCTCAGCAATACATTGAATGATCCAAGACAATTCTGTAGGACCTATGATAAAAGGTGCTGTCCATGTCCAGAGAAAGAACTAGTAGATCCTGAAAGCAAATCAAAGATACTTTTTCTTTCTTTTTCTTGGATTTTTTTTTTGGTCTGTTTTCTATCACAAAATGACTTACATGGAAATGTGTATTGCATGACTACACATGTACAACCTATGTCAAATTGCTTGCCTTCTCAATGTGGGGGGGGGGGAGAAATTGTGGAACTCAAAATTTGAAAGAATGTAAAAATTGTTTTTACATGTAAATAGAAATAATAAAATATGAAGTAAAGTTTTAAAAATTCATAGGATTTTGATCAGTGGAGCAGGTTATCCTAGTTGGAAGTATAAGAGGAAAGGGTGCATTTGGAAAATTAGCCCAATTTGCATGGCACCATTAGGATGCTAGTTAGAAGAGTGCTAGGTGGAAATGGGGGCAAAGGTGGAATGATCATTTGAGGACAGCAAAGGGCCTTTGGGGATATCTAATCCAACCCTGGTTTTAGAAGAAAAGCTAGATCTTTATCTGGAACATATTAAATTGGAGCCAGTGGTGAGAAAAGCAGTTTAGAAGAGGCATAGCTAAAGATAAAGAGTTGTATAGCATCTTCATAAGTAGTGATTGATACCATGAGATGACTAAAAGAGAACATAGAACCATTAGGAGAAGAGAAGGAGAAGGAATTATGTGAAGTGTAATAAAAGCAGTTGTGGTGATCAGTTTTTCAAAGGGACTGGCATAGAGTAGAGTTGGCAATTCAGTTTCTCAGCAAGGTTGGGGTTGGAGGGAGATCACTGAGGAAGAAGATGGAACAGTTCAGTTATTTGCTGTCAAGTGAGGAATTTCAGTAGCTTTAAGATCAGAAGCCAGATTGTGAGGATTTATGAAACTAGGAGGAAGGAAATACATAGGCAATGCAAGGAGGGAGAGTGGTAGGGTAGTAACAACAAGCTTTTAGGCTAGGGAGACCTTAGCAAGATTATAAGCAGAGAGGGAAGGTACCAAACCTCAAATTAAAAAATTAAGGAAGCAACAGCCTAGAAGGGATAGGATCAGGAGCATTTAGTCATACATAAGAGCAAGGATAGAGAGGTACTTGCCTACTTCAGAGGAGTTTGAAGACTTTTACAAATAGTGCAGTTTGGCATGGAGATTATGGGAGGATGTTGGGTAGAGCCAGATGGGAAATGGCCTTAAATTTCAGGGAAATTCAAATTTCCTTAGGCTAAAGGAAGCCACAAAAACAGAAGCAGTTTAAGAGGATGATTTGAAAGTTAGAGCTGATAAGTGAGGAGGAGGAGTCAAGGAAGCTGTTATATAGTCCAGGTGGTTGGGAATTGAGGTTTGTTGGGTGAAGAGTGGACCAACAAGTATTTATTGGGTGCCTAGTCAATAAACGCCTAGACTAGGCCCTGTACTTGCCCTTAAAATAAAGACTGGGGTGGAAAGTGGATAACAGCATGTACATAAATAGGTATAAAGGAGTTACAAGGTAATAGTGGGTGGAGAAAAGCACTAGTAACTTGGGAGTATCAGGAAAGGTTCCATGCCAGAAGGTGGTGCTTGGGGTTGAGTCGTTAGGGAACCAGGAGGAGACAAAGGTGAAATAACGTCTATTCCAGGCATAGGGGAAGGGCAGAGAATGAAAACAGGAGATGGAATATCATCTGTAAGGAAAAGTAAGAAGTCCCCAGTGTGCTTGGACTACTATGGGATCCATAGAGAGGTAGGAAATGATATGTGAAGGTAAGGAGGAACAAAGAGTAAGGAAATAACATTTTAGAGGCTGCTAGGGGGTACAGTGGATACCGGAATCAGGAAGATCTGAGTTCAAATAAGACCACAGGCACCTACTAAATCTGTGACTCTGGGCAAGTCACTCTACTTGTGCCTCCATTTCCTCAACTGTAAAGTGGAAATAGTAATAACAGCACTTATCCCCTGTAGTGGTTGTGATAAAATGATGCTTTTGTAAAGTACTTTACAAACCCTAAAGCACTAGATGAATGTGAGCTATTATTGTGAATGTATGTTGAAGAAGAAACCCAAGAAACAGAGTTTCTAGGTAATTAATAACATTAATTAGGCTAGCTAATAATAAATTGATGGTCAGTGGTTTCTTTCGATGACTAAAGACAAAAGATACGGAAAGCCTGAAAGTTTTAACTAATCCTTGAAAGGGGATTCCCTTGACAAGTGAAACTCAACCCTGATTGGTGGATATTTAATCAGGAGGTGGGCTAGAAGTCTTCAGTTCCCCCTGCTGAGAATGTGACTGGGATGTCTCTAGCCGTCTGGGCAGAGGAATCCATCACCATCTAAGCCAGTCTGGTTGGTTTCCTCCATGATCTGGGTCACCCTTAACTCTAATGGAGGGATATAAGAATAGGGCTTCTTTTCCTCGGGGTAAGAATTAATCCGGACTGGATTCTATTTACACTCTAAACAGTAAGTAAGGTCTCCTAGTTGGGTGGGGTCTGACCCAAGATTGAAGAGCATGTTCTCCAAGGATTAGGAATAATCTCAGTCAGCCATGTCCTTCACAGGCTGACTTCCCACAGGAGCTGAGCTTCAGTGAGGAAACGGAGGAGAAAAAACTTGGATCCTATTTAACAATTGGTTATTAATATAATGGAAAAATAATTTGAAACATGCAAATAGGTGGTCCCACTTGCCTGGGGTTTGGAAGGAATTGAAGAAAGTTTTGGAGGAAAAGGTAAATTCCACTTTGCATGTGTTTGGGTTGAATTGCTCTTAAGACATCCAAGTAGAGATGCCCTGTGTGTCTAGACCTCAAAAGGGAGAGAGGAGTCAAGACTAAAGAGATTTGGGAGTCGTCTGCAGAGATGTGGTAGTTGGAGCCCATGGAGGAATTGTCCTGGGATAGAAGAACCTTGCTAAAAAGCAGGATAAAGGAAGAGTCAGTGAGATAGAGCAGTTACATTTCTAAAAAAAAAGGCTAAGGTGCCCAGAAGAGGAAGGGTAGTTAGAATCAAATACTACAGGGATTTTTTGCAAACTAGACCAACAAGCTTGGTTTTGACTCCTGGGAAAATGCTAGACTATATTGTTAAAGAGATGGTTAATGAGCAATATACAGAAAGGAAAACAGTGATTACCAAGAGTCAGCGTGGCTTCAGCAAGAACATATCATACCAAGAGTAACCTCATTTCCTTTTTGACAGGGATATTAGACCAATAGATCAGGGAAACTGTCATTTGTTTTACTGAAATAGAGGTGATATCTCATGGTCTTTTTTTTGAACAAGATGGAAAAATGTGGGCTAGACACAAGTGCAACTAGATGAATTCAGATCTGTCTGAACTTTTAGACTCAAAGAATGATGTTGATCTTGGCAATATCAACTTGGCATTAGGTCCCTGGTGAAGTGCCCCCGGGATCTGTACTTATTGTACCCAAACTCAAATCCCAGGTCATCACACACCACCTGATTTGTGGCCCACCATTAAGCCCCTTTCATATTTCTAGTCTACATTTTGTCATAGCTTAAAAACTGCTTAAGGCATGACTGGGCATATTGCTCAAAGCATAGTTCCCTGACCTCTCCTTCCCTAATCAGCATTTTATATATTCTCCTGGAATTATTATAGTGTATAAAGATTCATTATGGTGCAAGGATCTTATCTAGGGACCACCCTGTCCTGTCCAGCTGACCAAGCAGTGCCCTCACCCTCTTTGCCCAGAACATGACCCTAGCTTGTTCTGGGGAATCCCAGGCCCCTTTACCCCCATGACCCTCCACCCTGCTCTGGAAAGCACTGACTGTGGCCCTCCACCCTGTGCCCTCCACCCTATTCTAGGAGGGACCCCCATGACACAGGAAGGTTGCACCCTTGTACCCTTGTGCCATATTCCCAAATTAGCCCTGAGCTATAGATCTAACCAATGGCTGTTTGCTTCTGTACATCATGGCTTTTGCTAGCTCCCTCCCTGATTGTGGTTTTTGTGGTTTTAGCCTATATAATCAAGTCTGTACCCCCAAAAGTATTACTACCAATTTGAGTGAACACTCCGGTAGTCATGTGCTTGCTTAATAAATCCACACCTAAATTTATCTTGAACCCAGGTCTCGGCTTGCTGTTACTCTCTGCACAACATATTTAGCCCCGGGTTATTTAATATTTTTAGCTATTCCATTCAACAAATGCCATAGACTTTTAGAATGCTTCTCAGCAGATTTTTAGTTCAATCTATACTTCAAAAAAACACAAAACCCTCCATATCCTATTGTGCTACAAGAAATGACTAGCAGGATTATTTCAGAAAAACCTGGGAAGACTTATATGAACTAATGCAAAGTGAAATCAAGAGAACCAGGAAAAAAATTGTGCACAGCAACAGCAATATTGTACAATGATCAACTGTGAAAGACTCAGCTACTCAGATCAATACAATGATCTATGACAATTCCATAGGACTCATAGTGAATAATGCTATCTACCTCCAGAGAACTGATGAGTTCTGAATACATAGTGAAGCATATTTTTTTCTTTATTTTTATTTTATTTTATTTTTTTTTTTGTGATGTGGCTGATATGGAAATGTGTTTTATGACTTCACATGTATAACTGATATCATATTTCTTGTCTTCTCAATGGGTGGAGGAGGGGCAGGAGAGAGAAAGAATTTGGAAATTTTAAAAATGTTAAAAATAGATAAAAGGGAAAAAAAAGAAAAAGACTCCATCCACAATACTGTATGTAGTATTCTCTATTACAACATCACTGACAGGTGGTGATCCATTTTTTTCTTAAACACTTCCAATGAGGGAGAAACTTTTCATGGGAGCCCCTCCTAGTTTGAGCTAGCTCTAATTGTTAGGGAGTTCTTCCTTTCATAAAGCCTAAATCTACATTTTTGCAATTTCTACTCATTGTTTCAAATTTTGCCTTCTGGGGCCTAGAAGAATAAGTCTAATTCTTTCACATGACTGAGTTTCAAATACTTGAAAGCAGTTAAATTCTTTCTTCTTCCTGTTCTACCTCCCACCTACTCCAGCCTTCTTTTCTCCAGGCCAAATATCCTTAGTGTCTTCAAATAATCCTCTTGGCATGGACTTAAAAGTCTTTCACCAATCTGGTTGTTTTCCTCTAGGGGAAGATCTTTTTAAAATAACTTCTGTCTAGCCGTGCCTTCCTATCTTACACTTATGACATTGAACCTGTGAACCCAAGTGTAAGACTTTATGTTTATCCCTTTTATTTAATATTTAATTTTTCCAATTATACATAAAATATTTTTCACTTTCTTTTTTTGTTTAAATGTTGAGTTCCAAATTCTATTTCCCCACCCCTGTCTACTCATTAAGATGGTAAGCAATTTGATATAGGTTATATGTGTACAATCATGTAAAACATTATTGCCATATTAATCATGTTAAAGAAAACATAGACCAAAAAAAAACCCCAATAGATAATCTGCATTCAGACTCCATCAGTTCTTTTTCTGCAGGGGGATAGTATTTCTTGTCCTAAGTCCTTTGGAATTGTCTTACATCATTATATTGCTGAGAATAGTCAAGTCATTCATGGCCAATCATCATACGGCATTGCTTTTACTGTGTACAATGTTCTCCTGGTTCTGCTCATTTCACTTTGTGTCAGTGCATATAATATAGTCTTTGTTTTTTTCTGAGAGCTTCCTCATCATCATTTCTTATAGCACAATAAAGTACTCCATTCCATTCATATCCCATAATTTGTTCAGCCATTCCCCAATTGATGGGCATCCCCTCAATTTCTAGTTCTTTGCCACCACAAAAAGAGCTGCTATAAATATTTTTGTACATATAGGCTCTTTTCCTTTTTGTTTTTTAATCTCTTTGGGATATAGATCTAGTAGTAGTATTACTGGGTCAAAGGATATGCATGGTTGTATAGTCCTTTGGGTATAAGATTGTCATTTTCCTCTTCTGTCACATTAACCAATCTGATAGGTATGGGGTAGTATCTCAGAGTTGTTTTGACTTGCATTTCTCTAATCAATAGTGATTTAGAGCATTTTTTTGTATGACTATAGGGAGTTTTGATAACTTCATCTAAAAACTGCCTGTTCATATCCTTTGACTACATAATCAATTGGGGAATGACTAATATTCTTATAAATTTGATTCTATATATATTTGAGAAATGAAGCCCTTATCAGAGAAACTTGGTTTCTACAGTTATAATTACTGTATATTTCCCTCCATCCTAGCCCCCTCCCATTTATCCTACTCTTTCTACTTTCACCCTATATATTCTCAAAAATGTTTTGCTTCTGACTACTGCCAGCCTCAATCTGTCCTCCCTTCTATTAGTCCCACCCCTTCTCCTTCATCTTCCCCTCCTACTTTCCTGTAGGGTAAGATAGATGTCTATATCCAACTGAGTGTGTATGTTATTCCTTCTTTGAGACAATTCCTGTGAGAATAAGGTTCAAGTACCCCCCTGCCTTCCTGATCTTCTTTCACTGTAAAAGTTCTTTTGCATCTCTTTTATGTAAGATAATTTACCCTATTCTACCTCTCCTTTCCCTTTTCTTCCAGTGCATTCTTCTTTCTCACCCCTTAATTTTGTTTTTTTTAGATATCATTCCATCATATTCAACTCATACCCATGTCCTCTATCTATGTATACCCCTTCTAACTGCTCTAATAATGATAAAGTTCTTAGGAGTTACAAGTATTATGTTCTCATGTAGGAATATAAACAGTTTAACCTTATTGAATCTCATGATTTATCTTTTACCTTTTTATGCTTCTCTTGAATCTTGTGTTTGAAAGTGAAATTTTCTATTCAGTTCTGTTCTTTTCATCAGAAATGCTTGAAAGTCCTCTATTCCATTAAATATCCATTTTCCCCTTGATAGATTATTGTGTGTTTGTCGTTTATTCTTGAAGAGGACCATGATGTCAGGGAGGTGATGACATGACTTGCAGTTGGCTTTGATTTGAGTGAGGGAGGGCTGTGCAAGGTCACCAGCCTCACTTTCTCCTCCAGAGCCATCTGGTCCAGTGGCTACATATTCATCAGAAGGACTGGAGATGACCCAGGATGCAATGGAAGACCCCCTCACACCCTTTTAGGCTAAGATCTTTTCAGGTTCTCACTTAGAGTGAGGTAATGCCCATTCAGTGGACAGGCCTCTTTAAGAAGTGAGTCAGGGGATGGCCCCTTTAATAAAAAAAAAATCATACTGGGAGGGAAATACCCTCAAAGTTACTGACCAAAGGAGAAACTGTAACTGTTTACTATTTATATTCACTCTATACTAGGAATGCAGGGACATATTGTTGTCCAGTCTATGAGTTCCAGAGTGAATTGGGTTTAAGACTTAGTCCCTCATAGATTATACTCAGTTTTGCTGGGTAGACCATTCTTGATCTTAATCCTAGTTCCTTTGCCCTCTGGAGTATCATATTCCAAGCCCTCTGATCCTTTAATGTAGAAGCTGCTAAATCTTGTGTTGTCTTGATTATGACTCCATGATATTTGATTTGTTTCTTTCTGGCTGCTTGCTATATTTTCTTAATCCGAGAGCTCTGGAATTTCACTATAATATTCCTGAGAGTTTTTGTTTTATGATCTCTTTCAGGAGGGGATGAGTAGATTCTTTCAATTTCTGTTTTACCCTCTGGTTATAGAAGATCAGAGCAATTTTCTTTGATAATTTCTTGAAAAATGATATCTTTTTGGCCTTTTTTTTTCTCATCATGGCTTTTAGGTCACTCAATAATTCTTAAATTATTTGGATGTATTTTCTAGGTCAGTTGTTTTTCTAATGAAATTTTTCACATTTTCTTCTGTTTCCTTTTTCCCATTCTTTTGATTTTTTTTTTAGTTATCATCCCATCATATTCAACTCACACCCATGTCCTCTGATTCTTACTGTCTCATAAAATCATTAGCTTTTACTTGCCCAATTCTAATTTTTAAGGATTTTCTTAAGTGACCTTTTGTACCTTCTTTTCCATTTGGCCAATTCTTCTTTTTGTGTGTGTGTTTTGCTTTTTGGAGTGGGGAAGGTAGGGCACTTGGGGTTAAGTGACTTGCCCAAGGTCACACGGCTAATTTTTGTGTTAAGTATCTGAGGCCGGATTTGAACTCAGGTCCTCCAGACTCCAGGGATGGTGCTCTGTAGGGATCAGTGTGAGTCTAAAAGCACCTTTGGTGCTCAGGGTCACAGCCCAGTTGCTGAAGTTCACGGAGAAGTCGTGTACCCTGCCTGATGAGCGGCAACTGAGATTGGCTGGCTTGGCCTGTCCTCCCATTGGTCCATCCCTCCAGCGCACGTGGATATCATGCTTTAATCATGTACATGTAGGGTATGTAAGGAGGATGCTACAATACAATAAAGGACAGCTGCTGTACACTTCTCTCTTGCCTCTGGTCTCTTCAGTCCCTCCTGAGAATACAGCCTAAGGCTGGCCCTTAGGCTACAGAGTTAAGAAGTGGCTGTTTCAGTGCTCTATTCACTGTGCCACCTAGCCACCCCCCAATTCTACTTTTTAAGGAATTCTTTTCTTCAATTAATTTTTGTACATCTTTTTCCATCTGGCCAATTCTATTTTTTAAGGAGTTCTTCTCTTCAGTGAATTATTGTACATCTTTTATCATTTGATCAATTCTGTTTTTTAAAGTGTTCTCTTCAGTAGATTTTTGTGCCTCCTTTACCATTTGGCCTATTCTGTTTTTTAAGGAATTATTTTCTTCGGTGTTTTTTGTGTCTCCTTTGCAAACTGTCAACTATTTTTTCATGATTTTCTTACATCACTCTCATTTCTTTTCCCCATTTTTCCTCTACCTGTCTTATTTGATTTTTTAAAAAAACCTTTTTGAGCTCTTCCAGGAATTTGTTTTTGAGCCTGAAACTAATTCACATTTTCCTTTGAGGCTTCAGATATAGCAGTTTTGACTTTGTTGTTTTCTGTACCTGAGAGTCTGTAAGGTTTCAGTTCTTCCAAAGTGGTATGATCTAAGCAGAGATGTGTTTACTCCTCTCCTGGCCTGTGCTCTGGTCTGTGAGCGACGACAAGCACTCTTTTCTGTCCTGAATTCTGACCAGGGTCCCTGCTCCCCTGCAGGAACTAGCTCTGGTATGCTAGTGCTCCTCCTCACCCTGGGATTATGACCCAGGCTGGTGACCTGGATTCATGTATGCACAATACAACCAAGTCCTGCCCCCAGTGCCAGCAATGGCTTATAACCTCCTTCTGATCATTTGTCTGATCTCCACTTACTTTCTGTGAACCAAGAGCTCTGAAAACCACTTGTCATTCAATTGCCCCCAAGGTCTGCTGCTGACTTCCAAGGCATTGCTGGCATTGCTAGTGCTGGACTGCACTCAACTCCCACCCTGATGTACTCTCACCCTGGTGCAACAGATCTTTTCTGCTGATCTTCTAAGTTATCTTAGTCTAGAAAAGTGTTTCACATCTCATTTTGTGGATTCTGCCACTCCCGAATTAATTTTGATGTGTTATTTTAAAGTTGTTTGGAGAGAAATTCGGAAGAGCTTAGGTGAGTTCCTGCTTTTTCTCTGCTATCTTGGCTCTGCCCACCCCCATGTCCCCATCACTTTAATTTCATCTTAATAGATTCTGTCCAGTTTTCTTGCCTATTTTTCCTGACTCTATCTCATGCAATAATTACATCTTACAGCTTTGTGTCATCTTTAAATTTGATGAAAATACTATTGCTTAAGAAAAAAAAGCAGGTTCAAGCACAGATTCCTTGGGGTACTTAAAGTTTATTCTTCGAATTCAGCTACTCTTCTTGTGTCTAATCCATGTGTCTGTTTTCAACATGATAGCTCTTACTGAGCACTTTATTAAAATCTAGGTAAACTAAATCTACAATATTCCCCTGATCAGTCAATTTAGTAACTGGGGGGAAGAAGGTTGCTATGATATTACCTTTTCTTTTTTTTTTTTTTT
>CM053584.1:33678716-33786173 GCA_028627135.1 Pseudochirops cupreus
GATCAAGATATTTGGTAATTGTCAATCTAGATTAGTGACTGATTAAGTTAATGGTTGCCCCATGAGTGGAAGTTTGATTACTCTATTGTTTCTTGTTAATGATTGAGTTGCCCCATGAGTGGAAGTTTGAGTCTATTGTTCCTTGTTCTGAATATTGTGGCCACTGTAGTGAAAACTGTGTGGCCATTTTCTGTGATAAGCCTTGTTCTAAATATTGTGGCCACTGTAGTGAAAACTGTGTGGCCATTTTCTGTGATAAGATGTAATATTGTGAATATTATAATGTTTTGAATGTTTGTCTTGATTTGTAATGGAATAAACAGAGTGTTCACTATATTTTGTAATCTGAACTCTAAAAGCTGTTCACAGTAGCATTTTTTTGGTAATCTGCTGGTGCATGGCATTACAGTTCCCAAAAAAGGAATCTAAAGTTGGATGGGTGTGCTTGCTTTGCTTCCTTTGCTTGCTCATGTTGCCAGTCAATTACTTGACTTTTTAGCTCTGTGTCACAGTGGAACTCTGCTTCCAGAGGGGAGAGCTTTTTCCCAAATCATTAGGGTTTTTGCAGCTGCTGGAGCTATTAGGAGGCTGCCATCACTACAGCCCCCACCAGCTTTAGCTCACTGGTCATACACCTCAGGACCACCACCCAAGACTATGATCCAGATCTAGGCAGGTGAAGGCAAGAGCACTTAGCCTCTCAATGGTCACTTGGCCCCCTGCAATCTACAGGCCAGGAACTCTGAAACAGCCATGGGGAGGTGGCTGCAGGGGCCGCTTCTGCTGCTTCTGGCTCTGGGGGCAGAGGGCTGGACCCACTCCTCCATCCCTACCAAATTCAGCCAAGTTCCACTGACCTTTCACTTTGTCTTTGGCTTTTATGGGTTGATAATTCTGGAAATTGCCACCACTACTGGTGATCCACTCTCCCCACAAAGAATATTATTTAAAGAAAAAAAAAAGGAAAAGATGGGGTAGAATAATTTTTTAAAGATCAATACATCAAAAATATCTGAAAATGTATGGCGCATGCCACGCTCGAGGACCTCCCAGCTCTGCTCTGGGTCAGGGGAGATGTATCTCCTAGCTCTTCTCAAGCCTTTGCTTTTGACACTGTCTGTGCTGTTGGCAGTGCCATTCAAATGGGCTTCTTGCCCTTTGTCCAGACTTGGAGGTCACAATCAAAACTTGTTTCTAATGGTTAAAACAACCAATCTGTTCACTGTACCCAATGACACTTAGTTAAGTCCTTTCCCTGGATTTTCTTAAGTCATGTCTCATTTTCAATCTGCCAAGGTAACAATGAGTTAAAAGCCACAAGTCAGCTTCTTGCCCTTCCATCAAACTAATTGCTTCTCCACCTGGATTGACAGCAAACCTTTGTGTTCTACTTGGCCAGTGCTCTTTGCCCACAGTCTTCTTGGGTTTCTGAGCTCATCTTGTATCACAGGTGCAAGATTTACTTTAATTATGCCAACCAACAATTGAGGGGGGCCAGCCTACTACACATCTGGTCCTAATCCAGAGAAGAGACTGCTATACCCTGTGCCAATATCCTGAATTGTCAGTGGCCCTGGGTTTTCCTGCTGCTGGAGTTTTAATTTCATCTGCCAACTGTGGGACTATTGAAATGCTGTATCCTCAGACTCCCTGGCCTGTACAGTCAGACAGCCAGATGGACAGACGTTCAGACAGACACACACACCCTTCCCTCTCTTGTCAGTTCACATCTCTGCCCTGGTCTCCAGACATTTAAAGCCTGCAGGAGCCAACATGGCATGTTAGATATTGTCATCCTTATTACCAAAGGTCTATTGGGCAATCGACTGGCCCCAAGCACATCAAGTTGATGTTTTAGGGTTTTCAATTTTTCAGGTGTGGTGGTGGGAGTGGATATGGGACTGCAGTTGTGGCATTGACTTTCTCTTCAGAGCCTTCTCAGTCTTTCCCATTTTAAGCTGTTACATTGGAAATAAGAACTGAAATTAAGCAGCACTTTAAAGTTTGCAAACTATCTCACATACCTTCTCATTGGAACATCTTGTGATGTGCTACTGGTATCATTCCCATCATCCCTATTTGAATGATGTGGAAACTGACCCAATAAGAAAAGGAACAGGACAACAAGTCCAACATGGTACATCTACACTATGCCACAAAGAAAGCTGGATTTGGAGTTAGCAGATTCAGGTCCAAATCCCAGCTCTCTAACACTAATCTAGCTGAATGATCTTGGGCAATGCATTTCAATGGTCTCAGCCTTAAAGTCTTCTTTAAATAGGCCCTGCCTTCCCAGGACTGTTTTGAAGATCCAATGGGATCATTGTAAAGCACTTAGCCCAGTGCCTGGCACATGGTAAGAGCGATGTAAACATTGGCCATTATTAGTATAGTGTTATTATATTAATATTATATTATATTATAATTGTATTGTTATGATAATCAAATGAGATATTTTAAGAGTTGTTAGCATAGTATCTAGCATATCGAAGGTGCTTAGAAACATTTATTTCCTTCGCCTTCCCTTCTCTGGGAATTTATTTCCTTGATTGCCTGCTGTGCCTGACCTCCCACTTACAGCCTCTCCCTTTCCCCACTGCTTACACACAAGGTCAGTCCTTCTAATCAAAGATAAAAGTTTCTCCAGATCCTGCCATTCCCTGAGACTCCACATTCCTACGCCTTTCTCCCTTTCACTGCTAGACCTCTATGAAGTGCTCTAACGCGGTAGGGCCAAACTCAAGTAGAAATGGAACCCTACGGGCCAAATATTGACTTAGAAAACTACAAATGAACATGCTGTATTACATTTTTATTTTGTTAAATATTTCCCAGTTACATCTCTGTCCTTGGTTTGCCATTCAGATTCCTCTCCTTGGCTCATTGTGTTCCCTTCTTCACTGCCTCTCCTTAACTACCTGAATTCAGTTTCTGACCCTACTACTCTACAGAAGTTGTGCTTTCTCTAAAGTCTCTGGGTACACAGTAGGCGCTTATTAAATGCTGATTGGTTGACTGCCAATAGCCACTTGTCAAATCCAATGGCTTTCCCCCCAGTTTTCATCTTCAGTGACTGCTCTGTAGCACTTGACAGTGTTGAGCGGGCTCTCCTCCATCGTCTCTCCTCTCTTGGCTTTAATGACTACTCTCACTTGATTTTCTTATATGGCTGATTGCTCTTGGGCTCCTTCATTGGTTTATTTTCTCATCCCCAACTTCTGAGTCTGGGTACCTCTAATGTAATGTAATTTGAATTTGAAGACCCCTTTGTATTGGCAAGTACGCAGGTACATAGCACTTAGTAATTAATCAAGCCTCTGTGAAAGAAATAGAAGGCATGAACCCCTGTTCCTGACATAACAGCACGAGGTTCGCTGAAACAGGAAGCAGCCGATGCTGTGTGCATATAAGGAAAAGCCCCAGAGAAGGACGGTCAGAATTTCTTGGGACAGGAATCTGGTGGCAGAAGCTGTTCTGCTGGAGAGGGAGAGTTTCTCTCAGCAGCATCTGGAGGCTGGACTGCTACTGCTGGACTGAGAAATAAGAATTGAGAACTGAGTCAGAATTGCTTGGAACACCATGGAGGCAGAAGCAGCTGCTGGGAGGAAGCTGAAGAAAATATCCACCCACCCCAGCTGAAGAGAATGGTTTTATTTTGAATACCTGGATGGAGTGATTTTTTGATTCTGGGAGCCAGCTGAGATGACTTCTGGGTCTGAGGGCCAGCTGGAGCTGCCATGGGACTGAGGAAGCATGACTATGATGCTGAGACTTTGGTTGTGGCTTTGTTGGGCCTCGACTTCCCAGGAGTGGAGACTGTGAGGGATTTGAGATGGACTGGACACTGTGAAATTCAGAATGGAATAGGAACTACACGGAGAACTGGGCAAGGAGCTGGAAGGTATCTGCTTTTGAACCCAGGTGACAGTTTGGTGAATCCAGGTAGGATCTGAGACCATGGAAGGGGATCCAGGGAATCTGAGGGCCCACCCTGAGTCAAGTTGAAAGAAGACTTTACTTGGATACTGTGTACTGACTGAGAAGATTATAATTTACTAGTGACCTAGGGAAGGAGGCCCTGTGTATTTTCTAATGATTGAATAGTAAATGATGATTGATTGATTAAATGATTGTACTTAGTGATTGACGACTGAATAAGTAATTGATTTGTAACCTATTATGCCCTATGAGTGGAAAACTTCTGACTATTGTACTTTGTGATTGAATTAAGGATTTTGTGAATGCTTGAGTTACTAAATGATTGTTCTTTGTTCAAAACTGTGTGACCACTGTAGTGGAAACTATGTGGCCATTTTTTGTGATAAGTTGTTGTGAACGCTGTATTTTAATGATCTGTGATAAGTTGTAATACTGTGAATGGTATACCTTGATTTCTGTGAATGTTTTGCTTCCATTTGTTACAGAATAGAGTGTTCACTATACTGTGTAATCAGAACCTTAAAAGCTGTTCACAGTAGCATTCTTCTGAAAAGCTGCTCATGCATGGCATTACAGTACCAACTTGTCAGTCAATCAATTATTTATTGAGCAATCACTATGTGCCAGCTAACAGGCTAAGCACTAGGAAAATAAAGGGACAAAAACAGTGCCTGCTCTCAATGTTAAGCATACACTACCAGCAGGAGAGAGGCAGTTGGGGCACAGGGATTGGATAAAGAGCTGGCCTTAAAATCAAGGAGAGACACAATCATCAACTTCATCCTGGAGGCAAGGGTGAGGCACATGGAGGCTTTAGGAAGATCACTTTGACAAGCTGAGTGGAGGGGTCTGGAGCCACTAGTGACTTGAGTCAGTCTGGGTGTGTGGTGACAGGGGCCTGCCCCACGGCCGGGACAGCGTCAGAGAGAAGGGATAGGAGAGAGTGTCATAAAGTCAATACGACACTGGGCTCAGTCTGGCTAGGGTAGAGAGGAGTGGGAGATGATGTTTAGGTCGGGAGGCTGTGTGATGAAGAAGTTGGTGTTTTTGACACTAACAGGAAAATTAGAAAAAAGGAAAGGTATGCCAGCAGGCCCATCTGCTATGTGCCAAAAGACCTTTGGTAGAGCAGTGGGGTCAGAAATCGGAATGCAAGTGGTTAAGGAGAAGCAGTGAGGAAGAGAATGCAAGGACCTAGAGTAGGGGTCCAACTGGCAAGCCAAGGACACAATGTGTAACAACACTGGGAAATGTTGAACAAAATTAAGAAAAAAAAATTCTCCCCACTCTGGAAGAAAGATGAGTTCAGTTTTGGACAGAATGAATTTAAGATATTTATAAGTCATTCAGTTTGAGATAATAATAAGAAGCTGGAGAAGTGAGAATGGAAGTTAGGTTTGGATAAGTAAATCTGGGAATTATATGCACAGTTGACCTCTGGTGTAGAGGGAGAAGAGGAGGGCTTAGGTCAGTGCCTTGGAGGACATCCAGAGTTAGTGGGCATAACCTGAAGGTCCAAAAAGGAGACTAAGAAGGTGCCACCATACAGGTAGGAGAGCCAGGAAAGAGCAAGCAGTATTGCAAAAACATAAGAGTACAGGGAGCTCTACAAGGATGAAGATGAAGAAAAGGCCATTGGATTTCGTGATTAAGAGACCACTGATAATTCTAGAAAAATTTTGGTTGAATCATGAGGTTGAAAGCCAGTCTGCAATGAGTTAAGAGACAGGACAGTAAATGGAAGCACCAACTGTAGACAGCATTCTCAAGGAGTTTGGCCACAAAAAGGATATAGGTGGAAAGCTAACAGGATGAGTAGCTGAATTGGAGATTTTTTTGAGGATGGGGGAGGCATGGATAGTTTGTAGAGAGTAGAGAAGTAGCTAGTAGAGATTGAAGTGAGACAGTAGGGAAGAGAGAGGGAGCAATTTACTAGAGAAGATGGGATGGAAAGGGATCATTTGAAAATGTAGACAGGTTTGCCTTGGCAAGAAGAGCCACCCCTCATGTGAAATGGGTGGTGGATGTAGTGAGGAAAAGGATTTGAGTGATGTGAGATAAAGGGAGAAGAGGGAGCTCTTGACAAATGGCTTCCAATTTTTCAAGAGACTTTCTTCACTATGACTTTTAATTGCTGTCCAAATCCCCCTCACCCCCACTGCCATCCCACCCAGATGATTTTTTATATGAAAAAACAATGGAAATTTTTCTGACACTATTTCTCAATATAGCTTGAGAGGACACAGCGAAAATATAAATCACCCTTAAAAGTAGCTTCCAATTACTACCAAAGACGACCAGATTGTGAAACCTTCTCTAGGGCCAATATCCTGGTTAAAAACCATGTTTTCCTTAGTGTATGGTGAACTACAGTATAATTGAAAAATTGTATTATAAAATAATTTTCAAAATGACCTAATTAGGAGCCAATCCACTGGAATGCCCCTAAAACTGTCCTTGAGGCATCAGAGGGATTCATCCTGTTGATGTGGCCTTATTTTCATTTCAGCAAGGCTAGTTACTGAGGGAAGGGAAAGAAACCTTTTTTTAATAATCAGGAACAATCTTCTTCACTTGGCAGGCAAGGTCTTTATGTAGCCACAGCAAAATCTGAGGAGGTAACTGGGAGGCTTGTGGAAATTTTTCTGACACTATTTCTCAATATAGCTTGAGAAGACACAGAGAAAATATAAATCACCCTTAAAAGGAGCTTCCAATTACGACCAAAGATGACCAGATTGTGAAACCTTCTCTAGGACCAATAAAACCAGGAGTCATTTTAATATTCAAAACTCAGAACACATCTCTCTTGTTTTTGCCACTAAAAGAGTTCGGGATTCTGAGTAAAGCTAAGTTAGAGCGAGTCCAAGTTTAGATCTAGTTAAAACTTTCATGAGAAATCTTTCAATTATTTTAATTCTGAGATCACTCTCTCTGCTCTATTGCTCCGAGAGGGCAATTTTTCCCATTAGCAGAAAGCTATAAATGTGTATCACACTTTGAAGTTTGGATATTGTTTTAAATCTGAGAGGATTAATGCTAAAGTCAACAAATCTCTCTTACATCCCTGAACAAGGTAAGAATTTATTTGTGGTTGAGAATCCATCCATCTGTCAAGGATCCAGAGAGTTTCATAGCTGGGACAGAAGACAGCCTCTGGTCCAATACTTTAATTTTACAGATGAGGTAACTCAGACCAGATCTCAATCAAGATTACGTACCTTAAGGGGGTATCCAATACTACAACACAGGGCTCCTGAATCCTAGTCCCTTGGGTTATGTTATTTTACTCCAAAATTGCATTTATAGCAAATGGCCTCACATAGAAAGTTAGCAGGTATACCCATACCATACCCATATACCATACCCACATATATGGTGTGGGTAATGAAAGATAATCCAAAAATCTCATTTCAGTCAACATGTATCTGTTCCTTATCAAATTGGACAATTACAAAATCATCATGAGTTGGCTGTGTTTCAAATTTAGTACCATACAAAAACTGTAAAATCACTTTACAAGTAATCACTATGGCTTTGAAGCAAGCACTATGATGGGGACGACTAGGTGGTGTTATAGTGCACTGGAGTCAGGAAGACCTGAACTCAAACCCAACCCCAGACACTGACTACCTGGGTGACTCTGAGAAGAGTCACTTGTTGGCTTCAATTTCTCCATCTGCAAATAGAAGCACTTAGCTCCCAGAGTTGTGACGAGGCTAAAATTAGATGTTCGTGAATTGCTTTGCAACCCCTAAAGCGCTACATAAATGCTACCAGTTTAGATCTTCACTAGGTTCAAAGGAACTCAAGGAGAGAAGCAAAACAATTTGCCCCAAAATGAGCACCTGTATAATGGTGAGCGGGTGGAGGGGTGTTTTTATAAGCCAGAATCCTTTAGTTGCCGTTCATTAATATGGCATCCACCTGGCCTGCAAGCCTAGAGAACAAAAACATCACGCTGGCAACCTTCTGTCCCCTCACTTCTTTATTCTTCTGAGTTTATGAGAACTTGTTTTAAATAAGAGACCTGTCTGTGTATTCTGACTGCCAGGCTTAGGATAGGATCACCCAGTTTTATGATCACCAGATTCTTTCTTTGAGAAGATCCAAGATTTTTCCATTACTAGACTCCATTTTAACTGAGTCATTTTTGTCTCAAAAAAGGCTCTATTAGCAGTAGATGCAGTCAGGGTCTCATGGTGTTCCAGAGACTAGCTTCAGAACCATGGGTGATTTGGTAATATTTCATCCCCGAGTGTTAACTATGAACACAGACATAAAAATTTGCTTTACATTTTTGGAGGTAAGATTATAGAAACCTCAAGGGACCTTTCGTACTCACCTGCCTATTCACTGAGGCTCAAACTTAGTTTTTATAATGAAGCATTTTGACCTCCAAAGGAAAGAATCATATATGATAACTGTGCCTACATTATGAATTATGATACTGTTCGTCCCTCACTTGTGACAGGGTAACCGATTTATCACTGGGGATGACATCAGCTTTGATGTGGTGGTGACACTTTTTACTCTCCAATACTAAAGGTGTTCTGCATCACATAAGCTGCTCTCCCCACCTCTCACCCCCCTGGTGCCCAAGAACATGCATTTGCAATATAGCTGGACAGGGTTAGGGGTTGTAGTTCAACCATAGCCTTGAGACATCAAGTGATCCCAAAATAAACTAAACCTGCAACACGGCCTTAGTGTCATGTTCTAAGCCACAGGAAATCTTTAAAAGAAAATCATACTTAAAACCAAAGTTACAAAGTACAATCTATTGAAACTTTAATTTGTGCATTTGTGATAATTAATGACTGCAAAACACTCAAGTTTTTTTTAGAATGACATTGTTAAAAGGCACGTCTCATTTTAATGAATGCATAGTGTACCATTCTAAAATAGCCTAATTTCCTTACAAAGTGCTCTGAGCAGCCACTTACAGATACAGTATAGCAAAATATATTTACAATCTAGTTTAAAATTTTAAATCTGACTAAAAATAAACTTTAAAAAAACTACAGAGAAAATTAGTGCTTTCTTCAGCTTAATTGTGTGAACATACCCTGCCCTCTAATTTTTTTAGTGATTTACTTCAATTAAAAAAAAAGTCTTCTGTACAATGTGTAGTTACAAAAGGCTACTTCAGTGTTTAATGCTAAAAGCCTTTTCAGACATGGTTCTCAGGGTGTATCTGAGAACCAGTAAAGGTAAGCCGACTGTACCTCAAAAGTATTTCATGTCTTTTATCGTAAAACAGTTTCAATGAAACCCAGAGCCGTGAGCTAAGCTCCTCCTCTGTCCCCTGCCAATGATGGCGACTGGCATCGTAAAGTAACTTCAGAAAGGTTTTCTCTTTCTAGTGAGAAAGCATTTGGGATTCTGAGGAATAAACCAAAAATGCCCTCATTGGCCCTCCTCTGCGTATGGTATCAAGAGCTTTATAGAATCACCACTTTGTTAGTGTCAAAGGGCATGAAAAGGAATGTCGATGATCTTGGGGATTTCACTGCTCTGAAGAAGACAAATCAGAAGTGACAGTAGAGAGCTGTAAGGTCCTTGAGACATTCATAGATCTATTTAGCTCAGGTCTTTGTAACTCAAGTGTGCTTTCATTTTTCCCTATAGGATTTAAACATAAATTCTCTTTTGGAGTGGAGCTCGCTTGTTGTAATTACATGGTTAATTCAGTCTAGATTAGCCGACAGCTTGCTATTGGTGAGGTATGATGATCCTATGCGGCTGAGCCAGGATCACAAGATACCTGTAAGTATATATAGACAGATCTATATTCTGTATCCTAATTGAGGGAAAAAATATCAAGGGTCACAGAGAAGGAAAAAGACTCTAGGCAAGTAGAAACTCTTAGCTGGCAAAGTGATTTTCCTATAGCAACACTAAGATAATCCAAACAGGCCCTCCCATCTCAAGTGTTATAAAAATATTTGGTCAAATTACTCTGAGACTTTTGAGGTACAGTTTTTTAGTGTTATAATAATTGGTTTATAAAATATACATACACTGTTTTATCAAAAATATTTATACATTCTGTTACAACATATTGCTTTTTACCCTCAGTAACTGCCAATATAAAATCTGGATTCAGTGGCCTAAAACGTATACAAATGTACTTCACGTAAATGCTGGAGTCGGAGGCGTCTGCATGGCCACTGTGCCAAAGTAACAAAGTGGTACAATTAAATAACAAGCCTAGGATACTGAATAGATTACAACTTGCACACATACATGTTCATGTCATGTATACACTCACAATCCCCATGGTGTCAAAATGATACGTTCATCTTAATACAGCAGATACAAGAGAACTAGGATACTAAATCAAGGGTGGGTCGTTTTTAAAAAGGTCATCTGTTCATTGATTTTGGAAAGTCATGACTGAAAATCTATGAGCATCTAGGCTTTGGGAATGCATACAGTAAATATAGTATCTTAATTCAGACTGACCAAAAGCACTCCTTTCTTTACTGTCTTAAAAATGCTGATGTTCTGTTTGTTTCAGAAATGCTTAACAAACAAAAAATTGTTTGGCAAGTAGCTTTGAGAACTTGTCCATATTATTATGGAAGCACTTACATGGCTGGTAAAGATAAGGCATTTTAAAAACATTTCCTCCTAATAAATATAGAAAATTTACAAAAGAAGGCATCAATTCATTCCGTTATTTTCAAACTCAACACCAGAATGTGTACCAGCTGCAAATTACACTTGTGGATGACATTACAGTAATTCCTTTAAAAATAACAGCGTTTGCCTTATTCAGAGAGAATCTTGTTAAGGTTGAGGATCACTAGCATCCCAAGCTTTTATTCTTAAAACACAGTGGAATGAAGGAAACTGGTTATCCTTCCTAGAGCCCAAGCTGGTCTTCCTTCCACTTAAGGCAAGGCAAGCAAAGGACAAAGGTATCCACTGTAGAAGAGGAAGGAAAAAAAGACAACATTGATCCGAGTGTGTCCACCTGTGAAGGGTGTTTATATGGCCTGTATTCAGCTTAAACCCATAAAACTGTTTCCAGTGCATAGAGTAAAAATGGAAATACATTGCAAGAGGCCACTCTTCAAGAAAGATATTAGACTAGTACTTTAAAACAAATCTTCATGTGATTTCAAAAAATCAGAAGCTACTGGTGGCACAGAGAGCAAGTGGAGGGTGGCTATTCGGCTAAAGAGGTCTGTCTTCTCCAGAGTCATTCTGCTAGTTTCACAGTGTCTTGGAACTTAACACCAATCAGCAATGTAGTCAAAATCTCGAAACATTTCTTGCTCCTCTTCTGAAAGTATCCTTGGTTCCCGGGGTGGGGTCAGAATAGGTGCTTCTGAGGTAAATTCATCATCAAAATTACTCACATCCTCTCGGCCTCTGATGGTAGGAACAAATGGTGGCTTGACTTTCTTGGCCAGCAAAGCATTCCAGTCAATTAGCTGTTTCACAGAACAAAGAACAGACACCTTGAGTTTCCTACTGTGATTTGCTAAATGGGATTAACAGCCCCCTTGATTTGCTACTTACCCGGAAAAATGGGTGTTTTTTGACGTCCTCTGCATCTTTCTCACCAGCTCCCAGGCGCCGTTCTGGGTTTCTTCTCAGTAGCTAACAGGACAAACAGAGAGTTGTCCAATTAAAACTAGCTAGCTTCACTGATCAAGTTCTCAGAGACTGTCTTTAGCTCTCCTCTCCTTCCTTCTAAAAAGAACTCTCCATTCTCAAAAGTCTAGTTGGACTTTTAAGAAGCCAGCTCTTTACTGAGTAACTTTTCTTTAGACAATGCTAAATTCTAGCCGAATACAAGGCCATGCATGTTAAGTATATGTGTAGGTAGCCCAGACAGTGTACCAACAGATGATTTTTCTGTCACAGATGTAGAGGTATCTTAATAGCATTATCATTCTCTCTCTCTCTCTCTATTATAAAGTCAGAAATGTACAAGTATATTTTCACTTGATTCATTTAATAAGCATATCATATCATATCTGGTAAGGTACATCTGTGACTGCCTGAACTAGTGAACACTTTATGGACTGGACTAGATGGCTGTCAAAGTCCCTTCCAACTCTCAAATTCTGTGATTTAGCACAAGTCGCTCAGTTTAATTGGGACAAAATTCCCAGTCTAGTAACTTTGTACCCACTGTTGGAGTTCGGCTAAGCCCAAGAACTGGTGGAAGTTAATATAAAATATGCTTGTGCTAAACTTGGTCTGATATTAATTATTTGTAATGGTGTATGTATGTGTATACAGGATAAGGATAGTAGAAATAAATTAAATGCTGAAATACAATAGTTTTCTTAAAAACAAATCAGTTTTTGAGTCAAATTTATAAGAATACAAGTCATTCCCCAATTAATAAATGGTCAAAGGATATGGAGAGGCAGTTTTCAGAGGAAGAAATTAAAGCTATCTATAGTCATATGAAAAAATGCCCTCAACTACTATTGATTAGAGAGATGCAAATCAAAACAACTCTGAGGTACAACATCACACCTATTAGATTGGCTAACTTGGCAAAATAGGAAAATGATAAATGTTGGGGAAGATGTGGGAAAGCTGGAGCACTAATGCATTGTTGGTGGAGCTGTGAGCTGATCCAACCATTCTGTAGAGCAATTTGGAACTATGCCCAAAGGGCTACAAAAGTGTGCATACCCTTTGACCCAGTAATACCACTTCTAGGTCTGTATCCCAAAGAGATCATAAAAATGGGAAAAGAACCCATATGTACAAAAATATTTATTGCAGCTTTTTTTGTGTTGGCCAAGTACTAGAAACTGAGGAGATTCCCATCAATTGGGGAATGACTACACAAGCTGTGGTATACGAATGTAATGGAATATTATCATGCTGTAAGAAATGATGAGCAGGCCGACTTCAGAAAAACCTGGAAAGATTTATATGAACTGATGCTGAGTGAAGTGAACAGAACCGGGAGAATATTGTACACTATAACAGACACAGTGTGTGAGGACTGATTATGATAGACTTAGCCCTTCTCAGCAATGCAAGGCCCTAAAACAATTCCAAAGGACATATGATGGAAAATGCTAGTCACAGCCAGAGAAAGAACCATGGAGTTGGAATGCAAAATGAAGCAGAATATTTTCTATTTTGTTTTTTTTTTTCTCCTGGTTTTTCCCATTCATTATAATTCTTCTATGCAACATGACTAATGTGAAAATGTGTTTAATAGGAATGTATGCGTAGAGCTCCTATCAAATTGCAAGCTATCTTGGGGAGAGAGGAGGGAGGAGGGAGAGAGAGAAAATTTAAAACTTATGGAAATGAATGTTGAAAACTAAAAATACGTAATTTAATTTTTTAAAAAAGCAAAAAAAAAAAATCCCACAAATCTGTTTTAAGAGACTTCCTGAATACTGTTTTGGTTCTTACCCTTCTCATTATGGAAATGGCTTCTGTAGACAAGAATCTTGGATACCTTACTTCATCATTTACAATACTGTCGAAAACCTCTTCTTCATCATCACCAGGAAAGGGAGACTAACAAAAAAAGAAGAACTTTTTGTAAGTTAAAATGACTTCAAGGACTACAAGTTCTGCCATTACCTAGAGCTTGGCTTCCTTGCAGTCCTACCTAAGGGGGACAACAACCAGGAAGTAAGCAAAAAGGCAATGACAAAGATCCACTAATGTTTTCACATTCAAAGCCAATTTAATCTTATCTTATACATAATTCTAATAACCTGAGTTACCTTGTTTTTAAGTTTAGGCAAATTCAAAATAGAAAATTAGAGGGAAACTGCTTTATGCACATGACAAGTTAGAGATGACAGGCAATACTATGCTGAAAACTAAAAATAAATAATTTAAAAAATAAGCTAAAAAAAAAGAAACGAAGGGGGCAGTTTAAGAGAATCCTAAGGATACTTACATAATCTGACATTAGAATAAGAATTTACACAATGACAACAATATTGCAAAGACAAATAACCTTGAAAGACTCAGTGCAATAGGATTCCAGAACCCATGATGAAAGACTCTTACCCACCAGGTTCTGCTTATGAAGGGATAAAACTCAGAATGCAGTTTCAAACACAGACACAGGCACAGGCACACAGAAACATACACATGTATTTGTAACAGTTTTCTTCTCTTTTCCAATGGGGGTGGCAAGAGATGGGTATAAAAAAGGTTAATTTCTGCTGATTAAAATAAAAATTTATTTTAAAAATTCACACATCTTATCATTAAAAAAAGCAACTGAGAAAATGTAAAAAACTAATGAACCACATACCTACTTTTAAATTTCTATACAGTCTTTAAAATAATCTACAAACCTATCCAGGGTATCTTTGATAAAGGTTTAAGAACAGAGACTTTTACAAACCACGTTTTAAAGCAGATTATATCTTTACAGTTATTTTAATTGAAAGGTATGAGAAAATACAAGAATTTACCTGTACTTTATGCATGCTATGAAAAAAAAATCCATGCAGTTAGAAGAGTAAAGCACTTTCAAAAAGGCTGGATTTGGACTCAGATCTTCTTGACTCTAAGCCCTCTGGAGAGTCACAAAACCATGTCAACTGAATTCAATACAAAACTCTTTTATGCAATTTTACTGAGCCCTCACTGCTGCACAGTGATTATTCTTCCCTGACCGATTTTCTATTACATCCTCAGTAGAAGCTATTCTAAACTCTGACCTTTCTTCTAGCCAAGGATTTAGTTAGCATCCTGCACAAAGCTGCCAAAGTGATTTTCTTAAAGGGCTGTTGTGACCATGTGATCTCTACTCAAACTTCAAAGGCTCCCTATTTACTCCAGGATCAAATCCAAAGTCCTCTGTTTGACGTTAAAGCCTGCCTCTCGTCCTCAGATACAATACTCCTATCTCCTGATCCTCTGCTTTAGCACTTGCCCCAAGCCCGGAACACTCTTCCTCCTCTTCTCCATCTCTCTGGTTCCTTGGTTCCCTTCATCACTTAGCTCAAACCCCACCTCCTGCAGGGCTCCTTCCAGGCTCTTTTGCTGCTCTTCTTCAGATGATGGCACCAGTGTTCTCCACAAGCTTCCATCCAGCTACTTACATGTCTCCTAACATGTGAGCTTTTTGAGAGCAGAGACCATTTCTTACCTTTCCTGTGGTTCTCACTGCTTAGCACAACGTCTGGCACATAGTGACCACTTAACAAATGCTTCTTGACTCTAATTGGGAAAACAGAGGACTTCCCTACTCTATACCTCAGAATCCTTCTTCATTCTCTATTCTCTCCTGTTTTTGTTCCTATCTCAATGAAAAGTCTTATCCTTTCTAAGGCATTCTTTCCATGGGTACTCTTTTAAAAAAAAATTCAGTTTTATTTTTGGTTCCATATTCTCTCCTTCCCACCTATGGAAGGAAGGTGGCAAGTGCATAGAGTGTTAAGCCTGTAGTGAGGAAGCCTTGAGTTCAAACCTGGACTTAGACAGTGACTAGCTGTGTGACCCTGGGCAGGTCACTTATCCTCTGTTTGCCTCAGTTCCTCAACTGAGTTTCTCATCCTTCCAAGGATGTTGTGAAGATCAAATGAGATAATATTTGTAAAATGCTTGGTACATAGCAGGCACTTATTAAGTCTTATTAAACAAGCCTGTTACAAATATGTAGTCACACAAAACAAAATTTCCTCCTTAGCCATGTCCAAAAAGAAAGCTTCAGTCCATACTGAGTCCGTTAGCTCTCTGTTCGGAGGCGGAGAGCAGGTTTGTTACAAGACCTCCGGATTGTTGGCTTGTGTTGATTCGAGCTCCTGAGTCTTTCCGAGTTTTTATCTTCAGAGTTATTTTCAGTTGTCTTTACAGTTATATTTATTTACAGTTATTAAATTATATAAATTATTACTAAACTATTCTCCTGAGTCTGCTCACTTCACTTTGCATTAATTAATACAAGTCTTCCTAGGTTCTTCTAAAGCTACCCCCTTCATCATTTCTTATAAAATGATAGCATCCCAACACATACATATAACTGTTCAGAAACTTTCCAACTGATGGGCATCCTCTGAGATGCCAATTCTTTACCACCAAGAAAAGAACTTTATAAGTAACTTTGTATATATGGGTCCTTTTCCTCTTCCTTCAGGGTTTTTGGGGATAAAGACTTAGTAGTATCGTTCTGTCACATACAGCATAGTTTAAAAGCTTTGAGAGTACAGTTCTAAAATGATTTCCAGAATGTTTGGACTAATTCACACTCCACTGAGAGTGCACTAAAATACCTATTTTCTCACAACCGCTCCAACATTTGTTATTTTCACTTTTTGTCAATATTGCCAATCTGATGAGTGTGAGGGTGGTACCTCAGAGTTCTTTTAATTTGAATTTCTCTAATTATTAGGATTAGAACATTTTTTTTTCTTATGGCTACTGACAGTTTGGATATCTTCCTCTGAAAACTGCCTACTCATATCCTCTGACTATAGGTCTTACTCTTAAAAATCTGAATCAGTTCCCTATATATGAAAGCTTTATCAGAGAAGCTTGCTGCAAAGATTTTTCCTCAATTTTCTACTTTTAACTTTAGTTGCACAGGTTTTGTCTCTACCAATTTTCTACAAATCTTATGTAATCAAAATTATCCATTTTACCTCCCATGAACCTTTCAATATTGTTTGGTCATGAGCTCTTCCTCTACCCACAGATCTGACAGGCAATTTCTTCTTGCTCCTTTAATTTGCTTCTGGTCACCCTTTATGGCTAAATCACGTATTCTCATGGAGCTTGTCTCTGTATATGGTATGAGGTGTTGGTCTGTAGCTCCTTTCTGCCACATTACCTTCCAGTTTTCACTGAATGTTAAGTCCTTGCCTTAGTGTTTACAGTGTTTGAGTCTTTCCAACACTAGCCCACTGTGCTCGCTTGCTTCTATGTGTAGCACACCCTCTCTGTTCTACTGACTGACCTCTCTGCTCCTCACATAACACCACATTGTTGTAACTACTTTGGTTTCATGGCAGAGTTGGGGGTTGGGCACAGCCAGGCCTTCTTCCCTCCCACTTTTTGCCCCCACCAATTTCCTTGACATTCTTGACCTTTTGTCCCTCTTTCAAGTATATCCTTGTTCCCATGTCCTCCTGTTTTCCATGGGAGCTTGCTCTTCCCCCAATATGATCACTCATTTCCCATGTTCCACCTCTTCTCATTCTCATTCCCTGTCCTGCCTATACAGTTTGATCATCTGTAAAATGAAGGAACTGGAATACTTCTTGTTCTTCATTGCCACTTTCAGACTTTCTAAATACCTCTAATCACTCAGTAACCTCTCTTCCTTTGAGGTTCACTTTATCCAAATTCTTCACTTGTTCCAGATTCTGCTGTTATCTATAAAACCAATAGGACAGTATTCCTCCCTTTTCTCTTCTTTTTGATATTTTATCTCCCCCTTCCCCCCGTAATAGTAATTAGATCCCTTTGTATTGGCAAAACTAACAGGTACTTAGCACTTGGTAATCAATCAAGTCTCTGTTAAAGAAACAGAAGGTATGAACCCCTGTTGCTGATGTAACAGGAAGGGGTTGAAACAGTGGAAATGGCTGAAACAGGAAGGAGCTAATGCCCCGTGTATGTGTACGTACAAGGCTGAGGAAGAGAGGTCCAGGCTGGAGAGAATGGTTTTTATTTTGATTCAGGGAACCAGCTGAAACATCTGCTGAGTCTGAGGGCCAGCTGGAGCTTCTGAGAAGCTGCTGAGTCCGAGGACCAGCCAGAGCTGCAGAAGACTGAAGAAGCATGACTGTGGTACTGGTATTTTGTCTGTTTGTGGCTTTGTTAAGCCTTGGGAACAGAGACTGTGGAGGATTTAGGGAGGACTGGAAACTGTGAACTTCAGCTTGGAACAAGAACTGCATGGAGAGCTGGACAAGGACCTGGGAGCGGTCTGCCTTTGAACCCAGGTGACAGTTTGGTGAATCCAGGTAGGAGCTGGGACCATGGAAGGGGATCCACGGAATCTGAGAGCCTCCCCGAGTCAAGCTGAAACAAGACTTTACTTGGATACTGTGTACTGACTGAGAAGATTATGATTTACTTGTGACTGAGGAGTGGATTGCCTGTGTATTTTCTGATGACTGAATAGTGAATGATGACCGAATAGTGACTGATTTGTAACTTAGTGTGACCCATGAGTGGAGAACTTTGACTATTGTGACCCTTAAGGATGCAAGCCTCCTTAAGGATGATTGAATGATTGAGTTGCTAAATGATTGATTAACAAAATGACTGTACTTTGTTCAAAACTATGTGACCACTGTGGTGAAAACTATGGCCATTTTAGTGATAAGTTTTTGTGAATGCTGTATTTTGCTTTTCTGTGATAAGTTGTAACATTGTGAATGCTGTACCTGGAATTTCTGTGAATGTTTTGCTCTGATTTGTTATTGAATAGATGGAATGTTCACTACACTGTGTAATCAGAACCTTGAAAGCTGTTCACAGTAGCATTCTTCTGAAAAGCAGCTCATTCTTGGCTTTACACCCCCCACCCCCCACCCCCAATTACATGTAAACATTTTAAACATTTAAAAAAAAGTTTTGAGTTCCAAATTCTATCCCTTTCTACCTTCCCTCCTCGAGACAGTAAGCAATCTGACTTAGATTATATATGTGCAATCATGAAAACTCTATTTCCATATTACTCATTTTGTGGAGGAAAACTTGACCTAAAAAAAAACACTAAAAAAAAAAGTGAAAAAAAAATTTTATGCTTTCATCTGTACTCAGATACCATCTATTCCTACTTTTTCAATGAACTCCATTTCCTGGCTCACAACCTCTCTTGCTACTCTCACCTCCTGAGTTCTATATTATGTTCCTTCAAACACCTTCACCTTCCAGTTTTTCAATCTATTCAACTACTATGACCCTCTTCCATTCCATTTCAGGGATAGTTGGGGGGGTGGCAATACCAATGATCTTGTCACCACCCACAAGTGCTTGAATTTCATGAAATTTCTTTATACGATTATGATCTATTGTTTTCTCTACCTTATTCCTCCCCTCAAACTTTTTTTTTAATGTGTTCAATATGACCTCCATTCCCTCTACTTATCAGTCATTTGCCAGGCTAATGTCCCTGCTCTGGCTATACTTCTCCTTCCTTCCCAATCTCAACCACTTAAGAGTACAACAGTTTATCTCCCAATATCTTATCTTACCCTCTCAAATCTCTTGCTTTTTTTTCCTGTCACTGGTCATGCTTCATCCCCCTCCCCCCATTAACCATGCTTTCTGCTTCAAATCATTTGCTACTGAACAGACATAAGAAATCATACAATTGTGCTGACTGGGTCTATTACACATTTATGTTCTCTAATCTCAAGTGGGTCCTCACTGCAACAATGCAACCCTTTCACACCTCCTCCCTAAGTGACTCTCTATCCCACTCACCATAATATCTATTTCAAACCGTCTCTTCTTAAGCCTCCACAGTAATCTCTCATCCTTCTCTCAACTGAAGACCTTGACTTTGATTGGAAAAGTCAATTGCTTTGGGCTTCCTCTTCCCTCCTCCTCTCCAGTTACTCCTCTTTTTGGCTCAACTCCAGTTTCTGTGGAAGAGATAGGCTTTCTAATACATGTACTCTTTATTCCACCCTTTCTGCTTTCCTTAGCAGACACACTGTCTCCAGTATCATCTCGCCTTTCTCTAATCTTCAGCCTCTCCCTATTAGTTCTTTCCTTGTTACCTATAAACATGCCTGATTCTCCTCTACCTTAAAAGTTCATAGCTTTTAGGATTCACATCCCTTTCTTATTCAAGCTCCTTGATGCCACCTACACTTGGAGACTCCATTTGCTCTCATCCAAACCCTCTGCTAGCAGTATCCCAATCTCACTTAATAGAAACTGTTCCCTTCAGATTCAAAAACATTCCCACTGTCTAAACTAATGGTCTCTTCACTCAGTACAGTTCTTAGACTACAGTACAAACATAATATGTACTTGTAGATTGTCTAAGCAAGACGACCTTTGAGGTCCCTTTCCAAAAGCTTTAGGTCTACACTACCTCTTCCTAGATCCTAAAAAACCCTCACTTGCCCCTGCCATTATGCCAGATTCCTATTCTTGCCCTCTTTTACTGTCCAAAGGTTTCCTCACGTCCTTCTCACTTCTCCTTTAAATCTGGCTTCTGGCCCTACCCTTTGAATGGAATTTCTCTCTCCAAGGTCATTGACAGTCTCAACCGCTGAACTCAAGGGCCTCTCATCAGGCCTCATTTTACTTGGTTTTTGCCAGTCACTAACACTGCTGAATATTCATTCCTCTCACAAGATTTCCATCTCTCTTGGCTGCCATAACATTGTGCTCTCTCTTCTGTCTCATTCTCTTTACTGGCTCATCCTTCTTCTCTCCTCAGTAAGCTCATTAGTTCTTATGGGTTCAATCAACTCCCCTATGCACATCACCCCCGCATCTCTCTCTAGGATTCCAGTCCTGTATCACTGTCAGTTGGCTACCTTTACATGAATGTCACACAAGGAGTTCACAAACTCTACGTGTCTAAAACATAACTTATTTTCTTCCAAAGCCCCTCAAGTCAAGAAAGCACCAGGTACAGGATCGTTCCTCCAAATTTTGTTGATGATACCAGCCAGCATTCTTCTAGTTACTTAAGGCTGCAACCCTGGAATCACCCTGGGACTCTTCCCTCTCCCTTAACCCTCACATCTAATCAGCTGCCGAGGCGTGCTAAACAGCCAGGACATCTTTTGCATTCTTGCCTTTCCTTTAAGTTAGGCCCTTATTACTTCTTGTCTGGATTACTGCCATAGTCTAACTGCTCTCTTTATCCTCAGTCTTCCCCCCACTTGAATCCATCCCATATTCAAATTCCAAGTGGGTATTGCTAAAATACAGTGCTGGCCATGTTACCCACTCCCAATGGCCTTTAGGATGAAATACAAAATTCTCATTTTGTATTTAAAACTCTCTACCTCTGGTTCCTCTTTATCTTTCTATCACTATTTCTTATTACTTCCCTTCACCTACCTTTTTTTCCCTCTTCACATACTTTTCATTCTATTTGAACTGGAGAACTCTATTCTCCATAGAGGATATCCCACCCACCCACCCCAGGCCTTTGTACAAGGCACACTGCCCTTTCAAATCTCAAAAGTACTCACTTAATTCCCCCTTGCAAAGCCCCTAGCTTCTTTCCAAGCAAATCCTACAAAGTGCCACCTTCCACAAAACGCCTTTCCTTACTCCTTCCTGCCCTGCTTCCCTGCAGTGATTAGCAGTCTTTCCCTTTTAAAATTATCTTCTATATAATTTGCATTGTATTTACTTTTGAAAATAATTGTACTGTATTTACTTATGAAAAGGTATCTCCTCAGTAGAATATAGGAAGTTTACATTTTTTGACATTGTACACAGTAGAAAAAATATTTACTTAATTAAAACCCTGTAACATGAATAGAGCTTCCTAAATGAGATATGTAATCACTAAGAATTCTATGCTAACAATTCTCAAACTTACAATCTCACATCTCCAACTGTTTTTCAGACACTGTGAATTGGATGAGCAGCAGACATCCTTCTAAAATCCTCCTCTACCCCCAACATTCCCTATTGCTGCAGCATCGCTATCCTCCCTAGCTCTCAGTCTCACAAGCTAGCAGTTCTCCTCAACTCCTCATTGTCTCTCACTCACAGGTCTCCGCTGTGGCCAACGCCTGTCAATTTCAACTCTGCAATATCTCTCAAATATACCTCCTTTTCCTCTCTGATACAACCACCCACCTGGGGCAGGTGCAGGCCCTTATCACCTCACGTCTGGATTGCTGCAATAGCCTGCTGATGGGTCTGCCTACCTCCAGTCTCTCCCCACCCCAACCCATGCTCCATTTGTCCACTAAAGTGATTTTTACTAAAAATGAAGGTCTGGCCATCGTCACCCCATGCTCCCTCCCCTCCAATAAACTCTACTGGGACCCCTAGGATCATATGCTGTATTTGGAATTCAAAGCCCTTTATCACCTGGCTCCCTCCTACCTGTCCACTCTTATATCTTACTCCTGAGGTATCTTCTTCAATCCAATGACACTGGCCTCCTGGATGTTCCTTGAACAAGACCCTCCATCTCTTGCCTCTGGGAATGTTCTCTATCTCCAGGCTTGAAATATTCTTCTCCCTCTGTTCCTTCTCCTGGCTTCCTATAAATTTCACCTATCATCTAACCACCTATAAGAAGTCTTTCCCAATCCCCCTCAATTCCAGTGCCTTCTCTCTCTTAATTATTCCCTTTTTTTCTTGCATATAGCTTGTCTGTATATATTTGTTGCCTCCTCCATTAGGTTATGAGCTCCATGAGGGCAGGGGCTGCCTTGCCTCCTATGGTTAGCACAGTGCCTGGCACACAGCAGACACTTAATCAATGCTTACTGAATGAATGAAGAACAACTCTCATCTGGACTATGATGAACAGTAGACTATACAGCCACAGAGCTGGTCTATTAGTACATAAGACAAATGAATTAAACCCAGAATTGATTAGGAGGGAAGAAGACTGGACTTCATTTCAGGAACTGATCAATTTTTAAAAAGTACTCCAACCCCCACTGATAGGAACTAAAGAACCATTACAGAAAAGTTCATCTAACCAACTTTAACATAAAAATTTATGACATGACAGGGCATGGGGATTCTATAGTTTTACATATTTAGGACATCTTATACTTAGAAATAGCAAGAGTTTCTATGTGTACATTTGTTTTCTCCAAAAATTTGTTTTACTTGAAATTCTAAGAAATGTAAACTATACAAGACAGAAAAGAAGTATGTTGTGAGTTTTTGTCTTACAGCTGACTTTGTAATTTGGAGGACAGTGCACATTAGTTTTTGATGAAGGCTTTTCCTTGAGTTCTGCTGTTCTACTCTGCCAAGCCTTGCTTGCTCTCTTCTCAGTGTCCTATGCAAGGCCCATGGCAGGCATCGAAAGCATCAGAGGCAGCTGTGCTGAGTATGAACAGGTTTGGCAGCCAAGTTCTCCTTCATTCCTAAAGCACCTAAGCTTTGTGGTTGCACTCTCTTTTGCTACCTAGGTCACGTTACTGACAACTGCTTACCTCTCCAACCAGCATCTCATATATAAGCACACCAAGCCCCCACCAGTCCACGGCTCTTGTATAAGATGTTTCAGTCAAGACTTCTGGAGCTAGAAATTCTGGAGTGCCACAAAATGTGCTTGTTCTGTCTCCGAAGCCCATTCCTGAAAAACAGAAAAATCAAATCATTCCTTAGGTACCTACCTTAGAGATAAAAACTAGTTGGCATCTTCCTAAATAAAAAATACTCAGGGAGATGAAAAACTCACTATCACTTTGGCCCTTCTCCTAGAATACCCCTGGCCACATCATTTTCTGATGAGTAGTAAAAGTGCACAGAGTGGTAATTTCACTAAATATATAACAGCCAACTCAATTCAAAATAAATTAAATAAATTCATTCCAAAATAATTTTAGCTGTTAAAATTATTTTCTACTCTTGGTATTTTTTATACTAATTTCATAATGGACTATTACTTTTTCTTCCTTCTTCTAGGAAAGATGATATAATGTATAATGTGACTAAGAAACTAGATGGAAAAATTCCAAACAAGTTAATAAGAGTAAAAATCCAAAATCTAGATAGTGAATTTCTGGATAATGAAGTGTTGACTAAGGTTATAAATACAGATTTGTCATGTAATACAAGAATATCATTTAGTCCAATTCATTTTCAATATGTCTATTCCTATAATTTACACATGCAATTATCAAATATATGTTGTACAAGTTGGTGATATCATTAAGTGAACAACCATTTATGATAGAACGGTATTTCCAAAAGGGTGAAAACCTTTTATATTATTATTACTTTTAAAAAACAAGTAAAACTTCACGAATTCCTTAAATAGTTAAATAGGGCATAAGGGAACATCTACATTTTACAAATGAACTCTCCATAAGCATTTGATGCTTCAAGTATCCTGCCAGAAATCAGGAAGTCATTAATAGAATAGGAAAAAAATTAGGTCTCCTGCTTTTTCTTCTGCTGTCCTATTCACTACTACAACAAATTTATACATATTACTTTCAAGGCATAATAAAGCATTCTTTTGACCTGACTATTTTCATCAACAATAAAATCTGTGCCTACATTTTTATATAGTTTTTTTGGCAGGAAAGAAGGTGGAGAGAACATGAACTTGTAATTTCATCAGAATAATGTGCTCTCAGGAAATACCCAGTATCAGCACAGATGAGCACCTGTCTTAGCGGCTTCTAATTCTTAAAGAGTCTACTAGGGGACTTGATGAAGGTCCAGAGACACTGTGTATCAGAGGCAGACAATGAACTGCTGGCTCTGAATCCATTACACCCTGGCTAACTTTTATATGTTGTTCATGTATATTTTGTCAGAGCACAGTTATTATAGCTCATTCATCCAAGGGAAGCTGAAAGATAGCTCACTTGAAAGTATTTTAAATCTTTTCTGCTATTCCTTTGTTAAGGCCACAGGTAAGAAAACACAATGTGTCCATACCCAGTAGGCATTATTTCCATTAATTACATTCAAATTGCATCTCTGATCCCAACTGTATTAAATAAAAAAGGAGTAGAGGAGGCAGTACATAATGACTACTCTGACTACTGACATGCTATCTGCAAACTTTAAAGTACAATGTAAATGCTGGCCATCACCATTAAATAAAAACCATTAAGAGGTAGAGAGGTACAGGAGAATCCAGAAGATCTGGGTTCAGGCCTGCCTCTGACACATCCTGGCTATAAGACCCTGGACAAGTCACTTGGGCCTCAAGCAGTTCTCTAAGGCTATAAGTTGCCAAGATGTTACTGACCTTCAATTGTAGAGGGACCTCCCTTATAAATTCCAGTGAAATCCTACATCTAGCTCAAAAAAATTCAAAAATCAGAGTAAAAAACAAAAGAAAAAAACTAGACTTCAGTGCTAGACAGCCCTTTTCCACTTGGAAAGGGATGGTGGTGGCATGGCAGAAGAGTAAGAAGGACTGAATTAATTTACAAATAGACCTGGGACAGCCTATCAATATTAACTTAAACCTGAGCACTTTATCTAAATGGGAGCTCTCTGGCAAGATGGCCAATGAGCTGACATGTTACTGGAACAACTAAATCAAATCAAGATGTATTTCTTGCAGTTAAAAAAAAAACAGAAGAAAAAAGGAATGTGAAGCAAAAAGGAAGTATATTCACAATTCAGGGGCAAAGAGCAGGCAGAACTGTTTTCCTCAAACAGCAAAAGACAAGAAGAGACATCATTGTATATATTTTCTGATCATTGTCTCTTGCAGTGCTAATAAGCACTAAGATCATCATCAAGATAACTGCATTCCAACACCTGTTGGAGAGGATAAAAAGGTAGAAAAATTCTACATGAAGTATTTGTCAGGCTCTTCCAAAAAAGTCAACAATTTTGACACTCGGCACCTTAACTATGAAGGTGGGCATAGTTATATAGGTGGACAAGTATACTGGAAATTGTGGCTCAGGTTTGAGAAACTGAAGTGGTTAAAAGACTACATGTAGATTGCTTATAAATCTCAGACCCGCTCTGCAATTTATAATCCTAGAGTTGCCTGGGGCACTCAAAGGCTAACTAACTTGTCCCATTCTTACATAGGTAGAAGAGCCTCAATTAATGCTGTATATGACAAGCACTGAGAAAAGAAAAAAATCAAATTCATAATGTATCAACAGAAACAAAGAATATGGTAACTGATGTGGAAGTTGGATTCCACTCTGTACATTTGGATTACTAATTAGAGAAAAGATAAAAATCAATGTCAATTCAGAAAGTGAATGATAAGAAGACATCAAACAAATTCAACAGCTTCAACCTGACCTATAAAATGAGCCATTAATGTAAAAAAGGAAGACAGAACCACAGAACACCTTAGCCAGAAAAGAGCAAGATGTAGCGGGAAGAGAAGTGGATTCAGCTTTGGAAGAGCTGAGTGTGAATCCCATCTCTGTCCCTTCTGTCTGTCTGGTCCTGGGAAGTACACTTCACATCTCTGGCCTCAGTTACTTCATCTGTAAAATGAAGAGCTGGGGCTTGATGGCCTCAATGGTATCTTCTAGCTCTAAATCTATGGGCCTAACAGGCACTGGGGTAGGGAGATCCAACCTGCCCTACCGGAAAGTCAGGGGGGCAAGGGGGAGGACATAGGAGAGAGCAGATTGGGGGAGGGGCTATACAGTGGGATGGCTGTTCTGAGGTATTGGGTAGGGGAAAGATGGGGAGAAAATTTGTAACTCAAAATCTCGTGGAAATGAATGAAGTAAACAAGAAAATAAATAAATTAATCTATTAAATAAATAAATAAATCAATCTGTGGGCCTGGGATTCTTTGCCAGTCAGAGGCATATGGAAGAAAAAGGCAGTAACAACAGCTTAGAAGACAAACTCATGTGAAAATTTTTACAAAGGAGGACAGTAGAAAGTTTGGAGTTAGAGTCAAACAAGCGTCATCAAACCAAACTGGTACACTCTGTCAGTGTCTTTAATAAAGACTTCTTTTCAGTATCTCAGTGGCTGTCAAAGCAGCCCCAGTGACTGTCAGATTCTACCCAAGCAAGGCAGGATGAGTGGATTAGAACACCCTCAAAGTGAGGAGAACCACGCTAGGCAGTGACACAAGCCTGAAAGCATTCAAGGCTCATGGTACATGGTGTCTCAGGGCAGTGAAGAATCCAGAAAGATACAAAAGGCCACAGGCTGTGTTGCTATTGGGAAAAAACAAAAGGTCAATGAAAGACCTTCACTACCTACCATTCTCCTGAAAGATACTTTCTCACCTTTATGAGAATAATTTAAACATCAATGATATCATTGGTGAAAATAAGAAATGGAAATAGAAAGACTGTCATAAATGATTCTCTACTAGCAGGCCACATCTTTACAGTCACAGCTGACTGAAAGGTACAAAGAATTTAAGATCTCACTGTTTTCCAAGTACAAAAAAATAGCATCTTCTGCAAGGAATAAAACCAAAACTTAAGGTTTTGTTTTTTTTCAAAAACAAGACATCATTCATGTTTATGTTAAGACCACACAAGAGCCTTAATAAATGCAAGAAATATTATTAATATGAACATGTTAATAACTGATTACTGATATCAAACAAGGCAACGTATTTGCCACTATGCTGGAGAGTAGAAAGGTCCAAATGGACAAGAGATTATTATTTAGTGCTGATGAGATTGCTTTAATGCTTCTGTTTGTGGATGATACTGAGCTGACTGCATCAAGACCCAGAATGTTAAGAGGGCCACACTTGAGAGACTGCTTTAACAATCCACACGGGAAAACTAAATGGATGAAAAATATCTATTGTACAGATTATTATGTATAGCCGGAAGACCATGCCCTTGAGTGAACATATAAATACACATATCTGGGAAAGACATTTCAGGTGACTAATGAGCACTGTCCAGAACTGAGGAGGAAGTAAATGAAGTATCTGAAACAACTACACAGTAGCAAACAGCTAACACTTCTGTAAAGAGCTTTAAAGTTTATGAAGTATTTTCTACATATTATTTCCTTTGATGCAAGGTTCTGTAAAATGAACTTTCACTTGGCATTTAGAACTGATTATTGTACCTAGAACCAGCCTAACATCACTTCCTGGCCATCTCCACAATATTCCTCCATCCCTAAATCCCTACTTATCAACTCCTGTTTATGGAATGGTTTCCTTAATTAGAAGTTTCTTGAGGGCAGAGACTGTTGTGTTTGCATATATTTGTATTCTTGGTGCTTACTGCTACTGCTTAGCACACAGGAAGCATTTAATACACAATTCCTCTATCTAGGTATTGATCCTTAACAATCCCAGGCTACTTCCTAGCACAAAGGCCCACTTTTTCCTCCACAGAAATGCTTTCCTGACAATGTCATATGCTGTGAATTTAGGAATACTCAACCATGGAAGAATCAAACTTTGTGTAAAGCAAAATACCATGGAGACATGCATAACAGGGACAAAGAGGCTTTGGTGTGTTTCCAAAGATGACCAAAGAAGCTCATAAAGAAGGGATAACATTGAGGAAATGGATGATAGGAGAAGGAGGCAGGCTGGTCATGTGGCAACAAGGGAGAGCAGATCAACAGCTACTTGTTTTCTACTTGTATCTCTAAAATATAAAAAGATTTAAATGAAAGATTCTAGTATGTTGAGTGGATGCTGGAGAAAATCTGTGTAAAACACAGAGATCATACAGAAGGAATGAGAAAGCATGAAGAGAATGCAAATTACACTAATGGAAGCAGTACCCACATTGATAAAATCAGAGATTCACTGAATTAGGGAATTACGAAGAAATTGCTTTTTATGTATCTCAAAGTAAGGTACTGAGCCTTCATAATTCTTTTTGTATAATACTTAACAGGGACAGGATCAATTAGCAGCTTATTGGGACTTTTCTATAAAGACAATAATTATGAGAAGAGAATACTTGTCTCCCATGATGACATCCAGGAAATTTAGGTCTTGTCAATGTGAGACATTAAGGAGTCACCCTGGAGCTGAAGGGATACTGAAATGGGAATAAGAAGTCAATATTCCAGATGAGGCTTTGGCCCTGACAACACTGAGCAAGTCATCCAACCTCTTCCCAAATCTTCCGGTGTTTGAATGTGAAGCAGTGGGTCTAATTACCGTTCAAGGCCCTTTCATCTCTGAACTTTTGTGAAATTCATAATAATATGATCAGTAAAATATGTGGACAACCCAAAGGATTTTTAATGGAGAAAAAAGTAAGTACTTGAAATGTACCTTCCCTTCCACAAGCAATACTGGAAACTATCACAATACAAAGGAACAACGAGGCTTTGAAAAATAACTTCAATAAAAGTAAATTACCTTCTTTGCAAAGACCAAAATCAGCAATTTTCACAAAGCCCTCTGTATCTAGCAACAAGTTATCTAACTTCAAATCTCTATGTGGGGAAAAAAAGAAATGGAAAAGAAATTAAAATTAATGTAATGAAATGAATACATAATCTGGTTTTAAAAATAAATTCCTCCAGTAATAAATGGCCAAACATCCTCTTTATCAAGTATAGGTTTTCCAAGTTCTGATTTAGGATTTAAATCCTCTACTGAAGACTGTGATTTTCTTCATCTCCTTCTGGCAATACTTACTGTTTTGCTTATGGATATGATAAATGAGAATTGAGTTTTGCCTGTTATGGTAGGAAAAAGGAGCATACTCACTTAAGAAAACACAGTTAAAAGAAGGAACCTCAATGCCATAAAACCTCATCAAATTGTGCCTTCAACCTGAGCAAAGTTTAACTCTGCATTATGCAGGAAGGAAGGATTTGCCAAGTTAATAAGTACTCTAAGGTGTAGAAAGCATCTTTAACCTAATTGGGAGAATATACATTTTATAAGGATATTACCACAGTCATTTCATTGATGCTAATCATAAAATGATTCTTATCTATGTCCAGACTCTCTACTCAGGAACACCGTGTTAGTACTTAGTTTGAATTATGGATTTAGTTGAAAGCAGTGATATTTTTAATGTATATGAGCTACTCCATAAATTTTACTGGTTTTTCTCTACCTTGGTGTAGGCAAGTTTACTTTAATACCTTATTTGAAAGGGAAAAATCAAGCACAATCTACATTTGTGACAGTCTGGGTTGAACTATATACTGAGCTCTTTTAATTAGGGAGAAAGAAAAAGATCAGGACAAAAAAAATGTTATTTCGAAGGAAAACTTGCCATCCTCATCTTCAAGTGCTGTATTAGCTATTTGGAAGGGTTAACACACTTTAAAAAAAAATAAATCACATACTAAATAACATAAAAAATAAGAAAAGTCTAACTAGCTTTAATTTCTTATTCAAACCCATCATGGCAGCATAAAATTTACTTACCTATAAACAATTTTGTGCTCATGTAAATATTGCAATCCAAGAACTACACATGCAGCATAAAATCTGTTTAAAGAATTAAAGCAAAACAGATTTAATACATTTCATTGATTTTTGGTTTTAATTTATAACATTCTGCTTTGAAGACATTAAATCTTTTCGCTTTCAGTCAAGAGCAGACAAGCGGTAGACAGACCGGAGAATTTTCAAAATGTGTTTACATATACTTTATATTCAGACTAGATTTTATATAGCTACTTGGCAGAGCTTTAAATGAATTGGCAGAAGTTCAAGAAAACAGAGGAAACTCCAGAAGACAGATGAAACTGTAAGGTTTGAAGATGTTTTAACTTGCCATTATCACCTCTCTGTTAACTTAACACTTTGAGGGTTTAAAAAGACTTTCCTTAATATGATTTTTGAAAATCTTTTGACATTTCCACCCCTTTGCCCCCCGCTCTATGTAATGAAATTACCTTTAATTCAATGACTGAATATTAAGTGTCTGTGTGTACAACACTGTGCTAGAAGTTAGGGAAAATGCAAAACAAGATACTGCCCTCATGAGGTTTATAGTATAGTTACACCAGGGTTGTACATAATGAAAGCTAGTGGGTACAGTGCATAGAATGCTGGGCCTGGAGTCAGGAAGACCTGAATTCAAATCCAGCCGTAGATATTCAGACAGCTGTGTGACCCTAGGCAGGTCACTTAACTGTTTGCCTTCTCATCTGAAAAATGAGCTGGAGAAGGAAACGGCAAACCATCCCAGTATCTTTGTCAAGAAAATCCCCAATGTGGTCATGAAGAGTCATTCATGACTAAAACAATGGCTGAACAACAACATCAGGGTCAAGGACCAATGATTTTGTTGGTGTGGTAACTCCTGGTATGGAAATAAAAATCTTTCTGTTTAATGTTCATGTTTTTGGAAGAAAAATACTTCTTAAAAGCACAGAAAGTCTAAAAGCATACTTACACAGCTCTTGGTTCAGAAAATACATCAGTATGAATGTGCATCATTAGGTCCCCACCGGCAGCATATTCCATTACAAAACAAACATGCTCTTTGGTTTGGAAACAAGCAAAAAGGTTCACCAAAAAGGGATGCCTTACACTATTCACAGTTTCAAAGATTCGTTTTTCACACATGAGGCTGCAAAAAAACATTGCAATGGCAATTTAGTCACTGGACACTGAAATTACAATTGATAAATAATCTATAGGCAAACTGGGACTTACTATGTGTCTGTCCCTATGCGAAGTGCTAGGGATAAAATGAAAGGCAAAAGAGTCCCCCCACCTCCCTACCCCCATCCCCTGCAGCTCTGTCTGACAAGGGAGACATACAACTGTGCAAAAACCAAGCTATACACAGGATAAAAGGACAGGTTGGGGTAAACTGTGAAGGCTTTAAAGGTCAAACAGAAGTGTTTCTAATGTATTCTAGAGAAATGAGAAGCCAACACAGTTTCAGAGTGAGGAGACACTGACGCAGGAAAGCTATTGCAATAACTTGGGTGATAAAAGCCTGAAAGATGATTGTGTGGGCAGAAAGAATGGATAAAAGACAACAGATGTTATAAAAGGTATAAACAACAAGATTTGGCAACCGACTGGATATGGGGTGAGGAAAGGATAATACTAAAGTTGGGAGATTGAAAGAGTGATGGAACTTTTGACAGAAATTTGGAAGAAGAGTGGGTTTGACAACAAAGATGCCAAGTTCTGTTTTAGGCAAGATGAGTGTGAGATGCCATTGGTGCGCTCAGTTTGAAAGGTCCAACAGGCATCACTCAATGATGATATGGAACTAAAGACTAGGGAAGAGATTGGGTTTGAATATATAGATATGAGTCATCTGCATAAAGGTGGCAATTAAATCTATGGAAATTATGAGGCTAAGTGAGCTTGGCTGAATAACAGAACAATATAGTAAAGAGATGGCACGGTATAGTGAAGGCTAAGGATGGGGGAGCCTTTAGGTATAGCTGGTAGCAGTGGTAGGGAAGGAACCAGTAAGTATGCAGAGGCTAAATATTAGAGAGAGAAGGGATTATTGAGTGAGCAGTCTGCTAGAGAAAATGACAGAGGTAAGGGCTGGAAGAAGGTGAGAGTATGGGATGATGTCAAGAGGTTTTGAGATGAGAAGGGGAAACCTGAAGATAGGCCAGACAAACTTGGGTTCCTGATCACACTTCTGTCTTAAGTCAAATATGCCACAGAGTAAGAAGTTATTTCAGAGGAAGTATCCTGGTATGGGCTGGCAGTTGAAATGAAATATCTATACCCATTAGAAAAGAGAGGCTCTGGGATTCCAATCATTTGCAGAATGGCTGAACAAGCTATGTTATATGATTGTCATGGAATACTACTGAACTATAAGAAATGACAAGCAGGATGATTTCAGAAAAACTTGGAAAGACTTACACGAACTGATGTAGCATGAAGTGAGCAGAACCCAGAGAAGATTGCATACAGTAACAGCAATACTCTACAATGAACAGCTGTGAAGGACCTAGTTATTCTCAGCGATATCCTGATCCAAGACAATCCCAAGGGACTCATGATGAAAAATGCTGCACGTCTCCAGAGAAGAGCTGACGGCATCTGAATACAGACCGACGCGTACCATTTTCTTGCTTTCTTACTTTTTTTAGTTCAAGCTTTCTTCCACGAAGCGACTAATGTGGAAATGTATTTTGCAAGACTGCACGTGCATAACCTTTATCGAACTGCTCACCATCTCAGGGAAGGGGGAAGGCAGGGAAGGGGAGCGTAAATTGGAACTCAAAACTTTAAAGAAAAAAAGAATTTAAAAAATTATTTTATATGTAACTGGGGAATAAAATAAAATATTTTTAAAATGAGAGGGTTTTCTTCTGAATATTATTTACAGGGGGCTGGTGAGACACACACGCAGAACCACGCATCTCCCCTTCAAAGATAAGAGCCTCTGACAGAGGTTACTAGGTGGGCACTCCTTCCATCAATGTAGCTCACCACTAATTCACACCTAATTATTTTGTGTGGCTCTTCTTTTTATAGCCTTATAAATTCTTCACTGATGATCTATCCAACAGGAGGCCTGTGAAGTCTTTTTAACATTCCAGTGGTACCAAAGCAAAACCCCATCATCACATCCTCTGATACCGACAGCAGATTAACTCCCTCTCCTTGTACTGTTATGTTTTTATCACTTGCATACAACTCATTTTTGATAACATGGAGCAGCTATTTAAGTCTGTCTTTCTTTTCTCCCTTGGCCCTCTGGGTCACCAACAACTTTAGTTCTTTCTACTTCATGGTATCCATGATTCTCAATCACACATTAGTGTAAGAATATTGGTGTTAAGATACACATGTATCAGGAGTAATGCTGGTGACACTAATGTGCTACTCAGTCTCCTAAATGCAAACCAACCTGTCTTCTTTCTCTAGGTTACTGTGCATCTGCTGTGCCAATCCCAAATATACATACTGACAGACTAAATGAATGGGTTTCCCATCTAACTGGATGTCATCATCTAGGAAATACCTATTCTTGCTCCATCTGGCTTTTCTTGTGGCATGCTAGGTAGATTACTTTTGAGTAGCTATGGATCTCACTGAGGATGGCCTGCATTATTATGGATCCTGAAGCAACCAGAACCATGCCATGATCAAAAAGGAGCACCTAGTACTCTTTAACATCTATGGCAGGGATTCATAACCTGGGATACTGCTCAAATTTCAGGTTTGTTAATTTGGGATGGGAAAAAATTTTTACTTTCACTAATCAGTGACTGAAATCTAGTACTTCCTATAATTAAAAATTTTGAAAGAAAACAGGTCCATGGGCTTTACCACTGTCATAGGGGTCCATGATACAGAAAAGGTTAGGAACCCCAACTCTCCAGTGAATCCCTCTTTTCCATTCAAAATCAGTACAAGACATCTTCAATAATAAATATGTACCTATGGTGTCCTAAAGATCTTAAAAACCCCCTACATATCATTGCTATATAGTTCATTTATCAGAAGATTATTCAACAAAGTTCGTTCTACTGTTACATTTATCAAACTGGAAGACGTTTAGCATTTACATGGGAGATAACTTGTTGGAGGATAGATTTTTTTTGTGTCCTTTGTCAATTGTTTACTAGGGGTCTTGGTGGGAATGTAGCCATTTTTGGCATCAACTTTCCCTGTGGTGGCTAAGGTACTGCCAAGTTCCTCATTCTCACTCTTGAACCAAAAGTGAATAAGAAAAAATTAAATCTGAAGTCTCTTCATCCTTAGAGACCTTGAAAATTTACATGCCTTGCCTCTTATAACGGGCCTGACTGACATATCTATCAGATATATTCCTCACAAAATTGGCATATTTGGTCCACCGCCCACTATGATGATAGTGCCAGGGCATCATGATGTTTTTTTGGATTTGTTGTGCAAAATCAGTCATGGTGTAGTAGAAAGGCTAATGGGTGGTTTCTTCTAGCCTCAATGGCACCACAGTGGAAGGGAGAGGATAAGGTTCTAAGGCAAAAGCTTTTTTGTAACCATGAAATAATAAACCCAGTGGAATCTTATATTCTCTTTACCTTTCAGTGGCTCATGTGACTATGGTATAGTGGAAAGAGTGCTAGATCTGGCGTCAGAAGACCTGGATCAAATCAACAAACATTTAATAAGTTCCTATTATGTGCTAGGCTTTACACTAAACATTGGGGATACAAAGAAAGGCAGAAGCCTGATCTCTGCCCTCAAAGAGCTCATAGGTATATATGCACAAATAAAACAAATGCTGGATAAAGTGGAGACAACCTTAGAGGATTCAAATTCTTGTTCTTCTCCTTGTGACAATATGATCTCAGGAGGGTCACTTCCCCTCTCTGGACCTTAGTGACCATATTTCTAATTTGAGGGTGTTGGATAAATTGCTACTAAGCTTGCTTCCAGTGGTAAACCTACAACCCCGTCTGGTTTGTTATTGAAAATGTTCAATACATTCAAACACATATTTAAGTGCCTACTACCAATTAAGGCCCTGGTGGTGAAGATACCAAGGCAAAATCAAAAAAGTTTCTGGCCTGAAGGAGCCTATAATTTACTGGTGAAATAGGATATATATACCCAGATAGGTAAATATCAAGAATTCCTTTCAGTAGAGGGTGAACATTATTAACTGGTAGGGAGATCAGAAAAGGTATCTTGTAGGAAGAAGCACCTGAGCTGGACCTTGAAGGAATTTAGGAATTCTAAGAGGCAGAGCTACAGTAGCATCCTAGGAATAGGCACAGGAACATGTCATAAAGTAATATCAAATAAGGATAGAAAGGTACGTACAGTCACATTGTGGTGGGCTTTAAATCCCAGGCTAAGCCATTTTTAACATCCTAGAGGTAATAATGAAAAATTTAACATTTTTGAGTAGAGAAGTGATATGGTCAGATCTGTGACTTAAGAATATTAATTTGGCAACAAGCAGATGTACTGAAGAGGGGCAGAAATTTGAAGGGGACTAATAACGAGGCTATAATAACAATTTGGGTAAGAGGTTGTAAGGGACTAAATAAGGGTAATAGCTGCATGAGAACAGACTATGAACTGCATATGAGATTTGGAAATGGGAGGGCAGCTTGAGTGAGAGAAACCTGAGATGACAAACCTGACAACTGGAAGGATGACAGCTCTTTTTCCTTTTAACAGTATGAATAGTCAAGCAAAATATATGTGTGTACATGTGTGTGCATGATGTGTACACACATGCAGAAATACACACGTAATGCCACTTTCTGCACCCCGAGTTTCTCACCTCTCTATCAGGAGGTGGGCAGCATATTTCATCACAAGTCCTCTGTAATCATGGCTGATTGTTACACTGATCTGACTTTTTCAGTCTTTCCAATACTGCTGCTATTATATACCCTGCTCTCTTGATTCTAATCACTTCATTCTTCATCAGTACATAAATATATTCCCAGGTTTCTGTGACATGTTCCTCTTTGCCTTCATTATTTTTTACAGCAGCTTAGTATTTCATCACATTCACATGCCATAATTTATTCAGCCATTTCCCAACTAACTGATAGGCATCCTTCAGTGTCCAGTTCCTTGCCATCACAAAAAAGCTGCTATTGCATCTATGGGTCCTATTCCTCCTTCGCTGGTGATGACATTACTTTCCAAAGAAAAGCTTAGAAGAAGGATGGGTTTGGGATTCAGCGCCACGAGTTCTGTTTGGGGCCTGCTGACTTGGAGATGTTGATAGGATAAGATATCCCCCCAACAGCCAGTAATATAGGACTGGAGTTAAGAGTCAATACCAGGGCTGGACACAGGGATTTGTGAGTCATCCACACCAAGATAACTCAACTAACTCATGGGAACAGATCAAATGACTGAGGAAAACTTGAGCAAACAATATTGGCCTTGGAATCAGGTGATGCTTTGGTTCAAATATGACCACCTATGTGAGTAAAGCTAAGTCATTTAGCATGTCTAAATCTCAGTATCTTTACCTGTAAACTGGGATAATATTCTAAGTGCCCAGCTGACAGAGTTGTTGTAAGGACCCATAGGTACAAATATTCACAGCAGATTTTTTTGTTGTTGCTTTTTTTTTTTTTGGTGGCGGCAAAGAATTGGAAACTGAAGGATAACTCATCAATTGGGAAATGTCTGAACAAGCTGTGGCATGTTAATGAATGCTGCTAGTAATGCCTTCCTGTTCCTTTTCTTATAATCATGTCCTTGGTTTTTTCTATTCTTTTCATGACTCCCTATTTAAAGCTACTTTGGTAATTAATGCCCAAGAGAATTAAAAAACTAATGACCTTCCCTATGGGTTGTTTCTCCTATTAGAGAATAAGCTGGGACTGTCTTAATTTTCTTTTTATAGTCCCAGCACTTAGCACAGTGCTTTGCACAAGATAAGTTCTTAATAAATATTTTATTCATTCATTCACTCACCTCAACTCCAGCATAAATTTCCTTTGTGTGTTTACATCTAGCTACAAATCCCTTGGACTTAGGAGCTATTTCCCTGACCTTATATGTGGTTGTTCCATTATCTATTTTATCTATAAATGTTCTTGAGGATGATCAGAATAAGTTTCATTCCAATCTTGAGATGATAATGTTTGGTCTCTTTTGCTGTCCTCCACACAAACGTTCTGCATACAGACAGACAGACTTATGCTCTAAACCAGTGATGACTGTGGCTGCTGTGGGGTCTTCATTTAGCAAAGAGGTGGTGTTTTTGCTGGCCGAAGCAATTTCTGGGCTTTTTTGGCCTTTGTGGTGATTCTATTGGTGACGTTATCTCTACAAAATGGTGATAGTCAGTGTCCTTATTTTTAATCACTTTTTCAGTCAAGGCTAGTTTAAACAGGTTGTGTTAAACTATTGTTAACTGCAAGTTATATATTCTACTCTTTTATCCTTTCCTCTAGCTCATTCTGACCTTTGCTCTACCTAGTTAGACTAAACATAATCTCACAGTTAGTGACTTTCATATCACTAGCAGACGGGAAATGACTCCCAGAGAAACAATTTCCTGTTTGTTAAATGGAAGTTTCATTTTTTTGTGCTGTTGTTCATAACCTGACATATTCAGTATCTACTTTTGAAGAGAATAACATGCTATATAGGTGTGAAGTATCCGTGTAATACATAAATCTCTGGTTTTTCATTTTTTAAGCCTAAACTCTATTTTATGCTGTTCTCCTTTGTGTTCACCTCTACATTTAAGTCACTGACTATTCAGGTATAAATATTGACTTCCTTTAGATAATCTGGGCAAATTCTTCATAGAATTTCTCTACAACTACTACTTCTGATTACACATAGTAAAAAAAGTATTAGGGCAGGGGCTTATTACTGATTAGTACTAGGAAGTGAAGAGAAATGACTGAAATAAAGTTTTTAAGTAAAATCATCATATGCACTGATAATGTACCAGCCACAAATGGTGCTTTGTATAGATCCTGATTTAGAAGCCTGGCCAATCCTGAGATTTTAATAGAATTTTTGAACGATGCTATTAGGGGTACAGCAGAATGAGCACTGGATTCAAATTCTGCCTCTAACACTTAACTATCTGTGTGACTGTGGGACTTTAAGACCTCCGTAGGCCTCAGTTTCCTCACCATAAATGAAGGTGGATTAAACGACCTCTAACTTGTTCTGGAGTTCTAAATAGATGATCCTGTGCTTTAAAAGAGTGGCACTCTTCATAATGTTGTGGGAGCCTACACAGTGATAACATGCTTTTATACTTTTCCCAACTGAAAACAATGACTTATCTGTTATAGAGAATGGAAAGCCTAGGAAAGGGCACTAAACATCTGATTGGAACAGACACTGAGGAAGTTCACATTTAGTGTGTGAATACATAGATATGAAATCAAAATTTACACACGATTACCAGTAGTGTTAATAATTTCTTCCTAGAGAACAAAAAAGTAATAAAATATGCAAGACATAAATATTGGAAACAAGAAGTTTATAGGATTAACTCTAAATAAGAATTTAGAAATAAAGCAATATTTGATAATCTCATGCCTATTTTAATGTTGTATTTAATATACAATTATACCACAGACTTCTTTATGGATGGTAGTGTATGCTATGGTTTTTTTTCCCCAGCAGTCAGCAAAGAACTGCTTTTGATTTACCCACACTCATATCTGTGGCCACCAACATACATCTAAAATGGATGGGATTGGGAAGCAAAGCTACCTGGGACAGACCTAGTGTTAAACTCTGTTTTAAGTAAAAAGAGATAATGAAATCAAGAAAAAGAGGTAATACAATCAAGAACTTTGAACTAAAGGGGCGGCTAGGTGGTGTAGTGAAAAGAACACTGGCCCTGGGGTCAGGAGGACCTGAGTTCAAATCCAGCCTCAGATACTTGATACTTACTAGCCCTGTGACCTTGGGCAAGTCACTTAACCCCAACTGCCCTCCAAAAAGCAAAAAAAACCCAAAAAAAACAAAAAACCAGTCTGAACTAAAAACTTAAACAAACTATAGTAACTTGTTGAATTTGAACAGAATCCTAAAGTTAATTTTTTTAACTAGACAAAATTTTATTTTTACATAAAACACTTAAGTGGTGACATAGTAAATGCAGAACCGAAACTATACATTTTCTAATTCTATTAAAACAAAACAAAATCAGTTCAGAATATTCTCAGAATCTAATTTAAGCTTGACACTTTACTTATTTGTTTCCCTGATCAAAATATGCTCTTTAAAATTCTACAGTAACTGCCTATTTTATAACTAAGTTCTCAATGAACAACCAGGATATAACATAAATGCTCTTAGTAGAAAGCAGGTAAGCATACTATCCTTAAAAGAAGAAAAAACCAGACAAACAAAAAGCAATGCTTTACACTGAAAATGGTTTTGGTTAGATTTATCAAAGCACTCTAGACCTCAAAATTGCAAATCATAATGTGGCAAGATGTAGGCCCATCATCCTTAATTTCACTCTCAAGTATTTTGAATCTATAGTATTTTGAATGAATTCATTTTAAAAAATGAAATTAATTGTACACAGGCAAGTATTCATACAGGGACCTGGATCTCATTGCTAATAGGTTTTTAAAAATTAAATATAATTATAACAATGTTTAAAAGTCTACCTGCTGTGTTAAAAGCAGCATGGTATTTTAAATGCTATATTAATACAGTTGTCATCTAGATTATATAAGACACCTGTTCAGTTTTAAATAGTGACAGTAAATGTAGCTATTATGAACCATTGTCTAGACTCCATTTAATAGCTTCAAACTGCAGATGAATTCCTACCCCTGACATATTACAATCTGTTTTTAATTATGAACACAAAATCTGAAAGCCAGTTGTTTTTTTTTTAAGCTTTAGGCTTATATGTGCATTCATTTTAAAATTTCAACAGACACCTAATGCTAGAAAATTATTTAGAAAATGTTAAAATGAGATTGGTAGCCCCATCAAGATAAAAGGAAGTGAAAATAGCATTTAAACCTTGTTAAAACGACAGTGTTACGCTAAATGAACTTAAGGTTTCTTTCTAGCTCTAGATCTATGATCTTAAGGAATTTCTCCATGAATACTGAAACATTCAGTCAAATCATTTTAAAAATTTATCAAATTTGGTTAATGAGGAGATATAGGTAAAGTATCCTGAGGAAATGTGACTGACTCAGACAGTTGTTTTGTTCTAATGTAGATGAAGATTTTAAATAATGGCTAGATTATATGTTTAAGGGTGTTTAATCACCTAAAAATGGATTTTTTGGTTGTTTTTCACATAATTTGAAACAAAAGCCCACTATTAAATAATGTTAGTGTATTTTGTCCAAGGTGATAGCAGCGTCTTTGCTGCTCAACAGAAACCAAATTCTCATCATGTATATTACTTATTTTGCTGACAACTTAACAGTGAATTGACTAGTCTATCTTGTGTTTTGTTTTATTCTACATAATTTCACTCATCCATTAATTTTTCCTGACCATACCCAACCAAAAGCATTTTCAACAGAGAACTGCCAATGCAGGTAGGTGTCCTAGAGAAGGAATTGAGAGCGTATTCTCTCCTCTAGGAATGACCTCTCTATACATCCCTGTCATTCTGTCTGTTCAAAGTCTGGCTCCTCTAGAAAAGAATGGACACTATGATCCCATGGAGTTCTGAATTATCCAGGCATTTAATTCCTGCTACTTTATATCCCAAAGAACTAGTTCTTTCTTCTGGGCCTTTTCCAACCCCAGTAGTACATGTAAACAAAGCTTCATAACAGCACTATCAAGAAGAACCAATAGTTGTTGGGTTTTTTTCCCTTTAGCCTTTGTGGCGTCTAATTTTACCCTATCTCTCCCCCCGCCCCCCACTTTCTGCTAGCTTATTACCTAATGCAATGAGTACCACAGCCTACCTTGCCTTCTTTTTTTGGTTCTCCATACCATGCTAAAGTAGCAGCCACTTTACCCTCATCTCACAGAACGACAGGGGAAATCTGACAAGCTGATCCAACAGCCAGCTGTGGGTCCCCAGGGGGAAACTCTTGTTTCCTGTCATTCCTTTGTTCCTGAACTTGTTTCTTACTCCCCCAAGTGGTTTCATACACGTCTGTCCCACCTCCCTAGCCAGGAGGAGAATGGCTGATGGGACCAGGCTTCCTCAAGTGCTCAGCACGGCACTCGGTACCTACGTTGTAGGCACTCATACATTCACAGAATACTGGTACCACACAGCCATAATTACAGTGGGCTTTCCTTTCAATTACACCAAAATATTTGAATCACACACTCTTTGTGTGATCTTTAATAAAAACTTCATATTTATATCATGTTTTTTATTGTTATTGTTTTTAGTCACGTCTGACTCTTCATGACCCCACTTGGGGTTTTCTTGGAAAAGATACTGGAGTGTTTTTCCATTTCCTTCTCCAGCTCATTTTTACAGATGAGGAAACTGAGGCAAATGGGTTCAGTGATTTGCCCAGGGTCACCTAGCTACTCTTCTTGACTCCAGCCCTGGCACTCTATCCAATGCACCACCTAGCTGCCCATGTTACTAAGTGGTATAAGGAAACAGATAAAGCTGAAGACAGAGGATTATCAACCACATTTTCTGCTTCTGAATTTATCTCCAATAAGGGGAAATAACAATCTATGTTGAAGTCCATCCTTATATTTTTCTTTTTAATGAACTATGAACAATATTTTGATTTTACTTAATTAAAAAGCATATCCTACTAAGAACTGGTATGAGTAATGCACTGTGTAGCTAAAAGATATTTAAAAGGAAAAGGATTATTACAGAGATCAGCACTAGTTTTCCATAATATCATTTTATACAGATAGGTCTTCTACTTTCTTCCTCTGGAATAAAGCCAAATTTTTCCAGGAAAGAAAAAGATTTGCTTCTACACTGCCAAATGATCAACATTCCATGTTCTTTTCTGGACTGGACTTATGATTTTCTTGGCTATTAGTAACTCAAGATGAGAAAATGCCCTTTGTCACTGCAGATCTTTAACTAGAAAACTGGGGGGAGAGGAAGGGAACACTTCTCGGTGACTTGTGCAGGGACACAAAGTTAGCCTGAGTCAGTGGTGTGACAGGTACTCAGTCTGTCCTGCTTTGGAGGCTAACTCTATCCACTCTGCCAGGCTGACTCCCCACATTATAAATAAAGAGGCAAACAATGTGACAGGAGAATTAACTGTCTGACTTATCCAATGCTGCCGAGCAAGGAATGCAGTCTCCAGAGAATCCTGGAAACGCACACAAAAACTTCTGGGTGATTTCAGGCAGCAAGAAAAGGAAAAGTGAAAGTGAATAAAGAAAATCTAAGTTGATGTTTTCAACTTGGACCATGACACTGACCAATCAAACTCTTAAATACGCTTTCTCTGTTTATTTCCTGAGCATGCTGGAAATGTAATTTTTATCAATATTACCTATTCTACGGCATTTTACAATTTAAAATGTTTTGCTTTTTAAATATACATTCTCTTAATGTAGCAACCCTGTGAGGTAGGGGCTGGAAAGTATCATTTACTATTTTTAAGGTGCAGTAGATAGAGCGCCAGGCCTGGAATCAGGAAGAATAGTTGGGATCCTGGGCAAGTCAGTATCAGAAAAATGACTTATCCAAGGTCACATGTCTGTTAAACAGAGACACGTCCTTCCCTGTAATATATCTATCTATCAAGACAGTGAAGGGAAAAACAGAATTTGAGGGCAGGAGACTTCAGTTTCTACTGCATCACAATGCTTCCCATGAATACCAATAGACATTATTCTAATGAGATACATATTCCTTCCAAACACTGAAATGATCTCATGACTTAACATTTCATATATTAAATAATACTGCTCCTTGTTATTCAATGGAATGAACCAAGCCACTGTGTGCTGCTGTTTAACTCTTTTGGGAGAGGGAGAGAGAGAGAGAAAGAGAAAGAGAGAGAAAGAAAGAGAGAGAGAGAGAGAGAGAGAGAGTGTGTGTGTGTGAGAGAGAGTGTGTGTGTGTGTATGTGTGTGTGTGTGAGAGAGTGTGTGTGTGTGTGTGTGTATGAGAGAGAGAGAGAGAGAGAGAGAGAGTGGGTGGGTGTGTGAGGGTGGGTGTGGGTGTGGGGTGGGTGTGGTGGTGTCCTGAATCTGTAATTTCCCTGGTATTACAGCAGAGGGCAACACCATCCTCCTAGTCCCTCAGGCTTCCATCCTGGATTTCTGCTTCTTTGCCAAGCCTCCATATCCAAACTGTTGTCAAAGTCTGCATGTTTCACCTTGGCAACATCTCTCATAAAGGATGACTGGACTGAGTTTTTTTTTTTTAAAGATGTTGGCTCTTATATGTCATATGAATGTGTGACCATCAATTAAGTGACATTTAGGAAATGTGGTGAGAGGGTGATATCATAAAATTAGTTATGTCTTTTTTTACAATTAGAGAACTGTACTGCCCTTTATAACATCATCCTGAATGTCAAGAGCAACAATGCTGTAGCTATTATTAATTTCTGAATTTCATTTAAATTCATTAAGCAGTTAAAATCTTCCAAAAAGAAAAAGAACTGCAGAAAGACAAGACTATACAAGGTATGGAGAAAGACACACTTCAGTACATAAAAATAACTTACTCCTTAAAATATCTCCTAACCCAGGAAAAATGAACATCAAATAATTTTAGTTTGCTTTCTTTAATTTAAACTAACCTGTCTACTTCATCCCGAGCAACGATATCTCCTTTCTTTAAGGCTTTTATGGCAAACATCTCATTTGTATTTTTGTATTCTGCCAAAAGCACCTGCAATGATAAAGAAAAATTATTTTTATGGTTAAGTTATTTACTTACACGTTGTATTTCACTCTTTTTCAAAAAGACTACTCCTTCTAAGTTAAAACAGTGTAATTTACTCTCAAAATTAGTCAAGAAAATTTTCTTAAGCACATACCTTTCCAAAATGCCCTCTACCCAATACAGCACAACACCTAAAGTCTTGAAGACTAAACTGAAACCTCTGTGAAGATCTGAAAAAGAGTAATTATCAACAGAAATGTCAGAATAAGTTATAAATTTAAAATGAAAATCTATTCAGTAAGTTTCATCGACTTTGGGCAAGACACTTAACCCCAATTGCCCTCCAAAAAGCAAAAAATAAATAAATAAATTTATATTACCTTCTATCTTCAGGTTCTTGAATACCACCATACTCCAGGCCTGACTGAGGGATAGGAGGCTCATATTCAGCTTGTTTTTTTGAAGCAATACTATTTCTGTCATTTTCAAAATTAAAAACAGTTTCTGAATCCTATGAAATATTAAAAAAAATCAATTAACCTTCAAATAATATAAGGCCACACTCACAGTTAGGTCATTTGAGAGGCAACACAGTCTTCTAAACAAAATGTGAATGTAATCTAATGAGGCTGAAATAACAACTAAGTACATATGATCTAAAGAGGTTTAACAATTTGTTCTCATACACAAATGGTCTTCTGGTAGCTCATGGAATATATTCAATTCCATAAACATTTAATAGGTACCAAATGTGTGCTGAATAATATACTATTCTCTGAGACAGACATAGAGTCTGTATAAGAGACAGTGTAAATGAACTCATGGGGTTTACTATCCAATGGGGAAGATGGTGAAATAAGACAGCTAACTGTCATGTAGGCTACAATGAAAAACAATGCACAGTCAGATGGTAAAATGATTTGTGTGTTTCAGACAAGGTGACACTTAACAGAAATTAACATCTTTCTTGCTCAGAGGAAATTTTCACTGGAATATCAAATTATTAATTTCAATAACTCTAAAAGATTAAGATGTTGGCTCTCTTATTTACTATAGCTAGGTTGGGTGGGATAATTTCATACATAAATATGCATAATCTGCTCATAGATAAAATATTTAAACAATATTATTTAAGTCAGTTTAGAAATACATCACTAAATTTCTCTTTGTACATTTATAACTTTGTTTGACAAAAATAAGTTATATGTTTAAAAAAACTATCTTGCCTGTCCTGGCACATCCAAAACTCTTAATTCCGAAAGTTCATGTATTTCTCCAAAGGAAGATGCACGTGGTGGGGCTGGAGGTGCTTCTGGTTCAAGTTCAAAGTCCAATTTGGTTACTGTAGGGTCACTTGTAGAAGAGAAAATCATTTATCAAAATCAGTAAACTGAAGGTACCTATTTTAAAATGTCTTTAGATTTTTCTTTGTAAATGTCAGCTTGAGATTTTTAATGAATACGGAAATACTAACTTACATTCCTGCTTAAGGAAGAATACAACTTTCAACTAACTCACTGTGATCAACATATATAAAAATCCCTAATAACTTTTATACAAACCCTGCTTAAAAATCTAAGACATGTACCTTGCTGGCGGTGTTAGTGCCGGAATATGAACATCAACCACGGGCACTGTCGCAGGCCCAGGAGCCTGAGGGCTAAAGGTGCCGGAATGATTCACCGTAGGAATTGCTCTTCTCACCAGCCTTCCCCAAGTGGCAATATTAATATTCATTTGAGGAGCTCTAAGAAATGTTTTGCCTGTGGATATCGTGAATAAAAAGACAAGAGTATAAGTAATCTCTTTACATATTACCAAAAGCCATAATTAAAAAAATCATATTCATGTTTTCATAATTTATGAAGAACAAATGAATATGCCACCTTTTTAGCAGTTCTAAACTATCCATTACTAGATGCAGCTACATGGTATCAATTGTAGTTTCAAGATGAATACAGAAAGCCTTGATCTCACTTTTTGGAACCCCATTTAGATTTTATTATGAAGCACTTTAGTATCTCATCATTTAGAAACTTTTGTTTTTTAGTAAAATAATTACCTTGTTGTTTTGAAAAAATTTTCTTTTGTCTTTGAAGCTTTGGTCTTCTTTCAATAACTGGATTAAAAAATGTAACCTGTAATAAAGGAAGTGTAAAAAATTTAGGGAGTCCATATAGTTTCCATTCTATGAAATCAACTGGCATTATCTATTTTGAGGCTTGGACAGGGCCCTAAGATTGCTTGGCTGAATGTATTCATTTTAGAGACAAGGAAGCACAGGAATGTTAGGCCAAAGTCAGTGAGAGAGCCATGTGGGACTAGACCACAAGTCTCTTGACACCTGAGCCATTATCGGGGTTTAGATTCTTTCTATGCTAACATATCTTAATTCTTCAATGTTTTACTTATGTGGTTTAAATCTATGGTTGTTTTTAAAAAGAAACAATCAAATTTATTACCTCTGCAAACAAAGTACCCTGGGGCTCCAGATAGAGACACATGCCATGTCGCTGGTTGTCTAAAAAATCTTCTAACCTTAGAAATTTGACTGCACAGAGAGATCGCCAATCACGCCAATAAACTGAAATTTCCAGTTCACGTGACTAGGACAGCAAAAAACACAACAAAAAACAAAAAACAAAACATACATACATCATTGGTACACACTTGAATAAAACACCATAAAATTAAAATACTTCTATTTAAAAGACCAAAGTTCACAACAAAAGAGCTTTTGAAAATGTACAACTGAACAAAGCTATATACCTCTTTAATACCTAACTCAAAAGGAGAATTTAGTTAAAACTGGATCCAACAACAATATAATGTACTATATGTACAAATCAACTGTAAATATCAGGCTCTTCTAATTATTTTGCTTTACATAATTCTGCAAAGTATCTACAAAAACAGATAAATGTTTTTTCCCCCCTTTTAGGCTCTGCAAGTAACGAAGTGCTCTATATAAATTTTCAACTTATGAAGTTATATATCTTATATAGGTCTATAATCTAATCCTCAACCTCTAATTTAGAAATCTATACTTTATACTACATAAAATCAATTTTGACCAGAAAAAATAAGAGAAATGTTCAATACAACTGAATCAGGGACACACACACACACACACACACACACACACACACACACACACACACACACACATATGCAAAGATCTCAAAAGAGAAAAAGAAAACACTTAGCTAATACAGAAAAAGAAAAGAACACCTAGCAGCATCATAATAAAACAACTGAATCAGGGACACACACACACACACACACACACACATATGCAAAGATCTCAAAAGAGAAAAAGAAAACACTTAGCTAATACAGAAAAAGAAAAGAACACCTAGCTGCATCATAATAATCAGCATTTACATCATTCTTTAAGATTTACAAAGTTCTCTGCATGTTATTTACTTTGGCACTGACAACCCTGTTAGGTAAGTATTTTTATATCACCGTGTGTGCGTGTTTGTGTAAATATATCTATATCAATAAGGGCTTGATAGTTATTTCAAAGTGAAAATTGAGTTGAATAGATGGTAGTAGGTTCATGGTCACCAGTCTTCATTAAGAAACAGAACTAACTACTATTACAAGCACGAAAAGTGGGGGATGCAGGAGTTTTTAAGGTCTTGCTGAAAAGGGCAGATTAGGATGCTTTAACATTAGTCAGCTATGTACTGAAACAAGTTAATTGAACATCCTAGAAACAAGTTTTCAGAAATATATTATAAGAAAAAGGTAATGTTAAACAACATTTTAGACATTATAAGATGTATCAAACCTTTCAATGACTACTCAGCAGAACACATGGAGGAACAATATTTCCACCATTCTACTCAGTTATATAAATATTTTGAAAAGAAAAATCCAAACTGAAGATTAAAAATCTGTCCAATATTAATGGAAAACTGTAACTTTGTCATGATGAATGTATGCTTATAAACCACAGCAAAAGAATTATACCTGCCTTAGACCTAAAGAGAACCCCAAGGAGCAAGGTGTTTAGCACAGTCTTTTTATGTACTCATGGAGATTAAAGAACTCACTGGAAGGTCTCATCAAGCCTTCTGATTTCTAGCTCAGGATTTTCCCACTGAAACACAAACCCGTCCCAAGAACTCAACAGATCTAAAAAAACAAAATCATTTTACGCCCTAAACCAGTTCCTTAAAATTGGCAATAATGCATCTTCTAGTCACCCAGACTTGAAATCTTAGAAGTTATATTTGATCCTTCCCTTTCTTTGTCCCTTGCCCCATATAAATGCTATCAAGCCATCAAAACCTTTCTGCTCAAGATCCTCTCCTCCACCCACAAGTTTTCCTACATATTTCCATCTTGCACATTACTGTTGAATTTATCAGGCAGCTAGCTGTATTAGTAGTGCCTTGGACTTGAAATAAATAAGACTGGATTTAAATCTTCCCTAAGGTAGTTATTTAGGTGACCCTGGGCAAGTCATTTATCTTCTTCCTTAATCTCCTCCTCTGTAAGATGGGAATAATAATAGAACCTACCTCCCAGGGTTGTTGTCAAGATCAAATGATATGTTTGTAAAGCACTCTGCAAATTTTATAACACAATGTAAATACTACCTATTATAATTATTTTTAATTTCCTTATGCAATGATCTTGGTCACTTTTCTGCTCAAAGTCATTCAATGTAACAGGTAAAGTTCAATGCCTTAGCCTGCCATCTTAAGGCCTTCCTTAACCTGGCACCTGCCTCCCTCCATGCCCTTCCCATTTCAAGCTATTTTTATATTACTTCCTTTTACGGACTCTGTCTTTTAACCAAAGTTACTACTTTACAACACTCTGTACTTTCTTGGGCTTCATCGTTTGCTGTCATGCCATTCTTTATTCCTGGAATTCTTTGGCTCTTCCGAGGGGGAATGGTCCCTCACTTGGACCCCATATTAACAATCTGCTTGTATCTCTTTTTTGTACTACAGTTATTTGTGTGTATCATATCCTGCTTCTAGACTATAAGTGTCATGAAGGCAAAGACAAGACAACCAGAGGCTTCAGATCTCTCCTCTGCACCTAAAACAGTATTTTACACATAGAAGCCAATTAACATATGCTGGATTATGCCCTTTTCTTGCAGTTCTATTTGTTTCTTCCATTGCCAGAACATTTAGAAACATTCCTTTCTCTGTATTCCCTCTGTTAGCGAATAAGTCTAGGGCCTTAGTCTTATCACACAAATATTGTTCGCAACTGGCTTCTCTACCGTTAATCTTCTCCCCTTTCCAATTCATTCTCCACAACACTGGTAGATCAGTATTCCTAAAGTGCTGCTATGTCTAATTCCCCTTCCCCCCAATAAAACTGACAATGTTTAGTGACCTGCCAAATGTCTATTCCTTCTTGTAACAAACAGTAACTATATACTATCTACACTGGACATAAAGTACTGTGCTAGATACTGGGATAAGACTAGATAATTCCAAATCCCTTTGCTTACTATTCAAGGTTCTCTCCAAAGTATTACTTATGTCCCACTTTTTCTAGGACCTTCTAATTTAGCCAAACTATTTTATCCCTTGTTCTCCCAAAATGCTCTGAGCATCCCAACTGGTACCTGTCCCAGCCTTCCATGACCTCTACCTTTGCATTCCTGTAACATTTGATCTTTGCTCCACGTGCAAGCCCTGGGCTTGGAGTGAAGACACTGAAACTTACTAACTGCATGATCTTGGCAAGTCACCCACTGGTTCCCACTCCTCTAGGACAAAATGATGGGGGTTGGACTAAGTGGCCTCTAAAAACCTCCTTTGGCCCTAAAGATATGATTGAATGACACAAGCTATTATTAATATTTATCCTTTTTCTGTAAACATCCTCTTTATACAAAGTATAAAAGCCTCTGGAAGACAGAGATAATATCTATTTCTTTTGCATTTCCAATGATTTTCACAGTGCACTACACTTGGAATTAAGTTTTGCTGATGATAATATTCTTATTTAAAAAAATAAAGGCTAAGCATTTCTACAAAACAATTGTTAAAAAGTCATTTAGTATCTATTTTTGTAGAAGGTCTAGGATCCAGCACCAGCCATTCCTAGGAATGCTCCAACACAACCAATACTCCACCATATTATGTACAGATATGTAACTGTAAATATACATAAAATGTACATACATGCTCAAATGTATATTCATTTAATATTTCAAGAAGCTATGATTTCACTGACATAGGTATTTCCCTGACTGATAATATCCTCTTTACAAGTTGGCAGACAATCTTTGAGAGTTCCCTACGCCAAAAAATTCATCAACTCAATAACAGACCTTTCCCCAAATTTAGCTAAACTAGTCCTCTGACACCAGACACATTTTGTAACCATGCCTATACCTGAAACCTTTTCAGTGTTACAGGACCTGTATGAGTTGGCACTTTAATTGTAACTGCTTTACCAATCTGGAGCCACCTCCACACCAAAGTAAGGCTCTGGAAAAAGAAAGACTTCAAGAGAGATCAAAACCAAAAATAAAACCAACCGTATGATATATAATGCACATGGGGTGTTTTCTTCCGGCAACTATACTGCAAGTTTCTCATTGGGAGAAGATCACGCCCTCTATCTTTGGCTTGTTAACAAGAGTACTGTACATTCATAAGTGTTCTACTTTTTCAAAGCATTTAAATATTTCTTATCTCATGTTATTTCCCACAAGAACTAGTCCAGCTGTGCTGTGTACAAAGGGTACTTAGTGAAAGCTGATTAACTATTGATAAGCAAGAGAATAATCAAGGTATTAAATTGTAGTGTACTGATTGTTCCAATCCTTCTCTATCTACTATAGCAACTAGGACTATTTCCTAGGGTATAAAGAAAGATAGGAAGGGGGATGTTTCCCCTCAGCTGAGGTTGCTTCTTTAGGCTGAAGTATTATGAATATATTTTCTGCAAGGATAGGGAACAGAGGATAAGAAGGTAGATTGTCACATATCTGTTGTGCATGAATCACATATTACCAGTCAAATTTTACAGATTAGGAATCTTAAAACACAAAACAAAGAAATTATAGTGGAAGATGAGAGAGCAAGTGCAGAGAACTTATATCTAAGGTAGTTTGAGAAGTAAATGGGAAACCTATTGTCACATTTATGACTCTATTTTATCACCACCTCTCCCTACTTTTACCTACATGAACATTCTATCCTGAATTGGTCAATTCGGTGTTATTTACCAATATTTTGATTGGTAGCATGGTAGAGTGGGAAGAGCTATGAATTTGAGTCAGGAAAATCATGAATCTAACTCTGATCACTTACTAGCTATGTGACAAGGGACTAGTCTTTCTATGAAGCTCAAATTCCTCATATGCTAAATGGGGACAATAATACTTATAGTACCTACTTCATAGGTCAGGTGTGATAATATGTGGAAAGGGCATTGTAAATCCCAAAGTGTTAAATAAACATTAATTGTGATTATTGGTGAATGACTCCTGTTAACTTGAAGACTGATCTTACAATCATCTGAACCTCCTTCTCTCAATCATTTAATTGCTTCCTATCTACTTGTTGCTTCAGTGTTTTCTGCTAACATGCCCAGGGTTTCCCTGTCCTAAAAAAGTAAACAAACGAATCTCTTGACACTAACATACACTCAAGAAATTGTCAGATAATTCTCCTCTCTTTTATAGTCAAACTCCCAGAAATCACTGCCTCCATTTCCCTTTCTCTTACCTCCCTGCATTCTGATTTCCTACTTCATCATTTTACTGAAACTGCTCTCTTCAAAGTAACCAATGATCTCTAAATGTTCAATCAAATGACCTTTTTTCACCATTCACCTTTCCTGACCTCTCTGAAGCATTTCAAACTGCTGGCTACCCTTTCCTCCTGGATACTTTCCCCTCTCTGGGTTTTTGACATTCTCTTTTCTCTTAGTCTTACCACTTCTCAAGTCTCCTTAGCTGGACCTGTCCTCCATGTTACACTGCTCAACTTGAGGAATACCCTAAGGCCCTCTCCTGATTCCTTTCCTCATCTGTTTTTATTCATGAGTTCAATTATCATTTCTGTGTTGATGATTCCCCCAAATGTATAAATCTAACTCCTAAGCTCCAGTCCCATATTATCAACCATACTACTGAACATTCTGAACTTGATGTTCCAAAAGGACCTCAAATTCAATGTGTCCAAAGCAGAAAACATTATTTTCCGTTCCATCTTTTCTGAACTTCCTTGTTTCTGTCAAGAGCAGAAGCATTCTTCCAGTTAACTCGGGTTTGCAATCTTGGTTTCATTCCAATCAGTTGTGAAATCTTGTTGATTCTTCCTCCAAAACATTTTTCACATTCACCTTTTCCCATTTTTCTCCATTCACAAATCCACCACTATCACCTAGGTTGAGGCCCCCACTGCCTGGCCTGAATTGCTGGTGTAGCGTCAATTAATTTCTTCCCTGACTCTCCAGCATTTAAGGAAAGCACTCAGAGAATTCATCTGATCATTTCCCACCTGGCTGCTTTCCTGGAGTTCATCATCTCCAGAAACATGTAATTCTGCAAGATGAAATCAACTTAGAAACTCAACACCTCCTAATCATTTCCCACCCTTGGCTGCAGACTTCATTAAGGGCCCTTTAACTCTCTCCTACCCTCACCCCAACTTTTTTGTGTGTTGTCTCCCCCATTAGATTATGCGCTTCATAAAGGCAGGAATTGTCTTATTACTTTCTCTGGATCTCTAGCACTTAGCACCTGGCATATACAGGCACTGAATAAATATAGACTGACTATTGTTTCTAGTCTTCTAATTCTGCAAATTACCTTGGTACTTATTTTGATATACTTACATACGTTCATGCCATATATATGGGGAGAATATCAGGCCTGGCTGGAGTGGAGGATCATTATATACTTCTAAGAAGCAGGTGCTACTGTCATTCCCATTTAAGAGTGGAGGAAACTGAGGTAGAGGTTAAATGAATTGCCCAGGGCCACAAGGACAACAAGTATCTGAGGATAATAGGGAATAAGGCTGGGTACCTATTATGAGGATCTGCATCATGGAGAGGAGCCCACCAGATTTAAATCTGACTGATTACTGGACATTCTTGAATCAGAATATGGCATGATGAAATGAGCATTTCTGAAGATTAGCCTCATATGGAGAATAGATGCTAAAGGACAGACTGCATGTAAGGAAACATAAGAGGAGGTTGTAGTAGTCCAGAATGACAAAATGGCCTGAATAAGGATAGTGGTAGTGAGAGCGCAAAGTGCCACATGTGAAAGACATTTCAAAGATTCAGAACCTGGCAAAAAGTTGGATAAAAATTGAGAAGGAAAATGACTCCAAGGTAATTTTCAGGTTTAAGGCTTAGAAGAAGGGTTTTTCTTGACTTCCTTTCACCATTCCTTACCCCTGATGCCACTCAAGTTAAAGGCATTCTTTCCCAAATCTAACCTTCCTAGAACACCTTTCCCCTCTCTCCTGGGCCCCCATCACTCCAGACTTTGTATCATGTTTATTTGTGCACATCGTGTATCTTTTCCAACCCACTTAAAATATGAGGGTAGGCATTATATTTCCAGTATCTAACGCAATTCCTTAAACACAGCAGCCTTCCAACTGCTTGCTTGTTACTGAATTATTGGGAGAAGAGCAAAACTTGAGATATTTATTTAAATTCCATATATTCCATGGATCCATGTGAGTGACCTCTTCAATGACACACACTGCAATCCATCAATATTCTTTAGGACTCCTATCCATTTACAAAAAGGCTGCAACATGGGGTCTACCCAATGTGCTAAGGGCTTTCCCCAGTATCTCCTGACACTGTGAAGGGACTAATAGAGCACATGGGCTGTCCAACACTTACTCCTTGTTTTTTTGCTATGTGAGCAGTCCATACCCTTTTCTGATCATACATTTCTTTGATGACATCCTTTTCAGAAGTATCAAAGTTGTTGCAGCCCAAACGAGATTAAAACGTAACTGGGAAATGTTTAACAAAATAAGTAAAAATGAAATACAACACAGATATTAATTTGATTTTTTAAGTCAATATGTAGCCCATAAGAATCTGCTTCTATTTGAATTTGACATCTCTTTCATACCTGGGTAGCTAGGTGGTACTGCAGATAAAGTGCTGGGCCTGGAGTCAGGAAGACCTGAGTTCAAATCCAACCTCAGACACTTACTAGCTGTGTGATCCTAGACCAGCGGTTCTCAACCTGTGGGTCGCACGACCTTTTTACAGGGGTTACAGGGGTGGCCTAAGACCACAGGAAAACACATATTTCCAACGGTCTTAGGAACTGAGACACCGCTCTTCTATCTGTCTCCAGGCAGGTCCGCCCACATGCAGATACACCCACATACAAGTATTAAAGGGTTGTGGCATTAGGAAGGTTGAGAACCACTGTCTTAGACAAATAATTTAACCCTGTTTGCTTCAGTTTCCTCATATGTAAAATGAACTGGAGAAAGAAATGGCAAACCATTCTAGTATCTTTGCCAAGAAAACCTCAAATAGAGTCACAAAGAGTCCTACACGTCTGAAAACAACCGAATAACAAAATGTGTTACTGGAAAGGCATGGGTTAATGGCTAGAGAGCTGGCCCTGGAGTCAGGAAGACTTGGGTTCAAGTCCTTCCTCAGGTACATGCTACATATGTGGCTTAACTACCTGGTGCTAGAGCAACTCTCCAGGACTAGAAGTGAAGTGTTGATCTGCATATATACAGGGAGTTTCTATGTAAAGAGCCCTCTAAACTGATGAAATCAGAGGTCTGAACCAAAAAGAAAACCAAAATCAACAAAACATGGTAACAAACACCCTTAACAGGCTTCTGTTTCAGTGAGAAGGTTGAGGCTTATTAAAAATATTTTATAATTTGCCAAAGGAAATTCTGATCACTTTTCAGCTGTTCAATTATGGACCCAAATCAATGTTCTCTTGCAATATCTGTCCAAGAAATATACATCCATGGACAATCTTGATAGGTAGACAGTCACCTAACTGTTTAACATAGTCTAAACAATGGGCATTTTTCATCCATTTGGTTTTTCCTATTTGGATTACTGGTCCAAATCATGAGTATTTATAGACCTAATTTAAGAGGCTCTAAAACATTCCAGAGCTTGATACTGTGCAACTAGCACAATTATTACTGACAAACAAGAGTATCTAGAGCAGGGCTTCTCAAACTTTTCCAACCCCTTTTCACATTTCAGCAGTGTTTGCTGACGCTGTGTGGGTGCGATAGCATGCACAGTGCAAAGTGAGCATGTTGTGTTCAGAACCAAAGCTGAAGTGAAGTTGTGCCACAAAACATGGGCAAATGCTGTCAGAAACACCTTGGATTCATCACACATTTAGTTTTTAGTTAATTTTTGGTCACTGCATGTTCAGAAACCTTTTATTGCTGCCAAATTTTTTGTGACCACATATGGGGTTGCCACCCACAGTTTAAGAAGAAATGTTCTAGAGGACCTCACTACCTCTAGGAAATCCCCATTCAATCTGGTCTATGTGCTTTATCAATGTTTTATGCCATATCTGAAATTAAGGATTAGAGGGCTTAAACAAGGATGATGTTTTTAGGTTTCAGAGAATTTTGCATATGCATGTGACATTTGTGGGAAATACCTTGTTGAAAAAGAACTTTTAAGGTCATGTTTCACTTTACCAAATCAAGTGCTTCTTTATAATCAAAAAACAATAAACAGAGTAAGTTCTTAAATTCTCTACATTTTTGAGTAAATTGTATAGAAAGGTAAAAGAAATGTGGGGTGGATTATTACTTGCTAAAGATAACCTGTTTCTAACATAGACTGTTCTTATAAAAATTCTAAATAGATGGAAAACAACATGTCATTAGTATTACAAGTGTCTCAGTAACTTTTTGGGGGGGAGGGGCTTGAGTAGAGAAAGGGAAGGGAATAATAGTCTTCTCTTAAAATAATATCAACAGTAGCAGTAATACAGCACTTAATGTGTGCCAGGGACCACGCTAAGTACTTTGCAAATATTATCTCATTTGATCCTCCTAACAACCACGAGAGTCATTACTGAATCAGCTCTTTAAGTATTGCTGGACCACTGACTGCAGCCTAATCTTTTTAGGCCCCTGTCAACTTGGGTTGAATTTCCATATGAAATTATATATTGTGTCAATGTTTCTTTTGTCCATAATTTCCCACGTTTTAGTAACAATAATTTGTTTAAATATATTAGACTACAGTCAGGTTATATTACCTCTTTTTTCCATCTTTTTATTCTTATTTCTAGCTTTATATTAATTTTGATCTCTGATTTAACAAGCTAACCACATGTGATCCAACCATACATAAAGGGCCAATTCTGTAATGACTCTCCCACTAGTGACTAGTAGCAAACCATTTTCTGTCCTGGAAAGTGATCGAATTCAACTCTTTGTGCTGTTATTTAATACTCATCATATCAAGTACTTTTCGATTCGTTTTTCTTGAAAAAAGTATGCATGATGCAGAGGTATGAAGTATGTGTGCTTTACCCATATGTCTTTGGCCTCTCTCATTCCTTACTCCGGAGGCCACATTTATTAACAACACAGGATTTGCTTTGGAGAATCTTATCAAGTTCTTTGTTGAGTTTCTCTACTTTGTCATCCTCTGCATCAAATGTTGGTACATAAGCTGCATTATTTATATGGCAGTCTTCTTACATGCAATCACCACGAACACTATGAGACGATCTAATGCTTCGTGAAATGATGTTTCTTCTTGCCTTTGGAAGCACAACAAAAACAAACTTCTCTGACCATGCAAGGTTAGCCTATAAACTATACTTCCATTTAGTTGCAATTTCCTTTTCTTCTAGTTTAAGTGCACAGCGAGAATGTCAACATTAATGTTTGTCAACTGCTCCAGTGCTATGTCCGTTGGACAAGGAACTCACATTAAGAGTGCCAACAATCAACCTAATAAACTATTTTAAAACGATATGATTTTTAACAAGCTCTGTCCATCCTTTTTCCTACAATTTACTGAAAAGCAGTGGAGGGGTGCACAGAACTAAAGGTCATTTTATCTTTTTCTTTCTCACATGGGTTGCTGCAGCCAAAGAATTCATCGCCAAGTGGCCAGTCTGCTGTTTCTATGCTGAGTAAGGCTGATCCTTGGAAAGCTGTCACAGTGTGCTGCTGAGATTATCCTTTCTCAAAAGATTTCCAGACCTGGAGAACTTGCTAGGGCTTGTGATCTGCTGGTACAGCCTTCACAAACACAGGGTTGTGAAGTAGGATTATATTCACCGAAAAAGCAGGGCTACATTTACTTACATAAACATTCTTCCAATGTTTTCATGGGTTGTAGGGTAGGGAAAGGGTGGAGAGAGTGTAATTATAGAACAGAATTAGTTGAGCAATTGGGCCTTACATCCATTTTTCAGAGCTTCATTAATCTTTGGGATATTCATCCCTATTTACTAAATATTGGTGACTCAGCCAGAATTACAGAATAATCAAAGCTAAGTGGCAAAGTTAATTGGAATCTATTTCTCTCTTAAGATCTCTTTTGTCTGTCAGAAATCCCTCAGGCTTAGAGAAAATACTTTAAGCAAGGCTGGCTCTATTACTGCCGGAAAGGCAGTAAAGTGGCCATTGGCAAATGGCTTCCAAATTATAGGTTTAGGACTTAAACATCTGTGGTTCAGAGGACAGATTTCAGATAAGGTTCAGATAACAGGCAGTTACTGAATCCCTAAGCTCAAGTATGAATGCACACTGTGGAGTACAAATAGATGTACATTTTCAGTCCAGGTACACATGAATGTATCAGAGACAGGTAAATCTTAACTGTTCTAGGACATCCAGTGCTGACTACTTCTTCTCTTCTACATCAGCCAGTAGTAAGAAGCTAGCTAGCTATTTTTAAATTTAATTTCATCTCTCCTGGTAGGGGCAAAATGGTTCTGCTTGGGGAAATCTCTGCTGACAGCAATGGTAAACACTTCAAAGTTTAAAAATCCCAACACCTCTGAGTCTGATGTGTATGGGGAAGGAGGGCAAAAAGGAAGATGAAAGGAATGGGACACATTAAGCAAGAGAGAAGAAAACATATATATAAGTGTGTAACTTTAATGGGTAGCTTACAATTTATAACAGAGGAAAATAACCCACCAACCTCCTTTAGTCAGGGAGACTGGCTATTGTGTTTGCAAGATGTTGTGATCTTTAAACCAGAATGAAATATGACCTAATAGTATCCCGAAAATGACTAAACAATAAGGCAATATGCAACCTCACCTAAGCAATTTTATACAAAACTCTTAACCTTGCGTATCAAAGAGACAGAGAAAGAAAGATTTTTGTTGGAGTAATTTAATAGAAATAATTCTATTGTGATCAAAGCCATGAGTGAGATTCCTGGGTAAGTCAGTCGGTTTTCCTATTATTTCATGGTCATAAACTGCCCCTCTTATACAAGTACACCACTAAGTAGAATGGAGGACCATATGATAAAGTGTGGTAGATAACCTTCAAACCCATATCAGACTAGAAGAACTCAAAGTATACATCCTACAGATGGTGAGCAGCTTCATCCTTGTAGTGGACAGTAAATTACTAATTTGACTATATGATGCAACTTGGCAATCACTTGAATTAATACAAATTACATTACTGCAAAATGTTAACCAATTAGCTGATGCTATAGCAGCAACTAAATTGCTCTTATATTTTAAGGTAGATGTATATCTAATCTAACAGATATGAACTTTCAGGGGTAGACTGAAAACCAAAATTCTCAAAGTTTAAATAAGTAGAAGACTTAGGAATAGAACCTATATATAAAAAGAACATAAAGATATAGTTAACAGATGTTACAGTAAAAATCCTACCATCTTACCCTATCTAGTTCCAGGGTAAACTTCTGGTCCCAAGACTGATTAGAAATGGGTTTCCAGCTAGTTTGACCAACCACGGTATTGTCCAGCTTCAAAACTGCACAGATGTCATCTGTAAGTAAATTTCAAAAACACAGTTTAAAAAGATAAAATGATTGAATTCATCAGTAAAGCAGCACTATTCTGTAGATATAAAACTATTATAGCTCTTTGAAAATGTTATTTTCACAAGCAAGGCTGAAGTATTTGGAACTTCAAATCTTAAAGATTTTTTAAAAAAACATTTAAAACATTCACTCATTCCAAATAATAAATGTAAAAACATGTCCACCTTCAGAAATTCTTCTTGTGCCTCCAAGTCTAGTTTAGATATCACCACTTCCTCTGCGATGCCTTCTCAGATGTCCAGTGAGAATTAATTTTTCTTTCCTTCTTCAAGTTTTTTATCATCATATTAAACTTTTATGTACTGAATTTAAATTTTTATAATAATTATTTGCATATATGTTTCACCAATCTGTTTACTTCAAAATGTAGGCTATGCTGTTTTTCATCTTTTTGTCTTTAGGATCTAGTAGTGTTATCAATATAGCAGGTACTTGACTGCTTGGTGAATTGTACTGTAGAAGAACTGGAAGGGATTCAGAGACCCTAGTCCCTCTATTTCATTTTTCAGACTAAAACAGAGAGGTAATGAAGTGAATTTTCCTGAGTTCAAACAGGCAGGAAGTATATAGCCAAGAGTCAAATGCAGATCTTGAGTGACTGTTATCATTGTAATTTCAGTGTTGTTTGAAAAATAATAAAAAATAGGACAAGTTCCCCCCCTCCAAATTTGAAAAAAAAAAAGGGGATGAGAACAGAACCTGCAAATTATAGGTTAGTAAGTTTGACTTTTAATTCCTGGGAAAATTCTAGAGCAGATCATTAACGCAATAACTGGTGAACACATAGAAAGGAAAGTGATGATTATACAGAGCCAGCATAGCCAAGCATAGAACACGCCAAACTCAACTCATCTCCACTCCTTACTCAATAGATAAGGAGAATGTTGCAGGTATAGTTTACCTAGATTTCAGTAAATTTTTGGCAAAGTTTCTCATAATACTTTTATAAAGATGGAGCTATGGATTACAAAAGAATACAATCACACTGACTCTGAACTCACTGGATGGCTGACTTCAAAGTGTGGTTATTAATGGCTCTATATTCATGGGGTAGGAAGCCTCTAGCAGAGCACTACAGGAATCCATGCTCGGCCCTGTGCTAATTAATGTTTCATCAATAACCTAAATAGATGGTAAGCCCATGAAATCTGAAGACAATGCAGAGCTTGGAGGGACAATTAGCACACGGCATGACAGAGTCAGGATCCAAAAGGATCTACAAAGACTGTAGTATTAGGCTGAATCTACTAAGATAAAATTCAAAAGGAAGAGATGCCTACATTTATACTCAGTATATACTTGGGCAGAAAAAAAGATTAACTTCAAAAGTACATTGTGAGGGAGGCATGATCAGATAGTAATGATTCCGAAAAAGGTCCTAAGATCACAAGACCTAGAGTGGGCAGTGACCTCCTGGGCCATTTTACAGATAAGAGAAGTAGGGCCCAGGGAGACTCAGAGACTTGCCCAAGGTCATGAAGATCCTCTATGTCTGAGGCAAGACTTTATCCACACCCCTGAGATCCAGCTGGTGCTCTTCTTACTAGGCCATGCTGCCTCTCAGTCTGGGGGCTTTTGGTGGACTGAGAATTCAGGCTGAGTCAGAGATATGAAGTGGTAATATAATTCAGAGAGACAATGCTTCTAGGAAATGGGAGGTGACAGTGCCACTGGACTCCACCCAGCCCTACATCATCTGGCAAGCTAGGTTCCTTTCTAGGAGTAAGAACTGAAGAAGGATCTTAATAACCCAGAGAACATCTAGGATGGTGAAAGGCCTTGAGAAGAGGTTATGTTGAGGACCAGTTAAAGGAACCTGAGATGTTTAGCTTGGAGAAAAGAAGACTACACGAGAATATGATTTTATTCTTCAAGTATTTAAGGAAGGATCCCCTGGTTCTGTTGGGGCCCCAAGGACAGAACCAGGAGCAATGAGTGAAAGCTGCAAAATGGATATTTAGGCTTCTATAAGTACTGAATGGTAGATACTATGCACATAGAACTATGTAGACCTGAGAATAGTGTCTCTGCCTTCATAGATATTAGTGAGGGAAATGTAAGAACATTTAACAGTGGTGTAACCATGAGGAAGTCACTGAACCCCTTTGAGTCTTAAGTTTCCAGCTTTTAAAAATGGGGGTAATACTTATACCCCCCAAGTCACTGGATTACTGTGAATAATTAACTTTTAAAACATTAAAGCCCTATAATAATTTTAATTATTATAAGTGTAGAGAATTAATTACAATATAAAACATACTAAAAAAGAGCAATGAAGAGATACAGAAAACATTATAGAGATTTAGAGGAGGGAAACTAGTAGTGGTGATGGCAATGTTAGGGCAGGCTTCCAAAAAGTGATGGCATTTGAACTGGACCATGATAAAGTAGGAATTGTACAAGTGGCTTTTGGGAGAAGCCATTTAATGGAGAATGTACTGAAGAGGAAAAGCACGCCCCATGTTTGTGAAAAGAAATTATTTCAGTTTGGCCGGGATGGAATTTGTTTTTAGAAAATTTATTTAGAAAAAAGATAACATAATCATAGTTTTGGTTTCTGAGAGGAAAATTAATCTGGCAATTATTTGTGGGGTGAATGGAGAGAGGGAGGTGTGTGTGTGTGTGTGTGTGTGTGTGTGTGTGTGTGTGTGTGTGTGTGTAGAGAGAATAACACTAGAGACAAGAAGGCTACTTATAAGGGTTCACACAGGAGGAAATTGGTCCCTGAAATAGAATGGTGGTGATGGTAACAGAAAGAAGGGGAAACTGAAGAAGTAGAAGTCGAAATGACAGGACTTAATGACTGACAGAATATGAGAGGTAAGAAAGAGGTAGGAATAACATGCATATAACATTTATTGAGAGCCTTCAATGCAACATACAAAGGAGACCCCAGAGATATTTAGCATAGCTGACAGAAAGTAGTAATGTCAATATAAGAAATAGTTTAAGTGGGTTTTAGAAGAATGCCTCTGAGCTTAGTTTGGGGTATTTTGATTTTTGGATATATGTGAGAAGCACATAATCTTAGACAGAACTGGAAAATGGGTCCTAGAGCTCAATAGAGAAATTAGTGAGAGAGGGAGGAAGAGAGAGACAGAGAAAGGAGAAGAGAGACAGAGACAGAGACAGAGACAATAAACTTGCTTATTGACTTAGGAGTGGCTAAGACTGACAAGAGAATTGTCACAGACACACACATAGAAAAGAGGGCAGGGGTACAAATACTGGTAAATGACAACAATTAGGAAACAAGAAAATTCAGGAAAAGTTGTTGACGGAGACAAATTCAACCTGCGGTCGTTAAGTACCCACCAAGTATCAGTTATTATATACCACGTGCTGGAAACAAACAAAAAATGGTTCCTGCTCTTGAGGAGCTTACATTCTACTTGGGGGAAACCTGAATTTGACCCTCCCCTTTGTGACACTGGGCATGCTGCATAACCTCTTTTAGTCAACTTCCTTACCTACACAACGAGGCTAGTCCTGCACCTAACCTCATGGGGCTGTGGTGAGGAATGAGTAAGAATGTAAAGTGCTTTGCTAACATTGAGACATTATACGAACATCAGGTAAAAGAAAGAGAAAGTGGTAAAGGAAGCAGCATCACTGAAGAAAGAGATGTTTCAGTTCAGGAAAAGTAGCGGACAGTGCAACAAGACACAAAAATACTAATTTTGTCCTTTGTATCCACTAACCACAAATGTTTTCATGTAACATAAAATGACATGTGCCATAGGGTTTTCTTAAAATGTGTCACTTTTGGTTGATATCTGCAGCTCTTAGTGTGAGAAACTGTCACATCTGCCTAAAAATTCCCCCCTGCCTCCCCCCCCCAAACTACCACAAATGACTCTCCACTAAATGCTCTTGACTGTGATGGGAAATCTCTGGTTTTCCTTAAGTCCAAATGGTTAAAGTTGTGCTTTAATATGCCCTTAGAGAGTTTCTTTGGCTCGCCGCCTTTGGTGGCTCCCAATGCTTGCTTTTGCCTATTCTTCCAACATAACAGGTTCATCTAGTGGCATCCCCTGCTGCTAACCAGGCTCTAATAATCCTGTCTTTTGATTCCAAATGAGGAACAGCTTAGAGGTTATAGGTTCTTCAGGAGTCACACTCACATGATTCATGACAGCTCACATGACCGTATAAATCCCATTTGGCACAAAGTCTGATACATTAAAGCAGCTGTTCTTAAACTGAGACCTGTGCATTTTTTTTAAAGTAGTAGCTGCATTTCCATATAATTGGTTTTCTTAGTAGTCCCATGTATTTTATTTTATGTATCTTAAAACACCATTCTGAGAAGGGGTCTGTGGGATTCACCGACTGCCAAGGCGTCCCTGACACACAAACAACGTTAACAATCTCAGCTCTAAAGACACACTCAGCATTTATTTTCCAAGAGAAAAGCCCACATTTTGGGCTTAGTTATTTAATCTCTCCCCTTTCACGGTCTTTCCTTTTCCCCTGAAAATACCAACTGCGTCTGCTCATGCTGCTGAAGTCCCCGCACCAAGGCCCCAGCCCAAGCTCTGAGAGTATTCACAGAAACAGCCTCCCATATCCCAGCCTTTCTTCACTTTGAAACACTGGATATTCTCCTACTTATGTTCTCCTCAGTCTCATCACTTTGACATCTGATTTCTTGCTCCAATTGCTACCTATACTTCTATTATTTTTCTAATGAAAGCAAAATTTAACAACTATCTTTAAATGTCCTCCATCCATTAAACATATTTTACCGAGAGAGCAGTTTTATATTTAGTTCAATACTATAAGATTGCAGTCACCATCTTGACACCATTCCTGTCATGCATTCCATTTTTCAAGGGAAACTGACTTACTATAAACACACACACACACACACACACACACACACACACACACACACACACACACACCTCTAAAACAGAGTAATTCATAGAAGTCCTACACAAGCTAACTAAAAATGAGGGCTGATCAGAGATGAAGAGACAAGGGGACACCAGGAAAAGCCTGGAAAAGGTGCTGAATACATTGTCTTATCAGTATTACCATTCTTTTTGGGTCTCGCCTCTGAAGTAGTTTTGAAAAAAGTTTTACTAGAACATGTTACACACATAAAGTCAATTTTTAAAATTAAAATCTGTGCTGTTCTGTACACTGAAAAACCAAGACAACTTCACTGATTCCTTCTTCCCTGCTCTTCTTCCCTCCTATGCAGCAGCAGTCATTTCTGCCAAATGCTCCAACCAGGAAATCCTGAACTCTGTTATGTGTTGTCCTTCTTCTGATATTAGTAGGAGGGTAATGGACCAAGAAATTAACGTTTGAGACCTAGCTGCCAGATCCTGAAAAGGCAGATTTTAATATATTGTTTTATAATCAGCATACAAGTTACTTCAATACTTTTAAATTTTTTTCCTGCAGAGGCTTTGAATCTGCCACTTCTTTCTATTCCCTGTTAAGTCCCTTGTTCATGCCTTTTTATTTTTTAGGAAATTAAGAAAATCAGTTACTGAACTGGACAAGTCGTCTGTTTTTAGCAGGTTTCGACTACTCCCACTTTTACTTTTGCTTGTTCTGCTCATGAAGGATGATCTTGTTTCACTTGGGCTCCAGCCAGGAAGTGTAACTGATGTTGCTTTTGAACGTCCAGGAACATTTTCTAGTATATCTTGGCAGCCCATAAGCCGAACTTCCAAAGTACCTGTTAACATGAATATATATATTAGATAAGAACCTCAATCTGCAATAGAAATGGAAAAAAAAGTTATAATAAAAATAGAAGCGTTTAAAACGAGGAGTTTTATGAGTCAATTGTCATCTTTCTTTTTTAATAATAACTTATTAAAGTGGAGGCCACTGATAATTCAATGAAATGAAGGAAGCAGAGGTGTGAGATTTATATCTTTACCTGGACATCCCATCACAACCTCAGTGACACAGATTCAGACAAGCTATCTTTTTATTAAACTCCTACTATGTAAAAATTATCTTTTCCCCAAAACCTTTCTCTCCTGCTACCTTTGTTTCTATTGTCATCACCAAAACTCCTAATCAGTAAGGCTTGAAACCCAAAACTCTGCTCTTGGCTTGACTTTCTTTCTCCTATTCAATCAGCTGCCAAGATGCATTAATTCTCTGCTTGGGTATCTCAAAGTCTGTAACCTACTTTGTCACTATTTTATTTAAGGCTTTTATCTCTTGGCCTCAACTACTGTAATAACCTCTTAATTAGGCTGTCTTTCAGCACTCTCCGTAACTGTGTCTATATAATCTTCTGATTATATGTGATTCCTTCAGTCAAAAATTTTCAGTAGTTCCTTATATTACACTGAATAAACTTTAAAGCTTTATTCTGGCCTTCAAAGCCTCTCTATTAACTGTCTTAAATTTATATTTCCCACCTTACTCTAGGTCCTCCCTTCACATACTTTATTCTGCTTTCCCCTATATCTCATATTGTCTCCCCGAAAATGGACTAGATTCCCTGCTCCTCCAGGAAGGAGGCACCTTCCCATCCTCTTTCTCTGTCCTTCCTCAGACGTTCTTCTACCATTTTGTTGGGATGTTCTGCTTTGTACTTAAGTGTGTGTTGATTTGAACTCATTTTCCTATTAGACTGTAAGCTCTTACAGGATAGGAACTTCTCCTTTGTATTCACAGAACCCAGAAGAGAAATTTTGACACAGAAGTTATTTAATACTTTGGAGTAAACCGAGTTAAAACGAGAAACATCAGGAGGCATACGCCAGCATTTGCCTGAACAGTACATTACAAACCTATCAAAGGTATTTACTAAGAGTCTACTTAGGGCTGGGTACTAGGGATAGAAAAGACAAAAAATGAACAACTCTCTTCTCTCAAGAAGCTTACATTAGTTGGAGAGGAGATCTCGTAGTATAGAAAAAAAATACAAAGTACTATTTTTAGGAAGGTACTAGGAGTTGAGGGGAAATAATGAAGGGTCTAATGTAGAAACTAAGGATTCTAAAAGGCAGAAATGAAGAGGGAAGAAGTGCATCACTCCAGGCATGAGGGGCAGCCTGTGCAAAGAATGGAGATGGGAGACTGTGTGTGAGGAAGGACGGAAGAACATATGAAGAGGTGTAATAAAATATAAGACAGGTGGGAAAAAAGATGGGGCCTAATTTGTAAAAGCTTTAAATGACAAACAGAAGAGTTTCTACTTGATCCCAGAACTAAGCAGAAGTCACCAGGGTTTAATGAGCAGGTGAGTAACATGGTCACATCACCGGGGCATCTGTGTGGAAGATACTTGAGGCAAGCAGATGGACTGGGAGGCTATTACAGCAACCAGGACAAGAGACAATGAGGGCCTAAACAAAGACAGTGGCTATATGGTAGAGAGAAGGAAATATATTTGAGAGATGCTGTGGAGAGAAAATCCACAAGATTTGTCCACTATTGATAAGACTGGAAGTTGCAAACCTTGTGGCTGAAAGGACAGTAGTATCCTTGACAGAGAGAGATAAGGCAAAGTGAGAAGAACAATGGGGCAAAGATGAGTTTTAGATGTGTGGGTCTAAGGCACTTGTGGAACACCTAGTGAATATTCAATAGGCAGTGGATGACAGGGACTAGAATTGAGGAGACAGATGAAGGCCAGAGATAGAGCTTGGAACACCAAGCTGTAGAGACAATAGAGACAGCTAGGTGGCGCAGTAGACAGAGAGCTGAATTTGTGGGGTGGTGGAAGATTTTGGGAAGTATGTTTCTTGAAGCTATTTAGGAAATACAAAGAGCGGCTTTTGAGAGCCTGACCACCCAGAGAATTGCTTAAGCTTCTCATGGACTGAGGGCAGCATTCCGTCCAATCCTCTCACTTTACTGTACAGGAAAAGGATTACAAGGAAATGACAAGGAAAATTCTGATGCATTTTTACTGAAAATATAAAACTGGTTTGTTTAATTTAAAAGAAAACGAGCGTCCTGTGCGCGTTTCTGGGGTGGGGAGGAGAGACGAGACTGGAAAATTCCAATCCTTCCCACCGTAAATGCTCAGCTGATCATGGGGAAACCCTCCTAGGGAAACAAACAGCATCTGGTGTCTACTTCAAGTCTGGTAATTTATTAGATGTTTTAGTGATTTCAATGTATCAGAACAGGATAATGTTCAACACCTTCTTTTATTTAGAAAAAAAAATTTAAGGTGCTTTAAGGTCTTCATTGACCATTCCAGAGCTGCTGAAACTTCTTTTATGAAGTGAGACGATTCCAATGGAAGAGCATCCCTACTTTACATCTAATGCTCACAACCTACAATATGAATTTTTAAAATCAATGAAACCTAAGAATAAAAGTTAGTGTTCAGAAGCAACAGCTAGAAAGGCTAATAGTATGAGGAAATGGTTGTGCTGTTTATCCTTTATTGGATTTGGTGGGTATTATGTCCTTTTTTTTAAAACCTATATTGGTATGGTTGAGTAACAACATTTTCAGCTTCTAAGCAGATTGCTTAGTGTGTTGCCCAACAAATAGGCTCACCCACCAGGGACAGATTCACCTGCTCTGATAGCCCTTAATTGTGGGCAGTGTCTATTTTGAACAAGCCCAAATTTGTCTGGTTTGACTTTGTACAGCCAAGCAGAATGAGAGTAACCTCCTGGCACATGTCAGTCTTTCCATCTTTCCCTGGGTCTCTTCACAACACTCTCCTCTCCATGCAGGCTGCTTCCCAATCAAACTGACGGAGCAGCTGTTTGTAGACTCTGTTCTGTCTTTTCCTACCTCCATCCCTGGAATGGATTCACAAGATCATGGGTCTAGAGTTGGGAGGACCTCAGAAGCCTTCTTATCCCAAACCCTTCTTTTACAGATGAATAAACAGACAAAAGAAGTCAATGGAATTGACCAACATCACAGAGGGATTTGACTGATTTGAGAGCCAAAACTTTTTTCCCGTCTGCAGACTCACTTCATGAGCCACTTCCTCCATCATGCCATTCCTGATAGCCTCAGAGAAAAATGATCCCTTCTGAATTTCTCATCCCTTTCTGCTAGATGACTTCTACTGAATCATCACATTCAAAAGGTTTTTTACGATTACTTGTATTTATGTCTCGCTCTATTGGATGATAAGCTCCTTGAGGGCAGAAACTAATGTTTCTCACTTTCACATGAACCATTCATATGTTTGTGAAAGAATATACACACACTTAACATATTCATACATTTGTGTCTACAAAATGTACAACATGTGCTAGGGCCTTAGGGGCAATCTGGTCTCAAATTTTATCAAGGGGAGGCAGCACAGTGGATAGAATGCCAGACCTGGAGTCAGGAAGATCTCAATTCAAATCCATTCTCAATGACTAGATTCAAGTTCAAATGGTCAAGTTACATAACTCTTATCTAAGTTTCCTTATCTATAAAGTAAGGATAATACTACCTACCTTCTAGGATTAATGTGGGGATAACATGAGTTAATATTTATAAAAGTGCTTTGCAAACATTAAAGCACTATTACAGAAGTAATAGAAAAGATGCATTGGAAGAGAAGAGAGAATATCAGGAGGCTATGGCAACAGTCTAGGTGATTGGTAATAGGAGCCTAGACTAGGGTGGGAGTAAGTGTTTAAATGGGATATACTGATAAATGTTATGTAGATAGCACTGACAAGACTTAGAAACTAACTGGATGTGGAAAGTGAGGGAGAAGGATGAACCACAGTGAAGAGGGCTGTACATATAGCAAGCACTTAATAAATACTTGTTGAAAAGATGCATTATATAAATGCTTATTCCCTCCCCTGCTCCCTTTATAGCAAGACAAAACTTTACTTTCTATAATAGATTCAAAGAATTTTAGTGCTCAATGGACCCTTAGATTTATTCTGATACCACTGCTTTACAGAAGAGCAAACTGAGTGCCAGGAACAGCCAAGGTCAAATAAATAGTGGCAAAACCAAGCCACACTTTGCAAGAGTTGCTCTGAGATCTAATTTCTGAAGCCACACAAAAAAAATTTAATTTTTTCCACAACACTGCTCTCATCTTGTTCCCCTTTCTCTCCCTGGGTCTTCTCTTTTCTAGGCTAAATGCCATGAGTGTAGTTGACTATTTCCCACAAGTCACGGTTCCAAAACACCTCACCATCTGGTTACCATATCCTATATGAGCTCCAGTTTGTCAGCATTTGATAAAGTACATACAGTTTTTGCTTATGTCCCACATCTATTCTACCTCCTCCACTTCAGTTTCCTTTCAACACTGTATGAAAGCTGTCTCCTCAAATTTCTCACCATACTTTGGAGCTCGTTCTTACACTAAACACATTCTGTCTTCATTCAGTAATAGGTTGTTACCGTTCTTATCCCCCTCCCCTGTAGATTACAAGTTCTCTGATGGGAGAGCTGTGCCTCATTTTGTTTTCATATCTTTAGTATCTCATAGTGTATTATGTATAGAGTGGTTCAAAAATAGTTATTAAATTTAAATCAATAGTATTTAAAGTACAATTTGAGTACTGTGGGGCAATATCCCCTACAAATACAATTATTAAGCATTTACTGTGTGCAGAATATTTCATTAAGCACCAAAAGACAAAAAATTTGGCCAAGACAGTTAGCTACTGACCTCCAGAAACCAATGGTCTAGGCCAGAGGGATAAGATACAAAGATAACTAAAACACTACTATATTATACTCATTAGAGAGTCCTATGCAAAAAGTTTTGTCAGGTTTAATTAAGGAAGATTTATTGATTTAGATGAAGATAGGGGAAAATCAGGAAAGGTAATTTGGAGGAACAACATTTGAAATAGGTAGGAATTTAACAGCTGATAATGGGAAAGGAATTGAAAATAGTTCAAACAAGACCAGAATCAGAGGAGCAGAATCAGAGGAGAATAAATAATGTTGACTTAGCACTGAATACAGAGTACATGGAGGATAATAAAGTTAGACAAGTAGGGTCATGTCATATTGTGGAGGGCTTTCAATGTTTGGTAAAAAAAAGCCTGAACTTTATATCAGAAGCTACAGAGAACCAATGAATGAATATGTTTTATCAGAGTGACACGAATAGGGCTAAAGCAGAAAAAGTCATCTGACAGCATTAGAAGGACAGAAAGAGTGTACACAGAGGTGGAAGCTACTGTAACAAACCCAGTGAAGCAATGGGGACCTATGCTAGAGTGGTACTGATGTACACAGAGACGAGGCAAATGAGGTGAAAGATGTTGTGGAGGGAGAATCCACAAGACCCAAAGGGATGAGGGATAAGAAAAAGACCCCAAAGAACACAGGAGATCAGGTAAATGGTGATGTCACAGATATCAATAACGAAGTCAGGAGGAGGAGCAAGTAAGTTTACAATGGAAAATTATGAATTTGGTTTTAAACATGTTGAGTTTGAAGTGACAGTGAAACAATTTGGTGATGTCTAAGAGACAGCTGGAGACACAAGTCTGAATGAAGCTCAGAAGAGAGGCCAAGACGAAATAAACATCTGAGCAACAACTATACAGGGGTGATATGCACAGGGGTAGATAGGATTACAGATGGAGAAGACAGGTAAAGAAGTTAAAGAAAAGAAAGATAAGGGCAGACTCTGGGAAAGAGCCACATTAAGGGATTTAGAGTAGAATGAGAAACCAGACAAAGAATGGTTAGAGAAGTAAGAGGACTGGGAGATTATGGTATTCTTAAGGTAAGAGAAGAGTGATAATCACTAAAAGGTAGTCAATTAAAAGTTTCAGGGAAATCAAAGAAGTTGAGGATTGCGGGGAAAAATACAGAGCTGATGATTAAGATTACAAATAAACTCCCAGAGAGAACAATTTCACTTGACAACTACAAGAAGATGGACTACAAAGGGATGAGAAGAGAGAGAAAGAGGCTACTGAAAAAAGTGGTTCAAAGTAATGCAACTTTTTAAGTTTAATAGTAGAGAGAAAAGGGACAGGCTGATAGTTCGAGGATCTATCTAATATGTCATGGAAAACCTTTTTTGGACTAGGGAAGAGCCAGTGGAGCTAAAAAAGGAAGTATTAAAGCATCAAACCATTGAGTTCAAACTAGGTATGAAAAAGTAAAGGCAATATAGAGTGGAATGAAAGGGCTAAATCAAGGGGGAGAATCTACTCTACAATGAGTAGAATAAAGTTAAGTCTAATATAAAAATATAAAAGAAAAGACACAAGGCTAAGAAGGCATGGCTAGATCATATAATGTCAAATATTTTAAAGATAATGCAAATTCAAGAGGTAGTGAGGCCTAAGCATGCTAACATATGATTGAAGTTGGATGGAAAAGGAAGTATCTAAGGGTTGAAGAAGCTGAAGAACTATGTAGTCAGATGTATTGTGAAATGAGTATCAGAATATTCAAGAACAAGAAGAGGGTATGGGATAGAGAGGAAGACCAGGAACTAGGTACTAAAGTCACTGAAAAAGTAAAGAGAATGAGCTGGGGATTGGTAGATAATAGAAACAATAACAGGAAACAGATTAGGCAGACCTCCAAAGAAGGACAGAAGGATGGTGGTGAAGGAATGGTTCAAGAGGGAAAGAATACATCATTCTAGATTCTATACATATAACTCATACAGTCAAAGACTGAATTAATTGGAAAGCTGGGCAGAGATTGATGTACTGCAAGTATATACACTTCAAAGACTCCTGAAAAAGGACTGGTAGAATGGCATGGCCTAAAACTTTATGGAAGGTGGATGCTCTTGAGAATAATATCCTGAAGACACAAACCAAAAACAAGGTATGGAAAAAAAAGAGGCGAAACACTAAATACACTTACCTGGGTACCTAAAAACACTCACTGACCAACTTAAACTTAAAAGACAAGTACTGCTATACCATCTACTAAGTTCCAAATAAGTACATGACTTACTATAAATAACATCATAAACAAATTAAAGGAACAAGGAAGAAATTATGGAAAGGGAAAGAGTTCGTGACTACACAAAACATAGTAAGGAATACAGGACGTAAAACAATTTTGGATGCACAAAAGGCCCCCCCCAATTCAGCTAAAAGTAGAAGAAAAGCAGGTAAATTGAGGGGAAAAATCTTTGTAGCAAGTTTCTCTTGATTAAAGTCTCATTTCTAAGATAGGGAGCTGATTCAAATTTATAAGAATAAGAACCATCCTCCAATTGATAAAAGGTTAAAGGACACAAAGAGATAGTTCTCCTAAGAAAGCCAACGATCAATAGTCACAATCAATAGTCATATGGAAAGGTCTTCTAAATCATTGGTAATGAAAGGAATTTAAATTAAAACAACTCTAAGGACCATCTCAAACCAATCAGAATGGCAAAGCTGGCAAAAAAAAAAAAAAGAATACTGGAGGGCCTGAAGAAAGCAGGAGCTCTGAGCTAGTTCAACTTTTCTGGGAAGCAATTTGAAACCACGCCCCCAAATTTAGTAAGCTATGCATACCCTTTGCCACAATGAAACTGCTACTGGGTCTGTTCTCCTAAGAAATCAAAGCAAGAAGAAAAGGACTGATATGTTAAAAAATATTTATAGCATCTCTTTTTATGGTGTCAAAGAACTGGAAACTGAGAAAGTGTCCACTGACTGGGAAATGGTTGAATAAGTCATTGTATAAATATGATGGAATGCAATTGTGCTATAATAAATGACAAAAGGGGATGGTTCCAAAGAAACTTGGGAAGACTTGTATGAATTGATACAGAATGAAGTGAACAGAACCAGGGGTCAAGTGCTGTAAAGCTAGTCTGCTCTTTCTTGCTGGTCCCACCCAATAACATGGATCCAATTATTTTTGTGCAAATGATCAAAATACCTAAAACAGAACTCATTACACTTCTTTTCAAAGGATAGACTTTTCTATTCAAAACACTGTGACACTCAAAGAAGGAAGAAAAGGACTCATATATATATAAAAAAAAATTTAGGAGCTTTTATTGTGGTGGTAAAGAACTGGAACCTGAGGTTGTATAATGACTGAATAAGTCATGCATATGAATATAATGGGATACTATAATACTGCAATTAATTATGAAGGAAATGGTGTCAGAGAAATATGGGAATACTTAAACTAATGCAGACTGAAGTAAGCAGAAGCAAGAGAATAGTTTATACAACAACAACACAATAATAATACTGTAAAGACAAAACTATTTTGCAAGACTTTGGACCTCTGGTCAATACAGTGATGATTCTAGAAGACTAATGATGAGACCTGCAATCCACTGTATTTGTTTTTATATAGAGCCAGCGAGAAAATCTGTTTTGACCACAGATGTTTGTAGCACAGATTTTGTTTTTCCTTCTCATATGAGGTGGGATAAGGAGGTTTGGAGGGAAAGAAAGCATGGATTTTTAGTGACAGAAAACAAGAAATTTTAAAAAATAAAATAAAATAACTGAGAGAAAAACAATAACAAAAAAAGATGTACTGGAGATAGATGAAAGAGCAGATAGCTGAAAATGAATGATTAAGAATGCTATGGTCATACAAGAAAAGTGTCAGGGAGCACGAAAGTTCAGAGGAAACCAAGACTGGAAATAAATGCTAGAGACAGTTAAGTGGATTTTATAGCTATATTGTAAAGGAAGATTTAAAAGAGATTAAGGCCAATGGTTCAGGGTGGACAAGAGGATAAAATTAAGAGACAGCTCAACTGCTAAACTCTCATTTTTGCTTCAACTTTATTTATCTATTAAGGGACACAATTACTGGACTGGGAAGAACAAACATGGCAAACAGGGAGCTGAAAACAGGGTAAGTTAGGAGATGGTAAGAGAATATCTAGTTATCCTCAAAAACATCAAGTTGCCAGGACCAGAAAATTCTATATTAAAGTATATGGATGATTACCAAACGACATTGTCAGTAACTATGAAGAAATACAGAGATTAGATGGACCAAAGGATTAAAGATGGGCAAACAGGTTTTTGAATTTGGGTAGGCTTGGGACTGGCAGGCTTCTTTTAATTTTTCCTTCTCTGGCCATGGTGGTGTTTTGGGACATGGAGGAGGTGAGCCAGGGACTGCTTGGTCTGCTCAACCCCAACCAAGCTGGGACACAGGTACGGCGTCTCTTTGGGTGGCAGGAGCGCATGACTGAGAGGCTGCTGGACACGAAGAAGAGCACTCATCGGCTCCTCTCAGAGATCCTTACTATAGAGCAAGATGTGGCCCAGAAACTAACTGATGAGAAAGAAACAGCACAATAAGCTGAATCCAAGTTACAGAAATATGAATCTGAGCTTCAGAAGACCAGCGAGAAGGATGCCACTCTACAGGCTGATCTCCATCTGTTGATGAGAGAGCTGGAAGAACTCAAGGAAATGGGGCAGGACCTTACAAAGACAAAAGGAGAAGTGGATGAAGATTCAACTTCTGTGATCCCTTCTGCTGTATAGGTGTCTCAACTTCATCATCTTGTTAGTAAAATTGAGTGGGATTTTGAATGTGAACCAACTGTGATCAAAGGCATCCATCATGGTCCCAATACTGCCCAGCTTATCCATTCTGACAGCAGCCAGCACTCTAAGAAGTTTATCAGTGACTCTCTCTGGAACCTGGTGGACACACAGTGGTGACCAGTGCATTGGCCTCATTTGTGTATGTTTGGGAGTAGATGGGAGGTGTGAAGCAAAAGGGTGCTGTGTTAGGGTGTGTAATCTTAGGGAAGTTCATTTATGTAGATGCTATACCATTTGGTGCATACGTATTTAATATTGATATTATTTCATTGTCTTTGGTACCTTTTAGCAAAATGTGATTTCCCTGCTTATCTCTTTTAATTAAATCTATTTTTGCTTCTGAAAAAAAAAGATAGGCAGTGTCCAATTTACAAATGAAGAGGAAAGTTCTTTTAAGTCAAAAATCAATGAACCTGACTTTAATTCCAGGCAAAACTCTAGAATATAATAAAGGGATGGGTTTTGTGAGCATTTAGAAAAGGAAGAAATAATCTTCTAAGTTTAATCAATAAAAGTATGTCACAGACATACTATATATGTGGGTTTCAAGATGATAGGTGTCAAAATCTTTCAAACTATTCTTGTGGACAAGATGGGAAGACAACATCAAAGATGAAAGTGGTCAGACTCATTCAGATCTGGTTGAATAACTAAGAGCAGAGTCATCCTGAAAAGCAGCCTCTCAAGGACTGCCCAGGACCTGTCCTTGGTTCTGATTTTCTCAACGTTTTAATTGTCTAAGTGAACTTACAGACAGAATGATTATAACAATTGCAAACAATACTACAACTCACTTTAGAGAGAAGTAAAGTGAAATCTAAAGTTAACTGGTTTATCCAAGGTCATACAAACAGTAAAAGGCAGAGCCAGGACAGAGATCAGGTCCTCTAACTCCAAATCTAGACCTTTGCCCACTTACGTACAACCCTACCTCCTTCAGTAAATTTGGGATAAGTATAAAATTTAATAGAAGGCCTTCCAGAATGGGGAAAGAGGTAAAGGGGAATCCAAAACATGGCACATAGGAAACACAAGATGTTTTCCTGAAACAGAATAAAGTTTCATTTCTTGGTACATTTGCTTCCCAACATTTACTGTGATTTCAGTTTTCAGTCATGTCTGACTCCCTGTAACCCCATTTAGGGTTTTCTTGGTAAAGATATTGGGATAGTTTGTCATTTCCTTCTCCATCTCATGTTACAGATGAGGAAACTGAGGCAAACAGACTGAAGTGACCTGCCCAGAGTTACACAGTGAGACCACATTTGAACTCAGGCTGCTCTGACTCCAGGGCCAGTGCTAGATCTGCATCAACCTAGCGACCCTAACTCTGATTAGAGACAGTTAAAAATCAGGATGTTGGGTTCTTCAAGTTTTTAATCAGAAAATCTGACATATGATAAAATGGAACAATGGTAGCTCAAATAATCCTGGCAGTAACAGCATATTATGGACTTCCATAGCTTATTTTGGAAATTTTAATAACCTGAATAATATTTTAAATAAGTACTCTAGTAAGTGATCATTCCTAAAAAACAACTTGTATTTTTCATGTATCACTTTCAGATGAAGACTGGAGAAACAGTTACTTCCAAGATTCCGAACTGACATATTTGAAAATGGTTTGTCACAATTTCAGTAATCTAAATAAATACATAATATATCAATTACTAAAATAGTATTAAAATGGATTTTTTAAAAAAGCATACCATTCTCAAAGCATGGCTACCCCTGCACATACCTGTTAGTGCTGCTGGTTTGGATAGTGTACTATATTGGTTTTGTGTAGATATCACACTCTGCCGTGGACTTAGTGTTGGTGATGCAACAAGAGATAGTTCCTCAATAATAATACTGCTTTTGGGATGATTCTTTGGAAGTTCATTCAATCTCTGTTCTAATGAATACTTTAAAAGATCCAACTTTTGACTGGATTCATTAAATCTTGCTTGGGCCTTGAATAGAAAAGAAGAGGGTGCTTTCATTTTAATAATGACATTCTTTAAACTGCTGTATTAAGTTAAAATATTTAATTTGAAAAATTACTTCTGAAAGTGCTTTTCTGTCTGTCACTTTTCCTGATCCAAGCAATTTCATCACATTCTTTGCACCTTCTGCTACTGCAAACTCTATCCTAAAGTGATGCCGCAATTCTTCCATCCGAAGTTCAAGAGGACTTATCACAGGTTTTGCTAGAAGAAAAAAAATTAAGTAAATTTAATAGAATCAACTATTTGAATTATCTAAGGGAGCTTAGAAGAATTTAAAAAAACAAATGAATTATGATGAGGGTAAGTCAGAAGGTAATTATTTAAATGGTAAGAAATAGTTATACTTAATAGATATTAAGGTGAAATGTAGGTCTTTATATCTGAGCTGACCTGTACATTTAATTTAAACTGAAAAAGTTTTTAGAACTAAGGATAAGCCAGCATGTCCATACGCTCTGTAACATTCCTAGATCACAATATTTTCCACCTATGCTTTTACCACTTAGTTGAAAAATTTCCTCGGGCAATAAAAATAGGAAACAATGTATTCATTCTCAGATTCTGGTATCAAAGTTATTACTTTGGAAAAATGAAATGTATGTATTATAAACATATAATTTCCAAATCAATTTTAAATGAAAAGCTTTAAAAAGCCAAATAGCACTTAAATTTAAAAAATCACCCCATGTCCATATTGGCATATCCCTAGCTAAGGCTTTGATATTAGTAAAAAGATTAATAGTTCATCTCTACTCCATCACCATTATCAAAAGCTAGTTCGTTGGTCTGGACTGCCTGAAGAATCTGCATCCTTATGACTTCTATTTTTGTCTTGCTGTCCTGAAGCAGCTGTTGAGCTGTGGCAAGGAGTTTCCGATCCTATTGAAAAGGAGTTTCAAAATGTAAGTCAACAAATGAGCATCATCACCATCATCAATAAACATTTACTATGAGCCAGGCACTATGCTAAGCACTGGGAATACAAAAAAAGGCAAAACGAAATTTAATTCTTCAAAATAAATCCAAAAGCAGTAGGAAAAACAGATTTAAAAATGAAATCATGAGAATCTGAATTGTATAAAGCTATAGATCTAGTTATAAAAATAACAAAATTGTGGTGGGAAAAACATTTCTACTTTATTTAAAGTGAACAATGAGGAAAATTTAAGGAGAACCAAGTGACTCATTGTTAAAAAGCCCAAACCTAGTAACTATTCCCTCTATAGCATCAAATTTTACAAATTACTTCATTCATAACAATCATGTCACAAGGAAGTACAAGTATTATTTAATTTCCATTTTACAAATGAAGGACTTTAGATTCAGATATGCTGCGTTACTTGTTGAGAGTTACACAGCTAAAAAGGACTAGTGTATGATTACAATCCAAAGCATGTTCTTTTCAATACCACACATCTCATCTCAAAAACCCAAAGGTAAAGTTACTGCTACTTCTCCTCTCCTTAATTTGTCTAAAATCTCTATTTTTCTTGTCCATGATCAAGAAGAATCAGAAATTTAAAATCAAATGCAATCATATAAAGTAACATATGCCAAAGTGCTCTAAGATTAAGAAAAGTTTTTTTTCTCCTATCATTTTTAGGTCAATTTAAAAAAATAGTTTTATTAATATTCTTCTAAAAACATAATCTACATTTTCTACTAGATCTCTTATAATAATGAATAAAAGAGGGAAAAAATTCCACAAAACCAAATTATTTTTCAAGTCTGACATTATATGAAGTATTCCACAGCCACGGGAGGCGTTTTCTCACAGCCTTTCTGTGCCGCCACGCCTGTTCGGGCTAAGTTTGTAGTATCTAGTGTTAACTGTTTTGGTGCTGTTTTATTTGTGTTTAATTGATGGACAAGTCTTCGTTATCACAAAAAGTGCCATTATGAACATTGTGGTGTATAAGGGGTTCTCTGTTTGTCATCATTCTTGGGGTTTATGCTTAGCAGTGGAATTTCTTGGCTAACTGGTACTGATATTTTAAATACTTTGCACAATTCCAATCTACATTACAGGATGGTGGAACCAATTCATAACCTCATCAACCATTAGTATGCTTGTCTTTCCAAAGTCTCTTCAACACTATTTTGAAGTCAAATTTTAATGAAGTACATTTGAAGAGTAACTCAGAATGAGGCTGGGAGTATCTAAATATTTCTACTTATTTCCTTTCATATTATTAAATCTAAGGAAGATATAACCATAAGTGTGGCATTTGAAATTGTAGGGAGCTAAGAAAAACTTTAAAGGCAAAATAATTTGTTATTTAGTCATGTCTGACTCTTCACGACACCTTTTAGTGGTTTACTTGGCAAAGATACTAGAATGGTTTGCCATTTCTTTCTCTAGATCATTTTACAGATGAGGAAACTGAGGTAAAACAGGGTTCCAAGAACATACAGCTAGTAAATGTCTGAGATCATATTTGAACTCAGAAAGATGAGTCTTTCTGTCCTCAAGTCTGGCACTCTATCTACTATGCAACCTAGCTGCCCCGAATTAAATAGGCATATTAATTAAAGCCCTTTCTGCAGAACTTGACTAAATTATGCATTATATCACCACTTTAAGATCTGTCTTAAGATATTGTGAAAGGCTTTGAATTCGGAAGGTACAATATTGGGTGAGCCACTGAAAAGAAGAAATCCTGCAAAAAAATGGTTAAAAGGATTACCCAGGAAAGCCATAAAAAACTGTAGATTCCAGAAGGTAAAAGAAACACCTGAAACAACAGTTTTCCAAACTAGAGGGTAAAATGAAAAGAAACTGCCACTATATACTTAATAGTAATGGATGGTGTATTGAAGTCTGGAAGGATGAGAACCCCGGTAAATACAGGATTAAGATCAAGAAACGCATGCAGCCAGTTAGAATGAAAGCCACAAGAAAGCACACAGAAAGTACTCAAACTCCAGGCATCTTTATTACTTCCCAAAGTAGCTGATGCCACCTTGAAAATAACAGCATGTAACAAACCTCGTTTTCAAAATAAGACTAGACAACTCAACGAATACCTGTGGAATCAGAAATAAGATTGGATAGTATCACTATGTCATTTTCAACAAATTTAGCCTACATCAATGTGATAATCAGTTTTTAAAAGGATGATTGTGCTTTTGTTACATTATTACAACAAAGGGAAAAATCAGCAAAAGTGCAATGACTAAATACCAAACTTGGGTTAATGCCCACTGTATTCATCAGCTGTGCTTTTATTTGTAGGCTTTCCTGGTAATCTCAAACTCCAACAGGCTTAATTTTCATCTGTCTTGAAGCAGGTAAATGGGGAAAAATCTTGCAGTAAGACATTCTGATAAAGGTCTTCTTTTTAAGATCTATAGGGAGCTGATTCAAATGTGTAAGAATGAGAACCATTCTCCAATTGATAAATGGTCAAAGGTCACAAATAGTTCTCAGAGTTAAGAAATTTAAGCTACCAAAAGCCATATGAAAAGATACTCTAAATCACCAATAATGAGAGAGATATAAATTAAAATAATTAAGGATCCATACTACACTCATAAGACAGGCAAAGTAGACAAAAATGGAATATGATGAATGCAGGAGGGGCTGGGGAAAACAGGGACATTAAAGCACTGTTGGTGGAGTTATGAACTGGTTCAGCAATTCTGGAAAACAATTTGGCACTATGTCCCCAAAGCTAGTAAACTCTACATACCCTTTGACACAGAGACACTGCTACTGGGCCCATTCCTCTAAGAAATCAAAGAAAGAGGAAAAGGACTGATATGTCCAAAAATATTTATATTATCTCTTTTTATGGTGTCAAAAATATGGAAACCGAGGAGGAGGTACACCTTGATTGACAAATGGCTAAACAAACGATGGTATGTGAATGTGAAAGAATACTACAATGCTGTAAGAAGTGATGAAGGGGATGCTATTAGAGAAACCAAGGAAGACTTGTATGAACTGATGCAGAGTAGAAGAAGAATAATTTATACAATAACAATATAATACAATATACATTGTAACATAATAATATTGTAAAGACAAACAATTTTGAAAAACTTAGGAACTCTGATGAACATGATTCCAGATGACTCATGATGAAATAAGCCTGACACTTCCTGATAGAGACCTGAAACCCCAGAGTACAGAATGATGTATTTTTCTGGACATGGCCAACAGGGGAAATTTATCTTGTTTGATTATACATATCTGCAATAAAGATTTTGCTTTTCTTGCTTTTTTCAAGTCAGTGGGGAGGGAAAGTACACAGGGAAAGAAGGTAGATTTTCAAAAGAAAAAACAGAATTCAATTTTTAAAAATGATCACTTCTGGAGATGAGTCCCAATTCTACATATATAGCTATTTATCTTCCAAAAAGCAATTCTGGATAAATCTCAGGCCCTGGAGTCAGGATGACCTGAGATAAAACCGACTACTAGCTATGTGACTCTGGGCAAGTCACTTAACTTCTGTTTGCCTCAGTTCCTCATCTGTAAAATGAGCTGGGGAAGGAAATGGAAAACCACTCCAGTATCTTTGCCAAGAAAACCCCAAATGGGGTCATGAAGACTTGGACACAACTGAAATGACTGAACAATAACATCAGTCTGCTAGACATCTCCACCAAGATATCGCAAAGGTATATAACTCTACATTTCTGAACCAGAACTCATTCTTTTTTCCTCCCTCAGAATCCAGGTCTTTCCTCATTTCTGTGAAAGATACCACCATCCTTCTGGTCATTTTGATTCAGTCTTGGGAACTGACCTTTCTTTCACACCTCATATCAAAAGCAAATGTGGCAGATGTTTATTTATATCACTTACCTGTACCCTACCTCTTCATTAACATAGAAATCATTCCAGTTCAGTCCCTCACCACCTCCTGCTATGATTACTTAACAGTCTCTTAATTTTCACACCCAGCCTCCAGTCTCCTTGTCCAATCTACTCTCCACACAGCTGGACAATTCATATTCCTAAAGTACAGATCTAAGACTTTCCTCCACAAGAAGTCAGAGGCTTCCTTATTATCTCTAGAATTATATTCTCTGACTGTTTGGTATTTAAAGCCTTTCATGATTTGGCTCCAACCTATCTATTCATACCAATTTGCTCACACTATATATTTCAATTCAATAGATTTACTTGCTTTTCCTCAAATGTGGCATTCCATTATCTGTCATCACTGTGTCACAGAATTAGTCAACTTTACACAAACTATTCTCTATGCCCGGAATGCTCTCATTCTCACTAACACCTTCAAAGAATCCGTTTCCTTCAAGACACAGTTTGGGTGCCACTTCCTACAAGGTATAGTTTTTAGTGTCCTTCCTCATCCCTACACACTCCTCCCAGGCCCCATTCTCCTGCTTTTTATTTAGTCTGCATACATTTCATATACACTTCTCAATCAGCAAGTCTCTATTAAGTATCTCCTATGTCTAAGACATATGAGATAAAATCATTAAGCATTTTCAGAAAGAGGATAATGAAGCAGGAGATGAAGGAAAACAGACCTTCATTTGATTTAAAGGGGTCTTAAAAAGGGAACAGTCCAGAATGGTCCTGTCCAACCCTTTATTTTACTTATGAAGAAAGAAATTTAAGACCTAAGGGACAAATGACACATGTAGTAAATAGGAGTTAGAGACATTTCATTGAAGACTGGCACATGGATAGGTTTGGGGAAATATCTGAAATGTCAGCATACCTGAAGATAACCAAATAAGAACCAATGAACTAGAAAGATGAACAGAAGAACTGAAATTAGGTGTGTTTGGGGAGGCTAAAACTTAATTCAGTTGGCAAAACATTTTCTAGAACACCAATGTCACTAATTTGAAGTTTCCTTTAGGTAATTGCTTATTTTAAAATTCTTTGGAAAGTGTTGTGTTTGGTATCTCCCAACTATACAGCACTACCAGTCTATTGGCCTTTGCACCTTAAGGAAATCAGGGGTCCTTCAAGGAGCTTTCTAATTTCTGGAAGGCAATCCAGGCCACTCTTCTTCTTTATTTAATTCTGGACCCAACTCACTACTCATTTGTACTGTGTCTATCCTGGATCAACAAAATGATAGATAAGCCATGTGATATAGACTGTTCCTCCAACTCACTTTCTTCCTTCACTTAGTCTTTCTATGTGGATGGTCAGGTTATAGATCTCTTCTGGAGGCTTTTTCATCTTCTGGGACTTGATGTCACGAGCATGAAGTCATTTGAAGAGAAGCATCAGTAAGATCTGTCATCCTGAGGGAATTCCTCTTTAACTTCTAAGTATAATGCCTGTTCTAGCATAATACTCGTCATAACTACCCTTATGTTTTTGAGAATATACCTACTTTCAAGGAAGTACCTATGGATTTAATTTGGAGGGTCTTATCAAGTTTTTTTTTTTAAATAAAATTGAGTTCTTTGTAAAATTTCTCTACCTCCTTATCCTCTGCAACTACTGTTGGTGCAAAAGTCACAATTATTTCTCTGGTAATATTTTTACAAATATTTATTATGAATATGCTATGAGGTGACCAAATGTCACTTTAAGTTTCTTTTTGTCTTTGGGTATGCAACCAAACCCACTCCACCAACTCTTTTCCTTGCTGCATATAGGGACTTTCTGTAAGTAATTCTTCTATTCCTTTTTTATTCTGGCTTTATTAACAGGAAAAGTAAGATAGATAGGATTTTGCACCTCAAGTAGTATGTCTACTTCTTGGCCACTGGACAAGTTACAGTTATGAGGACTAATAGTTAATTTATCAGCAGCCTAAAAATTGTAATTATAAGACCTCTTTTTCTGCCTGCAGAAGTGGTACAGAAGGGGCTATTCTGTATTTTTTTTTTGTTTCTTAGCTTTCCATGTCCAAAAAATTAATCACCAAGAGGCCAACTTACTGGTGACGAGCCTTTCCATAGTGGGCTAAGTAGGTCCTCAGGAATCTAGAATTGGCCTGAACACATATTTCATATTTTAAAGAAGATCTATGAGGACAAAGATTGCCTTTCAACATTCTATTCTGTCAGAATTCCTACTGGGTAGTTATCAGAAGTTCTTGAACTCCAACTTCAAAAATTAGAAACATATGATTAATTATTTCATCTATACTTTTAAGTGGAAGGCCATTTTACTTATGAAGGGAGACATAGGTTACAACTTGCCTAAGATCACAAAGTGAATTAATAGGCAAGTTAAGAATTCATTTCCCAATTTCCAATTTATTTCTCTATTCACTGGAGTAAGTTGTTATTATAAGATCATGAACCCAACAACAGTAATTTCCTACAGATTTTGCCATTCTAATTAAGTCTTTCTGGATACACTTGTTGGAGATAACTCAAAGATTTCTGAATTTCCCTTTCTCCAAAAGTGAACAGTCATTTATTCAATGCTTAGGTATGACAAAAATAATTTTCAAGTACCCCATTTCTGCTATGGGAATACCTCTAAAGTTTATTCAGTATAGTTCTCTAACACTCTTAGGAATATAACAGTGTATCTGTATCATTCCCATTCCACCACAACCCATTGTATTAGACATTTCCATGTAGGACTGGCCTTATTTTCTACTATTCTATCCCAACCTTTCTCTGCAGAACTTAACACAAAGTCTCGTCCATATATTTGCGTATACTTAAAGGCATCAGAAGGAACTGGTTGTTATTACTAAAGCCACAATTCAATTCATAAAGTGAATAAGGCATGATCAAAGATACTCATGTTCTAGACTTAAATACACTGAATTTAAAATGTTGGTTTTATCACCTCAGTATGGAATTGAAAAGCTAAAGTAAGTTTTGTGAATATTCTTGATTTATTTCAAGCAATTATAGAGAAAATGGTATTTTATAAATATATCATTTATCAAATTATTCAACTACATACAGAATATTCAAATAAGAATCCAGATCTGGTAGGTCCACATCTTAAAGTAACAGTTCTATACAAGGGCACTTCATATACCGTTTAATAAGCTTACCTTTGAAGAACCATTTGAATACATCTGTATCATATTCTCGGCTCCCTGCTTTACCTTCAGTTCTATGTCCAATTGTTTTTTTAAGGCCTTCAATTTATTATTGCTAGTAGAGCTACGAGGATCACTATTTGGAGTATCTGGGGTCCTTGGGCAATCTGCAAATTAAATGAAATGTACATATTTATTCAGAAACTAATAATCTTATGTTATAAGATAACCTTCAAAGGATACAGAAGCATAGCTATTTGAATGTATCTCTTGCAACAGTTCTATAACTATGAACGGTCTGAAGCAGATGAATTTCTGGACAATTATCTATCAGAGATGTTACCAAAAGGATTTTTATATTCACTGAAACCTCAACTTCAATTCAACAAGCATTTATTAAACACCTACTATTTGCAAGGCTCTGCAATACATCAAAAATTAAAAAACTAAATTAATTAAATTTAAAAAGCTAGGAAGCCACTAGAGTACCTTTAATGCTAAGATTTGATGAAATAAGGCTAAAAAGTAGAAGGACAAAGATGGGGGAAAAGGAAGAAAAAAGACTCTATAAATCTTTCTGATACTCCAAATACTCACTTTCAACCTCTTATGAACTTTACCACTAGTTTTCAATTAAATTGATTTGGTGAGTCTTTTCTCAAGAGCTGGCCTAGTATCATGTTCCTCTATCTGATTCCATACAGATCACAACTAAATGCTAGATAAACCAATATGAATGTCACTTTGTGAATGGAAGTCACCTAACTGTAAATATAGTACTTGGGAGAAGCTTATATTTTAGGCACTCAAAAATCTTTCTCATTTAATTTGTCATAGCATAGCAAGGTCTACCTACAAAAATTTCTCTCTGGGTAAATGGTGCAGCTATGCAGATCAGTGCTAACATTGAAAAAAAAAAGTGTGTGTGTGGGGGTGCAGTTTGGTGGATCCTTTTTTAGATACACCTTGAAGTCCTTACTTTTTTTAAAAAAAGATTCTCCTCCTTGATAGCTTGTTATAAAGTTGAAACAACTTTTGACAAATTCAGTCTTATGGCTAACAAATCCTTAACAAATGCCAAATTTCAATTTTTGTTTATTCTACAGCAGATAGGTGGTATAATGGATTGAGATCTGGAACTGTAGTGAAGAAGACCTGAATTTAATCCAGCTTTAGACTCTGACTAGCTGTGTGGCGCTTAACAAGTCCCTTAACCTCTGTCTGCACAATCTCATCCATGAATAAGTTAAGACATCACCTTCATGTTGTTACTGGTCCTTTTTTGAGAATCTAGGACGAACAACAAGAGATTCCTTATTGAGATAAGTATTTGTAAAGTGCTTTGCAAACAGTAAAGTGTTATGTATAAGCTATTATTGTTATTATTATGTTATATTATTTAGCCTAAACCTGAGAATCAAAAGAACTAAGTTTAAATCCTGGTTTGACCACTAATTAGCTATGTGACCCTTAAAAGTAAGCCATTAACCTCCCTTTGCTTTCCTGTAAGAAGTGATTAAGTCTAAATGATTTCTGAGATCTTTTTCAGTCTTAAATTTTTCTGAAATCTCAATACCTCTTTAACACTATCCCAGTATAACTTGCTAAAGAAAATAGAATCTTGCATTTGCTATATGTACAGAAGCTTTAGTATAAGCCAATACTGCCAATAAGAAAAATAAGTATAAAACAGAAGAGACTTTTAAAATAGGATGGCATAAAACCCTTAAAAAATAAAAGAAAAATCATCAAAATGAATGTTAGGACTCCTCTACTTATAATTTTCATTTTGTGTTGGGATCAAACATTTGTTTCTTTTTTGGTGGGGATACCTAGGCTTAAATAACAAAAGCAGTTATACAAGTAATGTTTACAAATGTATCTGATGCTCAATGAGGTCAAGGAATGGTGAACAGAAAAACAGTTATCAGTCAGAAATAGCTGGGTTCTTTTATACACACCTCTCAATACTTCTAAGAAACTCAAAGAGAATAAATTGCAGAACAGTTACAGATCTGCAATGACATTGGGATTAACTCAACAGGAACCACTATATTTATGAAACCACCACAGGTTTCCTAACATAAATTAGCACAGAAAGGATTCAGTTGCTTTTGAAATTGGTATAGCTACACACACACACACACACCACACACACGCATGCACGCACGTATGCACACACGCACGCTCATCCGTCTTTTCAATAGGCTTAGTACAATACCGGAAAATCAGGTCTGATTGTGTTTTGAGGTTTCCAAAAGATACTTGACATTTTTCTTAGTTATTCAATTACCAGCAAGCACCCTTTGATAAGTTAATTTTCATCTTATTTTAAATTATTTATTTCTAGTTAGCTCAATCCCTACCATACCTAATAAATACTAGAACCATAACGTTTTTTTTACTCCTTTGTTCCTAGCAATAACTCATCAAGCCTTTAAAGAGCTCACAAGTACTTTCTCCCTCAAACATATAGCAACAAAACATTTCATTTAATTTTAGATAGCACAGCATGAAATATGGAAACCCAAAACAGACTTCTTTTTTTTCCTAGGAAAAGAAGTCTGTAGTTTTCAATTAAAATGTATGACACATCTACTCATAAAGGATCAGAGATTTAAAAGAAGGACCTCAGGTTATTCAGTCCAAACCCCTCAATTCAAAGATGAAGAAACAAAAACGTGAGGAAGTTACACAACTAGGCCAAGATCAAGATTAGAATCCAGATCCTCTGAAAATCAATCCAGTACTATTTCCATTATATGACATTCTAATTACATAAATTATATTTCTAATATTTGATCTGTTCCTCAATAACACTGGACATTTCTATTACTTTAAATTCTGAAGCCACAGAAAACAGTTCAAAGTTAAAGATGTGTGAGCATTCTCAACTCTTCCATGAAAAACTTACCATGAGGTGCTGATAGAGAATAATGACTACAGTTCAAAATATTTCAAGAGTTCATAAGGTAATGCAAGAACAATGAAAGAAAACATGGTATAATCTTGAAATAATTTTCATTCCCGAATACCCTAGCCTGAAAAAAAAATCTCAGGATTAAAAATTATACTTACTGCAGCTTAAAGTACATATTTCTTTGTGTTTTTATATTGTATTCCTTTCTCTCTCTTTTAAAAGATAAGAGGCCTGCAGTTTAAGCATAATGAATTCCTATAAATTGCAACTGAGAGCAGACTATTGTACTAGTGTAAAGTAAGGTACTGAAGCAGAAAACTGGATGTGTATTGGTGGCTGTGTCTTTTTGGACTTCTTTTACATCATGAGCAGAAATCTGCACATTAGTAGGCAAGGGTAATAAGACCTACAGGTGTTTATTAGTCAATGTTGCATGAGAGGAATGCCAAATCAGAAAGTGTTGATGATCATGCATGTGTACAGGCAGTCTTCAACTTATGAAATGGGGTAGCTTTCCAAAAGTAAATCCTTAAGTCATTTTAGATTCTGAACACATTTTTCCCATGGAAATAATGTTATAATAGTAACTGAGGTTCCAAAATCCGTCTGCAAAAGTCATAAAATATAATCCTGTAAAATACACGTATTAAGCAACACTATAACCAGACTCCAGTATTAATACTGGAAGGGCTGTTAACTCAATTTATGTTGTCATAATAAGCAAAACATAGACAAAAGGAAAGAAGACATAGTGAAGCAAATTTCAGTTCAACAAAAGAACTCTTATCTATCCTTAGGTATCCCAACAATTTAAAGGGTTGCATGGAAAAAAAATGTAAATTTCCTGTCACTGGAAGTCTTCACTGAGAGGCTGCCAGGAATATTACAGAAAAAGTCACTTTTCTATAATTCTATTTCCATAACAGGATGGAAGAGAGATATTGTAGGGTCTTTGCTCTTAATAAACATAAGAATAAATAACTTTTACAATATTATCACTGAACAGGTCACCATTTAAAATAGTATTTCTAAGAGGAAAATATACTGAATTCTAACTAAGGATATCACAAACACATATTCCCTTTCCACCTTCAAACCTGGGCCCTTCCTACCTTCTTTCTGAGTCTTCTTACATTTTATCCCCCCCCAAGCACTCTATGGCCCAGTGACACTGGCCTTGTTGCTCTCGCACATCTCACCGCTGCCTTTCGACGGCTGCCTCCATGCCTGGAATCTTCTCCTTCCTCCCCTCTCCCCACCAGCTTCAAGATTCACCCCAAACCCTACTTCCCCCACGCGGCCTTTCCCACACCCCCTCCCCGGCTCCTTTTCTCAGAGGGCACCCTGCAGTTACTCTTCATCTAGTTTGGATTCACATGCGTGTTTCGCATGTAGCAATCCTCATTAAAATGTCAATCCCGTAACCCCTTAAAGACAGGAACTCTATTTTTCCTTTTTCTGGGGGGGCAAGTGGTCTCCCCCATGCTTAGCACAATGTCTGGCCCACAGTAAGCACTTAATAAATGCTTGTTGACTGACTGACAAAGGTGGAATCCAACCTGTACTTGGAAGGAAGCTAGGCGTTTTATGAGATGGAAATGAGGAAGAAGAGAATTCTACACATGGGGAATGACTTGTACAAAGGCCCAAAGCTGGGGAATGGAATGCTATATATGGCTGGCATATTTAGCTAAATGTCCACTCTGGGGTGCTATTCCAAGATTCCAGGGGTAAAGCCTAGTCATCCTAATGGCATCAGCCTGCTGGTTTTAAAAGGCAGTGTAATTATCCATTCCCAAAAGGTGACCTTAATATTAAAAAATCACCCAATAAAAAGCCACAGAGGTTATGGGGAAAATGGAGTTGGGGCACAATGCTCTAAAACTTCATCAGTGACATAAAAAAGACAGGAGCCTAACAAAAACAGTACAATTTTATACATGTTAAATGGTTAAGAAATACATGAATGCTAAAATAAATAGAAGCCAGGAAGCCTTCACTTGCAACCTGGCCTATGCCCAATGGCCCTTGGAAAGTCCATGGGGAAAGGTGGTGATGGGAAGGAGTTTGGACTAGCTTTCCTCTGTCCACAGCTCCTATTATACCAGGAGATATACAAAAATGTGGCAATTAACCTTAAAAATAGACTTAAAGTTTGCTTGTGGAAATAGCTATAAAAAGGTTTGGAGTCTGTCAGTTATTATGAAGTGGTAGAGTTTTCTGCATTCTCACTGTTTCTCAATGAGGAAATTGTGCATGAGCAAACCACAATTGAAGTCAAGCTCAAAATGCTCTCTAATATGGTAATCACGTTGAAACAAATTCACATTTTTGAAATAAGCACTATAGAGGAAATGATTGTATTAGAGAAGGGATGAAGCTGGGGAGGGGAATGAAACGTGGCAGCCATCATTTCCAGGTGTTAATAAAATACCCCTAATAGGTCTGACTGGATATTCTTTTTTTTAATTTTCTGGAAATTCCGCAGAATGTATTTGTTTTGTAGGAAGCTGGTGACAGCAAATATTCTTTCACCCCTCTCCTTCTCTGTCTCCATTTACTTTTCACTGGAGAGCTCATCCACTTCTATTATTCAAATGTTACCTCAATGCAGAAGGTTAACCTAAGCATAGCCTCTTATCTGAATTCCAATGTCACATTTTCAACTTCTTTATGTATATTTCCTGAATGTGCCACCAGTACTTCAAATTCAAAATGCCTAAATCCAAACATTATATTTTCCCTCCCAAAAGAAAATCTTTTTCTTTATTTTCCTTCCTGTCGATGGCTCCATCATTTCTAGTCTTGGTGGCTCTAAATTTTAAAGAGCAATTTTTTTACCTTTTTACTCCTATTATCCAACCAATCACCAAGGCCTACTGATTCTGTCTTTGCAGTGTGATCTCCCATTCAATTCTGCAATACCTATTTATAACACATCTGAATCATTATATTGGTGGTGTAGTTAGCCTCTCTGCTTCTATTCTCTTAAGACTTAACCAGTATAAACCAGTATGTGTTTTCTTAACCGTTTTTGTCCTTGAACCAGTTACCACTTCTGACTTACCAACCCTTTCTTAAAACGGCTTTTTTAAAGGAATAAAATAAAATACATAAGAATATAAAGGAAACCAATTATAGTGACATAGAGTTATCAAAATAAAAAGTTTAGAGATTCCAGTGTTAAGAACCTCTACTAACAGACCAATTTTCCTGAACTATCAACTTGATTGTATTATTATTACATGGGTTAAAAAATATCACTGTCTCCCCACTGCACACAAAACAAAATTAAATTTCTTTAGCCTGGCATTCAAGGCCCTTTAGACGCTCACCTCTACCTACCTGCTGCCAACAGGGACCCTGTGCTTCAGTCAAACTGTTCATCTGTGACCTCCTACCTAAATGTATTTTGTATTTTCCTACCTTCATTCTTGTGTCCATACCATTCCATTAACCTAGTATGCCTTTAGAATGCCCTCCTTCATTTACCTAACCAAATACAAATTGGTTTTTAAAACCCAGTTTAAGTATAATTTTTTTGGTGTGAAACTTTTCCTTATCACCCTAATCTGATGTGATCTTTCCCTGCTCTAAACTCCTAAGCATTTATTACTTTTACCATACAATTTGAATTGGATTTGGGAGATACCATTGGTGAAATTGGGGAAAGAGTTTAAGCAACTTTACTGCTAAATAGAGGATCTACAGACCTTCAAGTAAAATCCATACTTGGAGCATTACAGATGTCATAAATTTCCTATTTGTACCTGTATAATAAAAGCGAAAATCTGGCCTTTGTATGACAAGGTAGGAATACTGGAATATGAAAGTCTGGACGAATGTGCACTATAAACATTTAATGAAGAGATCTCTTAATTTCCCACCTCAGTTTAGTCAAGTGAACAGCCACGGCTTTGATTCTAGTCAGAGCATCATCTCCATCATAGTGGTGGTTCAAGTTGTGTGAAAGTGTTTCTTGATATGCTAACATGAGTGAGAATGTGAAACCTGAACAGAGACCTCCAAGAGTTGTACCAGTGACCCTGGGCTAAGATGGGAATGGCATCTGCAGGGGAAAGAATAGAGTCCAAAGAGCCACGGTTAGACGAAAAATAAATTATGTTCCCTTCACCCAAGTATAAGTGGTTTTTAAAAAAATTTCAGTACTATTCCGGATACCACATGTTGGCCTGTGAATACTATGTTTTAGAAGATCAACAGTTCTAACAAGGATCTTGAATGATGCCTCCCAGCCCTTGAAAGACAGACTATGGAATTTGTCCAGATAAGATTTCTTATAATAATACCTTCAATGGTATAATATAGTTTGCTTTCTAAGTTTTAAAGTGAATAAACAATTGTGAGTTGTTACCACCATGATCTAACTGAATTATATACAATTACTAGGATGTCAACTTATCCCCCATAGTACCCCTAATGCAAGCAAATGAATGATGGGAATCCTGAGAATGAGGATGACAGTGTGCATTATGGCCTAGCTCCTGAACCCTAAGACTCAAACATACATCCCTGCTACAAAATTCAGGAGACCTATGGAATAAGAAGGCTAAAACTCCACTTTAGATATGCCTGAATAACCTCGGTAGATAGGGGCCCTTAAAGCTGGGCCAAATTATTCATTCCAGGAATAGTTCCAGTTTACAAGCACATAGACATCCTCTTAAATTAGCTGCCTTTACAAATCAAGATTCTTTTAGACATTCCGCACCTTTGCAGATAGCTTCCAATGTATTAGTACTGCTCTGCTCTGTCATTCTTCCTGTATCTCATCATAACTTGGTTGACTAATCAAGCCTCTATTTGTTCTCATTCAACAACTTGGTTCATCCCAGCAAGAAGCTCTGCTTCATTTGTTACATTACAAGACCTGACATATCCCTCCGCCCACTTCCCACCTTCTTCTAGCTGCCAGACCAAATGCTTCCCCAAGACCTGCAAATATTAGCTCCTGCTGCCACACCTGTATACTCTGATTCCCAACCCATGGCCATCCTCCTGAATAGCAATCAAAGATCTCCACCAGATCACATCTAGCCAATTTAGCTCATTCTATCAGTCACAAGCATTACAGATAATACAATAAAACAAAATAAGCTGGTAAAGCTAACTCCTGCTATTTACAAAAGGATACATCCCTCAAATGTACCAAATTCACTAAAGCCCAATAAAATCTATTCCCAGGAATATTCAGCAATGCCAAGGAATATCACTTTGATTCAGTCTTGTATCCGCAAGCATATCCATTCACATAAACCCAAGAGACATCACATACCACTGGCTTCAGTAAAGTTCTTAGGAATCACAGACAGAAGGTAGCAAAAATGATTTCTTTGGAAGGGATAGATCTTTCAAGATCTAACATCTTTTCATTGGAAACAGATTTTAAAGTAAAAGAATGAAGTTCACCCTTAACAATAACTTGCTCGATAATATTTCTATACTCCTGTATAATGTGAGTACAATATTAGGTAACTCATGTCCCCACAGAATGTTGCCACACCATGGAGATATCAAGTAGATTCCCCCTTCCCCCCTTCCCAGATGTCACGTAATTAGCTCTGGGAGCAAAACATGCAAGGATGTGGACGGTATTTCTGGTCTTTTTAAAGCTTGTAGCCAAACATCAGCTTCCATGATCAAGTGTTGTTTGAGGACGATGGAGCAGTGCAGAGGCCTGATTCTCTAGGTCTTCTGTTTCCTGTAGGTACAATTTGGCTCCCATTTCTTTGTTTTTATTGGGTTTGGGATGTATTTACTGAATGACTTTTACCCTAAGGCTTTCTTTGATATCCCAAGCTTTAAAAAAAAAGTCATTTAGAGCCTTAATCATTCTAAACCAAGAGATTTACCTGTTAAGAAATGGGATGGGACTGGAGAGGCTGAGACATCAACATACCTGACTGCACCTCCAAGGTCATTTACCCCAAAAGTCATCATTTTTACCAGTGAAGAAACTGGGACCCAGAGATAAGGATCTTCCCAAGGTCACCCGGCGTGGCTCCTAGACCAGCTCTTTCCATTACACCACGGTGCTACCTGCCTCTGCTGTCTTTAGTAATAACATGCAGATAATGTAGCAAAGCTGCCTGCTGGTGATTTGAGATTTACAAGGGATCAAACAGACTCAATTCTATGCTCATATTTATCATGAAGCACCAACTGCTATTCATCTGTACCTCTCACCAACCTCTCTTTCTTTGTTTTTATATATCTTTTCTGTGTATAGGTTCTAACCCTCCGTTCTCTAGAACAGGATGACACTGTTTGTGTCTTTGTGTTCCAAACACGTAAAGAGCTCCAAGCATTTTACTGGTACTTAAAAAAATGTTTGTCAGATTGTACTGAATGTCTGCTTATCACCTTGGCATGCATCCTGGTGATTCTTCAGTTATTTAATTTACATGAGCAGATTTACAAATATTCAGGTATACTCCTCTTATTCATAATAATTTTAAAAACTGTTTTAAAAGGAAAAAAGAAATTGACCTTTTATAGTACCCTTCAGATTTTCATCAAGATTCAATCTTTAAAACTCTAATATGATCTTTTTTTCAGTTGCCATACCAGTAAAGCCATGACGGTTAATTATTCTGCAATGGTACCACACACATAGCAAGCACTTAATATTTACTGAATGAATACACTATTTAGACTTCACTTTAACTTCTGCTTATTAATTCTATAAATATAGGTACTATTTATTAAGCATGCTGATTATAGTTAATTTTTTTGGAGGTGGGGGAATGGGTTGCCATATATTCAAAGGCAAGATACATATTTAAGAGCTTAATAATATTCTGTATCTATTTATGCAATTACTCAAAACAACAAGCACTTATTAAGCTCTTACTGTGTGCCAGGCACTGCGATAAAGTAAGCACAGGTGATACAAAGAAGGACAAAATCCCTGATCAAAGCACTCATATTTTCATGAAGAAGACAATACACAATCAAGTATGAATATACCAGACAGATACAGTTTAAAATAGGAAAGAATCTCTGAATGAAGTCATTAGCAGTGGGGGGGAAACTGGGAAGGGCCTCTTGCAAAAGGTAGGATCTGAGCTCAATCTTGAATGAAGCTAGGAGGTGGAGATGAAGGCAAACATTCCAGGAATGGGAAGTTTAGAGGTGGGAGATAGAATGTTGTATAGAATGAGTAGCAAAGTCAGTGTCACTGGATTTAGAGTATTTGGAGGGAGTAAACTGTAACACTGAAATGGCAGGAAGGGACCAGGCTGGGAAAAGCTTTAAATGCCAAAAAGAAGATGTTATATTTGATCCTGAAAATAACAGAGAACCACAGGAGTTTACTGGGATGGAGAGGGGGAAAATGATATGGTCGAACTTGAACTTTAAGAAAATCACTTTGGCAGGTGAGTGAAAGATGCACTGGAGTGGGGAGAAACTTGAGATAGGGAAACCAACCAGAAGGCTATTGGGATAGTTCAGACTTCAGGTGACGAAAGCCTATACCAGGGTAGCAAAATGCGACATAATGAGAGATGTTGCAAAGGTAGAAAAACTGGACTTGGCAAAAGATTCAATATGTAAGAATGATGGTGCCCTCAACAACATACAGATAACAGAGAAAATAATAGAGAAATTTGGGAGAGGGGACAGAATTTAGTTTAGGACACGTTGAGTATAAGATGTCTGAGACAGTTTGGGATATCCAAAAGACAGGTGGAGATGTACAGTAAGAGAGATTTAGCATGGATAAATAGAGCTGGAAAACATCTGCATGGAGATGACATGGTAATCCATGATAACTGATGAGATTATCAAGTATAGAAGAATAGAAGAAGACTAAGGACAGATCCTTGGAGGGTACTGACAGTTAGCAAGAGAGAACTGAATTAAGATATACCGAAGGAAACTGAGGAAGACTGGTCGGACAGGTTGGAGGAATACCAAGAGAGAACAGTGTCACAAAAACCTAGAGAGAGTATCCAGGAGAAGAGGGCCAAAGAGTCAAAGGCTGTAGAGAGGTCAAGAAGGAGACTAAGAAAAAGAAATTAGATTTGACAACTGAGATCATTAGTAACTTTGGAAAAAGCAGTTTCAGTTGAATGATAAAGTTAGAAGTCAGAATTCAGAGGCTTTAAAAGAGAATGAAAAGAGGAAATGAAGGCACTGATTATATATGAAGAATTTAGCCACAAAAGAGAGGAGAGATGCTCTTTTCCTTTGCTTCTAATATATAACTGAGCACTTAATTTTTGTTAAGTATAGTTTATTGTGCCAGACTTTCCCCCTAATAATTAAGTGAATTGTTTTATATTTTTCTCCAAAATGCTGCCGTTGAATGATCTGAAGTAACCTCTTCTGGTTATAATAGTATATCAATAATATGAAAAGCTCATGTTTATGGTACCACATATATTTAACAATTCAATATACAGATCAATTTAAACAATTAACAATCTTTTTTCTTCAAGCTCTCAACCAAAAAGAGCACAATAATATTACCAAACCTTCCTAAATAAAACCTTTATAGCAAACTACATAGAATGCTAAGAGGCAAAAATCTAAAACCAAAATTTCACACTACCAGGAGTATTTATATCTATATAGACATATCTTCATAATATAAAAAGAGAGACAGAGAGACAGAGACAGAGAGAGAGAGAGAAAGAGAGAGAGAGAGAGAGAGAGAGAGAGAAAAGGAGGGAGAGGGAGAGAGAAAATTTATAGGTAAATCACACTTTTATAAAGTGGGATTTTAAAAAAAAGCAATGAAGGAAAAATCAGCAAAATGAAGGTAGGTTAAGTGAGGAAACACTATTAGATAAAGCAGGATTATGCTGGGTCATTAACTTCCTAAATCCCAGTTATATCTGATTCTATTGTCAGAGACTAATCTAAAGGATATGACACTGATTCAAATTGTTGTGGGGTTTGGAAAAGTAGAGTGAACAAGGAATTAATTCAATCTAAATTAATACTGATCTCTATTATAAGGGCAACACTGACAGAATATGTCAATGCATTCTCAGCCTCATTTTCTGAGGTGATATGCTTTGGGAATAAGGTTCACAATATTAGTATTTCTCAACATATTTCCCTTAGATGTCTCAGTTGTCATCTGTGGCTAGGACAGATAGAAATCCAAAATGTGGTCAGTCATAACTATCTTTGCAGCCTCCATGTGGGATGACTCAAATGGGTAGGGCCTAAGGATACCCAGCTTTACCATGAAATAAGGTCAACAATCATTCCACCATTCTTCACCTCAGTGTTTTCTTCTACAAAAGGGGAGATTAAGTTCTGATTCTCTAATGTCCTTTAAAGACTTAAAATTCTCTGATTTTCTCCCAGCACAATAAGTACTATTTAAAGAAAAGACAGTATCTCATGTACACTACAGGTTTCACAACCTGCATGGATCACTGTTAGGAAACACTGAAGACACATGGTTTGTGAAGCCTCACGTGACACAGTTTAACGTCACACATGCTCTATCCTACTGCTGTCCCTCTTCTCTCCATGAATAAAAATGACCATCTGGACTGGACTTCAGAGACAAACCACGGCGGAGTACATCCACTCAGTTTTGGTAACCATTTCCCAAAAGTTCTAGAGTTACTTGGGATACTGAGAGGTTGGAAACCTGTCTAAATGGGACTTGAACCCAGGTCACCCTGGCTCTTTCTATCCACTGCTCCCATCCTGCCTCTCCTGAGTAATGTGACTGTCACGACTCAACCTCCCTTCTCTTGCCCCACCCCAAAAGGGAGCCAATTAGACTATTTTCTAAGTTTATATGTTATTGTTAAAAGCAGTATTTTCACATTATAAACTTTTATTTATAATTTCAATTACTGAAAATGTAGTGAAAATACTGGACTAGGAAATAAAAGACTTTCCTTCTGGATCCAGTTCTGCCACTAATGTGCAGTGTGATCTCAGGTAATTCATAACCTCTCTGAACCTCAGATTTCTCACCTGTAAAATGAAAACAGATGAGGCAATCTCAAAAGTTCTATAGAGGCCTAAAATTCCATTATTCTTACAAGGTGCAATCCTAAAAATAATTTTCAAAATATGAACACAAAAACATGCTGAAAACAAACTTTAAAAAGGATACTGGGGGGGGGCAGCTAGGTGGCGCAGTGAAGAGAGCACTGGCGCTGGAGGCAAGAGGACCTGAGTTCAAATATGGCTTCAGACACTTGACAATTACTAGCTGTGTGACCTTGGCAAGTCACTTAACCCCAATTGCCTTGCCTCCCCTCCCCCAAAAGGGGGACACTAAATATTAAAAGCCTTTTCAGTAGCTTTGAAATAAAAAAAAGCTGGACTTTGCAATATATTAGGTTTGTTCTAAGGCTAAAACTTTATTTTACAGAGACAGGTTTCTTATTAACTTACTATCTCTTTCATAAAATGCTGGCCCCTTCAAATGTGCAAATGACATAGGAGGCACATTTAATGGAACAGAAATATTTATCCAAAAGCTCTAACATCAGTTACACATCAGAAAGAAAACATCTCACATCTTAGCTCACTGTACTTTAAAAAAATTTACCTACCACAATTTCATCACTATGCAGCTATAAATTACAAATTAAAGATTACTAACTTTCTTATGAAAAATTTATCTGACATACATTTAGGAAATATTTCAAGTTATGTACATGTATAATACCTGTAAGATCTTCTGGATCTGTTACAACAATGTGGGCATTTAATTCCTGTAGTTTATGATGTAGTTCTTCTAACTTTTTATTTGATTTTTTCAAAATGTTGTCCACATATGCCAAATTTTTTTTGTCTGTTGTGACCTTCCTGAGATTTTCAGCTCCTTCTTTTATTTTCAGTTCTTTCCTTATTTCTCGTTTGATACGATCCTTGATGTCGTCCAACTTCTGTTGCACCATTGTGTCGGAAAAGTCTAATTTTTGGCCAGTGCTCACATTCTCAGGAAGTAGAATGCTTCGAGCATCCCCCTACAGAAAAACAAAACAAAACACAAGTTTTAGTTAACTGTTCAGCACAATATGGAGCATGTGTAATACCCAACTTTCTGCCCAGATTAGTCTTAAATTTTACATTTATGCCTATTTATGTCTAAACAAAACCAAGATTCATAGAACTTATTATTCACCAAAGGAAAAACTGTGCTTGACAAAGTTTTAAAAATTAGTTACATTCTTTTATCACCACTCTTATGTTTTAGGTAAGTGAGTTAAATGTAGTATTTGAGGGGAGGTAGTGGATTTTTAGTCCTTCCAACTGTAAATCTTTGGGCTGAGGTGCCTGCATAATTTTCATGAACTTAAAGTAAAAATATGTTAGGTAAACAAAAGAAGGTTTTAGTGAATAATAAATTCATCAAAACTATCAATGGGTTAAATGCTCCTGGACATTTCCAAATAAGCCCTACAGAGACTCTGGCCATCCTCCTTATCCTCTTTCCTCTGGAACTCAGAATTTGTATCTAGAGCCCTGGTCTCTGAAAAGGAAGCTTTTGATAGATCTTACCTAGAACCAGGCTTCTATACCACTTCCTGGCCATTTCCAAAACATGACCCTGTTTAAGTATCTGGTCTTAGTCCCCCACGAATAACCCCCTTTTATCTGTGGTCTTTCCTCACAAGAATGTAAGTCTCCTGATGAGAGGTATTGACTTGCTTTTCTTTTTAGCCATATCCTCCATACTTAGCACAATTCTTGGCATATGGCATGTACTTAATGTTTTTTCATTCATTTATTAACATTTTAAAAAAGTATATTAATGGTGCAGGATAAGCAAAACCTAAGAATAAATCAAAAGGGGAAGGACTCTATTCAACAGTGACAGATTTAGGACAGTATCTTATCTCATATACGACGAATGATAAAAGAATACATAAAAGATAATTTATTTTTAAAAGAAGCAAATGGTAAGACAGATCTCTTACAACTATAGTTGGGAGAGGATTTTTACTCAAACCAAGAGACAGAAATAATCATAAAGAGAAAATTGAATTTTGATGATATGAAACATTAGTAAAGTAGCTACTGAGTTTTACCTCATTCCCAGCCTGCCCTCCAAAGAAAACCCTATCAAAATATGACATAAGAGCAAAATAATCAATGTTGGATATGGTGTTGGAAAACAGGCATACTACGTAGCTAATTATTTTGGAAAGTACTGCAGAAATAAGCAAGAAAAGTCATTAAGTTGAAGGGGAAAAAGAAATCTTTGACCTAGATATCTTACTACTTGCTATACACTATTGAACTTAAAGACAAAAAGAAAGGCCCCAGATGCATCAGAATAAATAGAGTGGAATTTTTTTATGGTAGCCAAAAAAGTGGAAATAAAGTGGAAATAAATTACAAATTCAGAGAAATGCAGAAAAAGTCATATGAACTGAAAGAGGGTAAAGTTAGAAGAACACGTAATTGCCATAATAACTGAAACAATACTGAAACAAAGCCAAATTCTGAGTGATATACCAATCTTGGCCCTGGAGAACAGCACACTGAGTTGCTAATGCTGTACCTGGTACCAATATGACACGTGTTCAAATTCTGCCTCAGACACTTACTTAGCTGTGTGATCCTGGTTAAGTTAACTTTCCTTCTCTCAGTCTGTTATTTCATCTGTAAAAGGGAGGATAATAATAACAACTATCTTCCAGGGAAGTTGCAGAATCTAGAGATAATGTATGTGTAAAATGTGCAAACCTTATAAATGCTAGCTGTCATTATTATTATGAAACCCACCTCCCCCTTGGTCAATACACAGGTACTACAGACAATGTCAGATATGGTTGCTGGATTGATTACTTCAGCTAACTGTTTTTTCTATAAGGAGGATGTTCACTGGGAAACTGGTAGAATCTATATCAAAAAATGACATGTAAATATAAAAGATCAATTTTTAAAAATCTAACAATTTTGAAAGCCTCATTTAAATATCTTAGATAGATAGTTAATTAATAGTTAAATTACTGGGGATAATTTTTCCTTCTAAGAAATATCATTGATTAAAATAATAATAATAATAATAATCCTTAGTAAGTGCTTCTGTTTCAGTCTGTTTTATTATGAACAGTGAGGATTTCCTAACCTTGAAGAGTTTCTAAACATCATATATTGGTAATATGGTTACAAGTTTAAAACCTTAATTTACTATTACTCTTTATGGCTCTTAGGCAGAGGAAAAGAGTTAAATCTGTAGTCAACTTTTAAACACTAAGCTAACAACAAAATAGACTGTATGATCGCAGTCATCAGTCTAAAAGGAGAGTACCTAAACACACACTCCCCTTACCCATCTATTCCCAAATATCTCCCAAACTAATTTCCATTGCCAGAGTGAATCCCCCAAGTTAGAGAGAATAATGCATTTGGAATCAGATATTCTCTATTTGGTTCCTGAATGTGTGATGTTGGACAAGTCAATTAACCTCTCCAGGCCGTACTTACAGGCCAGTAAAATAAAAAGGTTAGATCAAATGATCTCTAAGGTTCCTTATAGCTCTAAATATATGATTCTATAACCCCAAACTCATAATATTCAGCATCCTCCATCATGTACATAGCCCTACACCTAATGGTTCACAAGTCTCAAGTCTTCTTAATCTTGAATTTATTCCCTCTATTCTAGTCAAGCTAATCAATCTATTGCTCATTGCTTCACAACTAGTAAATGGCAGGGTCAAGATTCAAACCCAGGTCTTTCTGATATCAAATTCAGCAGTATATTTATATGCCACACTGACTCTTTTCTGCTTACAAAAACTTTGCTGTGTCTTGCAAATCCCGACCATCAAATTCATGTCCGACTGCCTTAGAAACAACAATAAAAAAAAAATTACTTAATCCAAGAAAACATTTTTGATTATTAATTTATTATTATTATACAGATGAGGAAACTGAAGCTCAGAGAATAAATGACTTGATCAGAGTCATATCTATTAAGTGTTAGAGACATGATTCAAAGGATTTCAAAGTAGGAAGAGATGTCTGAGGCTATATAGTCCAATCTGTTTCAAAACAGGAATCCATATGCTTAAGAACATTCCAGTGAGGGGGGAACCAACAACCACTCCAGGAAACCCAAATGACTTTTGGTCAACTCTCAACTTTAAGGAAGATTTTCCTCACCTCAAATCTAAATTGTCCCTCTAAAAATTCACCAACTACTTCTACTTTTGCTCTCAGAGAACTAAGAAGAATAAACCTATTAAAATTTCCCCCAAAGAGTCCTACAAATGCTTAAAACAACTATCATACCCACTCCCAAGTCTTCTCTAGGGATGAAAATAAGAGTTTCTCCAACTGATCTTGACATGACTGAGTGGACAAACTGCTAGAAAAGGAAGAGAAAGAATCAAAGGCAAAAGGAGATGAGTTGGTCTTAGTGGAAAGAGCCATATCTTTATCTGATACTGGAGGAACAGAGAAGTAGAGGAGGGGGTTATTTATGTCTAAGGATTTTAAGATGAAGAAAGGAGGAAATTAGCTAGTGGCTTTAATTTTCATCAGTAAATCAAGAGGCAAGGCCCTCAACTGAGCAAATAGTGGGGAAGGAAGTTGTGAGAGGATTAAGGAGGAAATTTTTATTATAGCTTTTGTGGGGAATTAAAAAGGAAATCAATTAGGGAGGAATAAAAGGATTATCTGCCTGCCAATTGAGATTATATAACATATTGTAATATGCCTAATCAGCTCAATTTTGTAATCTAGGAGGCAATATGATTCAATAAAAGAGCACTGGATTTGGAGGCAAGACAAACAAAGGGATTCCACTCCCAGCTTTGCCACTTTCTGATTCTCAGTGTTCATTCAACTTAAGGTAAATCATATTACTCTCTTGATCTCAAATTCTTTATCTGTAAAATAATGGGGTTACACTAAAAGACCTCTTAGATACCTTCCAACCTTTAATCTATGACCCAGCACATATGCACATGCATGCATACACACACACACCTTTTGTCAAAATGCTTTCTAACCACACCTGCCATCACATATTACAAAATTAATCATTTCAAACCAAGTGTAAGACTTTATATCTTCAATTAAATTTCATCTTCTTAGATTCATACCAATACTTTAACATGTCAAGATCTTTTAAAATCATTATTGTTGATTTCCAGGTCACATGAGCAAAAAGACAAAGAACTAGACATTTTCTTTAATTCCCACTAAGTCTCAAACTTCTCCAAAATAGAAATAATATTCCAAAGATAAAGCAAATTCAGCTGTTTCCAAAGTCTAAGTTGCCCAGAATACAAAAGGTTTAACAAACAAAAACCCCCAACAACCCCCAAATACACAAACTGAGGCTTACTGACACTGAACTTACTCAGCATCCCTCCCACACTAAATAAGGACAATACAGCCTTACAACAAAACCAACTCCAACACTCCATCTTACATCCATCTCTTTTTAGTGCTGAGGAGACCCTGGTTCCAATTTGGGAAAGTCTTATGCTAACCACAACAACCAGCTTGACCACAAAGACACAAAAGCATGCCAGTGTCTGCAATCTCAAAGCAGCAGCACTGCAAAGTCCTGAAGTGTGTGTGTGTGTGTGTGTGTGTGTGTGTGTGTGTGTGTGTGTGTGTACAGTGCTACAAAGATCTGAACTACAGAGAACTGTGGAACAGAGGGACTAGGACAGGTCACAAGGACAGAACACAGTATATGGGGTGGAGGGAACGTAGCACTCCACCAAACCTGAGGGAAAGAGCACAGAACCCAGCTGGGATCAGATCTGAACACATAAAAATCAGTTGGGGAAGATATCTAGGTTGATGAACTGTGAAGTGCCCATCACCCACAAGGAAACCACAATTGGGAGGGAGTCAGAAAAAGAATGATAGTGAAAATGGGGGAAGGAGTGAAGGGGAAGAGAGATTGAATTTTCTTCAAAGATCAACAGGAAAAACAGTAACAATAGAAGGAAATAGCGCTTCCCGATCTAGTAAATGAGTTCAAGAAATACTGCAAAACAAAAGAAAATGATCTAAGACTTTATAAGACAGAAGACCCTTTGGAATTTTAGAAGAACACGTAACCAGAACACACTATTCCCAAGAAGTTTAAAAGAGAAATGAGAATTATGAGCAAAATTTATGCCTTGTACAGCAATATGACAAGCAAAATACAAAAACTGGAATGTCCAATGACAAGCCTCACGAAAGAAAACAAAAGAGAACAATAGATGCAAACAAACACACAGAAGTCAAGGACAATTTGGAAAAAAAGCAAAAAACCAGCAACATTCCAAGAAAATATGCTCATTATGCAAGCAAAACATACTGATCTCGAACCTAAGGAAAACTTTTAAGTCTGCCAGGAGAACATGATGACAAAAAACATTAACCATAATGAAAGAAATAATAGAAGAGAATGTCCCCAAACTTCTAAATGTAGAAAATCAAAGTCCAATTGAAAGAATTCACAGATAACCTCCAGAAGAAATCCCGATTCTGCAAACTCCAGAACACACAGTAGTTAAATTTAATAATTCAATTCAGACACAAGAAGTTCTGCAAGCAATCCAAGAGAAAGACCTTAAAATATAACAGAAAGGACTTTTGAATAATGTGAGATTATTCTGCACCCATAGGAAGGAATGTAATTATGTGTTTGAAAGAGTAATGGAATTCAGGATAAAGCACAGGGCAAACTACCCTATAAATCTGAGCTTAATCAGGAAAAAAGACGGACATTGAATAATGAAGATGAATTTAAAACATTTTTAGAAAGAATACCAGAATTGAAGAGATTATTTGTTTCTCAAACACTAAACAAAAGAAATGTAGGAGGAATTAATAAATGAAGCAGGCAAACAACAAGAGAATGACAAGAAAAAGATCAGTAAGAGCCTTCTTTCTAAAGGAGACGGATAAAAGTAGAAATCTGGTAGAGGGAAAAGTGAAGGCGCAGATGAATCAGTAGGACAGAAACTGATGACATCCTATCTACAAGTGAATCAATGTTTTATTTTTTTGTGAGACTATATTACAACATGGGAGGTTACAGAAAAAGGGTGGGGAGGAGGGAAAGAGAGGAACGTGAGATGCCCTGGAGTCAAAGCAAGGCCTAGCAATGAAGGGAAGTCGACTTCTGTGGCTTCAAAATAAAAGAGCCCACCATGGGGTAGGGTAGAGTGGGGAGGTAAGAAAAGGGTGGGGAAGGAGGCCTTACTCTGAAGGGGGAAACAGTTTCCACTGATGAATGTTCTTATGGATGAAGAGGGATGAGGACTTATACTATATGGGACATAGCCATTTAGGTGTTTGAAATCTTTACTTAGCCAACACTGGAGGTGTGTGTGGGGATTTGGAATCCTTAGGGGACAACTGGCATGTGAAAGAATTAGAGAGCAAGGACAAAGGGAAATTTTGAGGTAAATGTGGAAAATAAAAGGGTAAGTGGGGAGAGGATAGATTAGTGGTGGGCTAAATAATCAAGGACCCAGTAGTGGAATGGCTTTACCACAGGGCAGGGTCTTCTTTTTGACACCTGCAATAACTGGCACTGTATAGGGAAAGAGGCACAACAGAAAAAGAATCCCAAGGCATGCCCTACAAGACAGTGCTAGAAAGTACCGAGAGAACAGAGAACCATTTAAAACAGATACCTTGAAAGTTTTAACTCCATGGAGAATACAGAGAAAAAGCGTAATGACTGAGAGAGTGAGGGTGTGGACAGAAAGGACAAAGAAGGAAGAGAACAAGAGAAATTCTTTTTGGAAAAGAAACACAAAAAAATGCAATTTTAAACTGATGAACAAAATTAGCTGAAGGGAAGAAGGGGGAATATACTCAGTTAAATGAGAGAAAAAAAGAGCGGGGGAAAAAACATATAGCCAGATAAAAGCAAGAGAGAAAAAGGAATAAACAAAACCCAAAAGGGAAAGGGGAAGAAGTGAGCAGAGTACATTAGGGGTGAAGAGGAGAGAGCCAGTGGAAACAGAGACAGATGGAGGAAATACATATCTACTTTTCATTACTCTAAATTTGAACAGATTAAACAACCCAATAAAATGAAAATGTGATAGAGTGGATAAGAAAACAAAACCCTACAATCTGTTACTTACAACAAACACATTTTAAAAGGCATACACAGAATAAAGCTGAAGGGATGGAAAAATGTATTATGTATCAAGGGAATCCAAAAAAGCAGAGGTGCCATTGTGCTGACTGTAAGGTATGACTGAATTTTGTTTCCACAGCAATTATATGAAAACATGATTTGAAGTCATATTGGTGGCTAATGTGAGAGACAAAACTGCTTACAGGGTACTGAGGGGGATACTGGTCTCCTGAAAATCAGCATATCTACTACTTTTCTTTGTTCAGAGAAGGCCTTTTTCCTGTGTATCAAAAGAAATGCCAGGCCAGGTTTCACTCACAAAGGATTAAGATGAGGTCCATTAACACAGACTAGATAATGAGACTTTTGATTAGATAACGGGACTTTTATCATTGATATCCTGGGTTCAAATCTTCAAATTCACAGCTTTTGTAAATTCCCTTAGAAACTGAAAATTCCCCTCTCAAGCTATCTGATGCAAATAGAATAAAAGTATAAAGAATAAAGTATATGAGAAAGGAGGGGAGGGGACTGAAATGTGGAAATGAGAAGATGTAATCAAGGGGTGGGGTTTAGTGAATCCTGGAATGCTGATCAAAGGGATTTAAGGTAAGAAATTCGAATCTGGATGAATAATAAAAGGGTTTTTGTAACTATCTTAAGGGGTGCTTGGGCCTAGGAAAGGACCCTTTTCCACAAGGGGCTAAAAGGCAAGTCACCTGTCTGAAATGATGTGAAATAAAAATCTTTTTTTCTGAATTCACTCATGGCGAGATGGAATTCTTATTAAGATGATTATTTCTAACACTGATAAATAAAAAACATTCAAAAAATAAAGAGGGACAAACAAGGAAACTATCTTATGTTGAAAGGAACCATAAACAACAAACCAATATCAATAATAAACTCCCTTACCATTCAAATTCATGAAGGAAACATTATCTGAACTTCAAAAAGACACAGAAAGAATACAATAGTGACAGACTTTCAATATTACTATTAGTTCTGGATAAGTCTAACAGAAAGATAAACAAAATGATAAACAACAAACTGAACAAATTTCTGGAGAAACTAGAGTTAAATGACTCATAGTGTATTCTAAATGAAACAGCAAAAGAATATATAAATCTCTGCAACACATGAAACTTTTACCAGAAAAAAAAATGACCATGTGCTACAGCACAAAAATACTGCAAACAAATGTAAAAAGGCAGAAATAGTTAAAATCCTTTACAGACCATAATGATACTTTAAAAAAAATGGTTGGGGCCAACATGGCAGAGTAGGAGCAGCAAGAAATCGCAGCTCCAACACAGCCACATCAAATACCCAAAAAAATGACCCTAAACAAATCCTAGGGCTCTAAAACGCACACAGATATATTTCCTGCTGAAGGCAGCTCGGCTCAAAGCGAACATTTCAGCTCTGAGAGCCGAAACTAGCCCAGCCTGACATGGTGGCTTTTGCCCCAGGGGTGGCTAGACAAGACTAGCCCCGGCGCACCTGGAGCTTCAGGAGAGCGGATCTGCAGCAGGTATGGCAGTATCCAAAATTATTAAACCATAAGAAAAAAGGACTAAGGTTAGTGCAACTTGGCTAAAAACTGGGGAAGAAAAGTGGGTCCGGCCAAGCCACCTCCAGGGCAAAGAAGTGGGAAGTGTAGGTTCTGCACCCGCCTCCACAGTGCTGCTTCAGAGCCCCCAGCCCGCAGACAGCAGGGGGGCCAAATAATCGTTCAGAGGCCAAGTGCTCTCGCCTTGAGCGGCCTGGATCCCCATCACGGTCTTGAGTGGTAGTCCTGGGGTTTTTTTTTTCAGTGAGCTGGAGCTGGGGAGGGATCCAGCAGCCTACTAAAAGCCTGGCAGCTGGGAAAACCCCAGCGATTTGGGACAGAGCTGTTCCCTCTGGAAGCAAGAGTTCCACAGAACTAAAAAACAAAACAACAACAACAACAACAAAAAACCAGTGAATGGCAACCATGAATAAGCACAGGAAGCAAAGTAAGAAAAGCTACCAAACTCTAGATTCCTTCTTCGGGGAAAAGAAGGAACAAAGCAGCGAAAGGGAGGAAGACAACACTGTCAGAACTCCCATACCAAAAGCTTCCAAGAAACATGAAGATTGCCAAAAAGCTAGAGATCCGCTGAAGAAAGATTTTGAAAACAAAATGAGAGAAGTGGAAGAAAAATTGGGAAGAGAAATAAGAATGATGCAAGAAAATCATGAAAAGAGAGTCAGCAACCGGACTGAAGAAATTAACACCCTAAAAAATAGATTAACTAAAATGACAAAAGAGGCCCAAAAAGCCAATGAGGAGAAGAATGCCTTAAAAAGTCCACTTTGCCAGATGGAAAAAGAATCTCAAAAGCATTCTGAAGAGAATAACTCCTTCAAAA
>CM053584.1:33786673-33809898 GCA_028627135.1 Pseudochirops cupreus
AGCTGCCGGAGCTTTTAGGAGGCTGCTGGGTCCCTCCCCACCTCCAGCTCACTGAAAAAAAAAACAAAAACCCCAAGATCAACACCCAAGATGGCGATCTGGATCCAGGCCGCTCAACGCGAGAGCACTTGGCCTCTGAACAATCGCTTGGTCCCCCTACGGTCTGCAGGCCGGGAGGTCTGAAGAGGCAGTGTGGAGGCGCGTGCAAAACCTCCGCTTCTGTGGCCTCGTTGCCCTGGAGGCGTTTTGGCCAGACCTGCTTTTCTCCCCCGTTTTCGCTGAGCTCCACTAACCTAATTCTGGATACTGCCACAGCTGCTGCAGATCTGCTCTCCTGGAGCTCCGGCCGGGACTCGGCTCCTCTCGTCCAGCCGCCTCCGGGGCAGAGCCGCGGTTTCAGTCTAGGCTGGTTTCGGCTCACAGGGTTGAGATGGTTCCTCGTAGCCAAGCTGACTTTAGTGGAAAGTATATTTGTGTGCATTTTGTAGTTCTAGAATTTGTTTAGAGTCATATTTTATGGGTATTTTGGGGTGGCTATGTGAGAGCTGCAATATGTTGCTGCTCCTATGCCGCCATCTTGGCTCTGCCCCATAGATGTCCTTTCTAAAGTATGGTACTCAAAAGCGAATCGACCTAACTCTTCCTTCATTCTAAACACCATACTTCCCTTAAAGCTTTATAGGGCAGCATTAAGTTTTTTGGGCACAACACAATACTGACTCTCATTGTGTGGGCAGTTCAGTAAACAGCCTTGATCTCTACAAAGGAACCATTTCTTGTCACATCTTGCTCCTACAGTATTAAGTTTTTAAAAAATCAACAACAACCCACAAACACAAAACACAAAATACAGAAATTTACATTTATCTCTATTAAACTTCAGTTCATTAGATTCAGCCCATGCTAGCCTAAGACTGCTATGCTACTACTATCAGTGGTATCTGAAATATCATAGAGAAAAGGAATAATATCACTACCAGTAATTACTTGACCCTAACGACATCATTAGTGTTGGTAAAGCTAAGATGGTGGAGTACGGGTTGCTACCCGGTTGAACTCTCCCAACAATCTACTTCAAACAACTTTAACGGTTCAAATCAAATTTCTGAGTAACAGAGTCAACAAAAGGTCAGAGGAAGATATTATTCCAGCCCAAGACAACTTAGGAGGTTGGCAAGAAAGGTCTGAGACACAGGTGTGGGGGTCAGCCTAGAGTGTGGCAGCAGCAGCTTCAGGAAGCTTTCAGCCCGGAGATGGCAAAAAGGTCAGATAATTGGTTAGAAAAAGATCAAAGGGGGACCCTTTGCTGGCTGGCACTGATTGGCAACTCTACTGCCCATGTGTGATCCTGGAGCACAGCTTCCTGGAGGAGAGGAGTGCTTGTGGTCAGTCACAAGGAAGCAGGGGTTCTGGTGGCAGTTCTAAGGCAGAGAGGAACCCTAGTGCTTGTGGCCTCAGGAAAGAAGGGGACCTGGTCATAGTTCCAAGGCCAAGAAGAATTCTAGCTCTTGTGGCTGCAGGGGAGCAGGGGTCTTTCTTGGGTGAAGACCAGAGCCCAGACCAGGAGAGCAGTGACCACACTTCTCCCTGAATGATACCATCATGAAGCCCCAAAAGCTTGCAGACAACCCCCCTCCAAAAATGCTCTGAAAATAGCAGCACAAAAAAAGCCTGAAGCTTGGGACAGTGCCTCCCCACCTCTAGGCGAGTGGAGTTCAACATTAACATAAAGTTCAAAATCAAGAAATCTAAGGGAAAAGTGGCAAACCACAAAAAAAGACCTTGACCATAAAAAGCTACTACAGTGACAGGGAAGACTAAGAGATAAACTCAGAATAAAAAGACAATAATGTGAAAATGGCTGCAAGCAAATCCTCAAAGTAAAACACTAATTGGACATAAACCCAACAAGAATTTCTGTAAGAGTTAAAGAAAGAGTTAAGTGGTGGAGGACAAATTAAAAAAAGAAATGAAAGTAATAAAGAAATGGAGAAAAAAAAGAATTAATAACTTGTTAAAAGAGGTACAAAAAATACTGATGAAAATAGTACCTTAAAAAACAGAATTAGTCTTATGGTAAAAGAGGCGCAAAAATTCACTGAAGAAAAGTACTCCTTAAAATGCTGAACTGGTCAAATAGAAAAAGAGGTACAAAAGCTCACTGAAGAAAACAATTCCTTAAAAATTAGAATTGGGCAAGTGGAAGCTAATGACCTCATAATACTTCAAGAAACAATAAGACAAAGTCAAAGAATGAAAAAAAATATAAGAAAATTGAGCTATCTTATTGGAAAAACTGACCTGGAAAATAGATCAAGGAGAGATAATTTAAGAATTATTGGACTACCTGAAAGCCATGATCAAAAAAGGAGCCTAGAGATCATAATTCAAGAAATCAGAAAGGAAAATGTCTCTGATATCGTTGATTCAGAAGGTAAAATAGGATTTTTAAAAATCTACTGATCAACTCCTGAAAGAGACCTCAAAATGAAAACTCCCAGGAATATTATAGTCAAATTCCAGGGTTCCCAGGTCAAGGAGAAAAGTATCCAGAAAGAAAAACAATTCAAATATCATGAAGCCACAGGCAACATCACACAAGATTTAGCAGCTTTCCATGAAAGAAGCAGAAGACTTCAAATATGATATTCCAAGAAGGATTATGAGCAAAAATAACCTACCCAGTAAAACTGATTATGTCTCTTCACAGGGAAAAATAGACATTTAATCAAATTGAAGGCTTTCAAGCATTTCTAGCGTGAGAAACAATGGGAGGAATTTTGTTTCCACAGGATTAAAAGTATTCCCATCTTTGACTAATGGCAGAATGTAAGTCAGAGGTGACTGGTTCTAATCAGAGTTGTGATCTAGCAGAACCAAGATTCTGATCAGATAAAAGGTTAGAAGCTTGTATGCATGCTTAATGAGATGTCTCAGCGGGGCATGACATGGGCAGTTCAGGAGGTTGCATCTAGGTGGGAGTTCGAATTGAAACAGTATAAAAGGGCTTGCATCTGTCTGAGTCCTTGTACTCCATTAAGGAAGCTACCCATTTATTCAGAAAGAATAAATGCAAAATAACGAGAACCTTCCTGACTTTCCAACAAATGTCATTTATGCCTAGACTAAGGATGTCTCCCACACTGATGAAAAGACCAGACCTGAATGGAAAATGTGACATTCAAACAGAAGACTCAAGAGAAGCATAAAAAGGTAAACATAAAAGAATAATCATAAAGGACTCAATAAAGTTAAACTACTTACGTTCCTACTATGGGAAGATGATAAAGGTAACTCCTAAGAACTTTTTCATATTAAGGGAGTCAGAGGAAGTCTATACAGACAGAGGGCACTGAGTATGAATTATGTTGGGATGATCTCCAAAAAAATAAAATAAAATGAAGGAATGAGAAAGAGAGATTCTGTGAGAGAATGGGAAAGGAGAGGCAGAATGGGTAAAATTTCTCACCCAAAAGAGGCAAACAAGGAAGAGCTTTTATAGTGGAGGAGAAAATGAAGGGATAGGAGTGGCAGGCAAGGCTTGAACTTCACTGTCATTGAAAATGATTTAAAAAGGGAAAGTGATTTAAAAAGGATCAACAGAAGGAAATAAGATAGAGGGAAATACACAATTAGTAATCATAACTGTGAATGTGAATGGGATGAGTTCACCCATAAACCAGAAGCAGACAGCACAGAATGGATTAGAAATCAGAATGCAACAATATGTTGTTTACAAGACACACACACGTGCACAGGGCTGGAGCAGAATCCAATATACTTCAACTGAAGTAAAAAAGGCAAGGGCAGCAATCATTATCTCTGACAAAGAAAAAGAAAAAATTGACCTAATTAAGAGAGATAATCGGGGAAACTATAGTTTGCTTTTAAAAATAAAGACAAACACAGTGAGGCTGAAGGAGGGAAGATGGCTGGAGTTCCTTGTCGCTCAGGAGGAAATTAAGAAGGACGAGGACAAGCCCACTGACCGGGATAAGAAGTCCCTATTTCTCCTGCAAGTCTTCACCACTAATAACAGATGACACCACCAAGTGGAAGAGTTCTCCCAAGGAAACGTGCCTTCTGGCGAGCTGCAGATCTACACCTGGATGGATGCAACCCTGAAAGAACTGTTTAGTTTAGTAAAAGAAGTCTACCCAGAAGTTCAAAAGAAGGGTACACACTTCAAGTTTGCTATTGTTTTTACAGGTCTTAAAAGACAGGCAGTACTACATCTGGCAGAAATGGGACTGATGACTCCATGATCCGACAATCTCAGAAGTTGCAAACAGGAGATTGTTTGGATATAGCCATCACTCTTCCAGATCAGCCCCATCTCCCTCAAGGTGCATGAGACCATATTAAACTTTGCTTACTGTTTCTTGCATTTGTTTGAGAGAAAAAAAAAGATAAACATAGACAATGAAGTAACATCAACAAATTTTATAATTTTTCAAAGGCCTCATTTCTTAAATATATAAGGAATTATGTAAAATTTATAAAAATAAGAGCCATTCCCCAATTGATTAATGGTTAAAGGATATGAACAGGCAATTTTCAGAAGAGGTAAGCAAAGCTCTCTAAAATCATGTCAAAAAATGCTCTAAATCACTATTAATTAAAGAAATGGAAATTAAATCAACTCTCAGGTACCATACCTTATACCCATCAGAAATAAAAAATGATGAAGGAGATGAGGAAAAATAGGTCCACTAACAGACTGTTGGTGGAGTTGTGAACTGGTTCAACCATTCTGAAAAACGATTTGGAAGTATGCCCAAAGGGCTAAAAAACAGTGATCCCCTTGATCTTTTTGATCCAGCAATACCACTACTACATCTGTACCCCCAAAGAGATCAAAGAAAAAGAAAAATATCTACAACAGCTCTTTTTGTCATGGCAAAGAATCAGAAATTGAGGAATGGCTGAGCCACGTGTGCCCTATGAGTATAATGGAGTACCGCTGTGCTATAAGAAATGACAAGCAGGGCGATACTAAAAAAGCAAAACAAAACATGGCAAGACATATATGAACTGATGCTATGTGAAGTGAGAAGAACCAGGAAATCATCACACATTGCAGCAGTAATGTCATGAAGAAGATCAAGCGTGAAAGATTTGGCTACTCGGATCAACACGATGACTCAAGCCAATCCTCGAGGACTCCTGATGAAGAAATGCTACCCGCCTGCAGAGAGAGAGACGATGAACTCTGAGTGAAGCCGAAGCATAATCTTCTTGCTTTACTTTTTATTTTGGTGATATGGCTGATGTTGAAATGTTTCTCATGATTTCCCATGTATAACTGATATCACATTGCTTGCCTTCTCAGTGAGTGGGGGAGGAGTGGAGGGAGAAAGAATTTGGAACTAAGAATTTCAAAATTAAATAATTTTTTAAAAAGAGATCATTAGTGACTATCTAGAAGAGGAAATGACTATGAAGAACTAGCATAGCTTTGCCAGACCAATCTCATTTCCATGCCCCCCTATCCCTCCCCCAGGATTAATAAACTAATAGCTAAGGAAAATGTTGTAGGTATTGTTTACTTAAGATTTTAACAAAAATATTTTTAAATGTCTCTCATCCTAGCTTTTTGGAAAAGATGGGAAAAATATAGGTTATGCTGGTACAAGGTCATCTAACTAAAGAATGGCTCTAGTGGTGTGCCTCTGGCAATCTGGACACACTTTCTGTCAATGACCTAGATAGATAAAAGTATAGACAGTATATTTATCAAAATCTGCAGATGACACAAAGATGGAAAGGATATTTGACACACTAAATAACAGGGATGACCCAAAAAGAACTTGATTGGCAGAATTTTATCTCAGATTCAGGAAACAATTTGAAAAGTTGACCTTCCAGAGTCTAGGCAACATTCACTCACTCAAAACATTTATTAAGGTAGTCAACTAACATTTAATAAGCACTATTATGTGCCAGGCATTGGGTTAAGCACAGGAGATACAAAGAAAGGTAAAAGACAACCCCCGCCCTCAAGGAGATCACTGTCTAACGAAGGACACGACATGCAAACAACTATGTGCAAGTAAGAAACATAAAGAATAAACTGGGGGCAACTAGGTGGTAAGTGAATAGAGCACCAGCCCTGACGTCAGGAGGACCTGAGTTCAAATCCAACCTCAGACACGTGACACTTAACTAGCTGTATGACCTTGGGCAAGTCATTTAACCCCGATTGCCTTGCCTTCCCCCCTCTCTCCCAAAAAATCTTTAAACTGGAGGTAGTCTTAGAGGGAAGGTACTAAAAAGTATAGAGGACTGGAAAAGGCTTCTTGCTAAAGGTGGGGCATTAGTTGAGACTAGAAGGAGGGCCAGACAAGCTAGGAGGTGGAGATGAAGAGGAAGAAAGTCATAGTCACTTTAAAATTTTCAGGGTTAAGAGATGCAACGTCATGTGGGAGGAACAGTACAGAGGCCAGTGTCACACTATGCTGCATACAGGGGGAGGTAAGAATTTTTTATTAATATACAGTCCCTTTTCACGGGATCTATGTAGTGAAATGAGACAAATATGTAGCTATAATACACATTATATATCATAAGTTCATTAGAGAGCTGCAAAATAGTACTTTAAATCATTATCAATCAGGGAAGGTTTCATGAAAGAGATGACATGAGAACTAGACAGAAATTCAAAAATTAGGGAAAAAATTTCAGGTTATAACTCTAATATCAGACTATTCCTCTTGACATGAGAACTATTTTCTGGGTACCTATTACGTCCCCAATGAGGATACCCTACAAACTTTAGTGGCTAGCTCATTTTGCTTCCTTCCAAATGCCTTCAGTTACCCTGCAAACATTCAGGCTAGCATGAGCACTAAGTACAGAAAATATTTAAGTCATCCAATAAAAATTAAAAAAGGATTCAGAGTCAAGTCTACAGTCAGTCAAGAAAAAAAAATCCTCTCCTACTTCCTACAGGATCCTTAGAATCCTTCTAGCTTATAGTATTTATTACTTGTGAAGTCTGGAGTTCCAAGGGTGCTGCCCTTTCTCATGCTGCTACCCACAGACTCCACCTTCAACCCTGTCCCAGACCAATTAGAGTTCTCATGGCTCACAATATTAGAGAATGTCAACATCTGGGTTTGCTCTTTCACGTCATGGCTTTGTGCCACTTGTTCCTCAATACTCTGATGTGTTTCAATATCAGCTCTCCATCTTCCTGCTGTTTCAGTGTCCCCATGTGACACAAGCTTCTTTCCTCTAGGGGCTTCAGAAATGCAGCAATGTAGGCCTCCTTCCATGTCCACACTGAACCTGGCATCTCCATTTTGCTCTGGTTCCCATCTCTCTCTGCTTTCCATGGCCTACTGTATCCTCCTTACTGGAAAGCAGCTTCCTTCATATATCTATATTTATCTCTTTATATGTATGTATGCATGTATTTGTGTGTGTCAAACACACATATTGCACAGCACAAAAGGAAAGCAGTGCTTACCTATTTCCTCTTAACGTGGATTCAGGTTACCCAATTTGAGGGCAAACTAGCTAGAGTCCTGTAGCCAGGTGGGAAACAAAAAGGTGACTGACCTATATTCCCTCCTTCAACAAAAAATCTAGGAAGTTCCCAGTGTTCAACCTCCACCATCTCTGATCAGAGGGCGGGAGGGGTCCAATGAGCAGGGGCTGAGTTTCAGAGCTGATGTGATCTTACAGAAGGATGAGTTTCTAGAGAAACTATTCAAACCTTGAAAGTGTAAACAAAGGATTGGCTGTGTTTTCAATGCACACCACCAGTACATTTTGGCTCGGACACAAAAGACATGCTAAGTAATATAAGAAAAGGTAGTGTAGCAACAGACTGTGGAGAGTTTTGAACGTCAGGCCAAGGAGTTTGAACTTTATTTAATGTAGTCAACAGGAAGCTACAGAAGATTTGGAGCAGTGATCATTACAGATCACAGACAACAGAAGCTTATTTTGGCAGCAGTGTAAAGAACAGACTGGATAAATAAAGCATGCAAGGGAAGAGACCTGCTAGAAGCTCGAGGGGGATAATGTAAAGGGCACCGCATACTGCAAAGAGATATATAAACGTCATGTATCACTAGATTTCAGTAGGGCCTATACTAGGATCATGAGGTTTGGGAAACAAAGGAGAGAAGATTATCAAAGAGGTGGAATGGACAGGAATTAATTGTATATAAGTAGTCAGGGAGGAAAAAAGTCAAGTAAGAAGCCTAAGGTTACAAAACATGGAAAACAAGGGGATACAGTGGTACCCCTGGCAGAACTAACCAAGCCAGGGTGAAGAGAAGTTTAGTGGGAGAATCATGACTTCAGAAGATGAAGAGTGAGGCAAGCCCCCCACCATTCTGCAGAGAAATGGTAAAGAAAGGGGTGGAATGACGTACTCATTACCAATGTGTTCATTGGTTTTGCTGGATTATATTTGTTAAAAGTGGGTTTCTTTGGTGTGGAAGGGAAAGAGTTGTTAGTGGGACAAGAGAAAAAAATTTAAAAACACTATTCAGGAAAGGGTTAATAAGAGCATTTACAAGCTCCCAAATGGTTTTGTCACCAAAAAATGGTCAAGAATAACAATTTCTGCTCTAAAGAGTTGCAGATCATTTGACATTCTAAAACCATCCACCGCCAAGGCAAAAATTATAAAAAAATTACCAGTATTATTCATATCAAATCGCATCATTCTTTCAAATGACTGAGCTCCTACAATGTACATGTCACAATATATCCAAAGACTGAAGCCACATTAATGTCAGGCATACCTGTGAACAGCTCATTTAAAATCTGATAAAAAAAACAGCAAAGCACGGTAGCACTTGATTTTCTCAACTTAAAATTAGGATAATTTTCTAAGCTCCTTAAGGGCAGGAACTCTTCTTTTTATCCCTTTCAATCTCTAGTGCTTTGCACATTGTAGGTATTTGTTAAATTCTGTACTTTGAAGATGGGAAGCAACGTGTATGGTTATTTTTCTTTCTTTTTTTTTTTGGAGGGGGAAGGCAGGGCAATTTGGGTTAAGTGACTTGCCCAAGGTCACACAGCTATTAAGTGTTAAGTGTATGAGGCTGGATTTGAACTCAGGTCCTCCTGATGCCAGGGCTGGTGCTCTATTCACTCCGCCACCTAGCTGGCCCCCAACATGTATGATTATTAAAAGCACATTTTAATTTTAATTTTGGCAAATGTAAAAGTTTTAAAATGACATCATCTGTGAGCTACAATATTTTTGCTATTTAGCTAACCTATTTTTAGCCAAGCAAAATTCTACTGCAAGATATAAGAATACACATTCTACTCTAATTAAGCCACTATGTTTGGCAGCCAAATATTCTGAATATATCAATGTGTTAATATGTATATGATAAGACTACCATTTCTATTTTATGAAGCAATCATCTAATTCCCAAGTGAAAACTAATTCCTAGTACAACCACTGTTAACATTTTCTAAGAGACTACAGTCATATTTTACGATTACTAATATACTTCTAACAAATTCATAGTGAAGTTAAAAAAGAAAAAATGATAGCAGGGGTTTAAAAAAACACATACACCTTGTTACTACAGCCCATACTCTTTACTTAGAGAGGGACAGAAAAAGATGTTTATTCCCCAAGAGACCATATTCCCAAAACAATGAAGAAAAAGGTATAAGTCCCCTTCCCCTCCCCCCTTTACATTCTAAAACACAAGACAAGATTTTTCTGCTAATTCTAATAAATACTAGGAAATATTAGAGTAGGCATAAAAGTAGATCTCACTGGCGCACAGCCCACTCTATCTAGAAATGTCCCCTTTGCTTTGATTCCCAGGTGGCCCCATTAATAGGACCCAGGACATGGTTAACAGTTTTTCTACAGTTTGACTACTCTATCAACTTGAAACTTCCATCACTGAAGACAAGTAGCAGCAGCCCCAAATATGGCAAAATCTGTAAGAAAAGAATTCTTAGCAACTAACACGTATGTAGCACTTGCTTGTGCCAGGCACTGCTCTTAGCACTTTACAATTCTCTCCTGACTCCAGGCCCGTGTTCTATCCATTGTGCCCACCTAGCTGTCTAGCATCTGATATCTTTGGGGCTCAAAATTTTACAATCAAGGCAGGCGGTCTTCCACAACAGTTAGTATTTTCTATATTATTAACAGGATGGTTTATTTCTTCCCCTTTATTTATGATCCTATTTCTAAAGTGGGATTTAACCATATATATTCTTAAATGTTTTCTCACTGGGTTCATCATAACATTCCACAAATCAGGGATGTCAAACTTGAATAGAAACTGAGCCCTGCTGGCCACCTACTCAGAAAAACTCAAATTAACATTATCTATGGTGTATTGGATTTTTATTTATTTTATTAAATATTTCTCAAATTACTTTTTAATCTGGCTTGGGCAGCCCTAGGAAGTATTTTACAGCCCCCAAGTTTGACACCTCTGCCCTAGATCCCATAAATGGCAAGAGGTGTGAAGTCAACTCAAATCCTTTATTCCAGTGGAGTAATTATTTAACCAATAAAATTGAATACTGAGTCACCCAGCTTATACTGTTTTCACTTCTGAGAGACAAAGCAGTAAAATGGTTGAAACACAAGAAGGAGCCACAACTTTTAAGAGGCAGCCTGATATAGTAGAGAGCTAGATTTGGAGACGGGAGACTTGAGGTAGTAAGAGAATACTTAGCCACTCTTAAGGAATTCAAGTCACCAGGCCCAGATAAATTACGTCTTCCAGTCCAGAAAAAGAACGGCACATGTGACTGCAGAAAAACAGACACTGATCTTTAAAAGCTCAAGTTAAATAGAAGGACCACAAGATGAGGGAAAGAGAAAAGTCTATGTAAAGTATAGGCCAGAGAGCTTGTCATAGCTTTGAAAGGATCAATAAGAAAGAATCCCTAGAAAGGGAACCTGTGATCACAACAGCCAGCACAGCTTCATGCAGCATAGCTATCCCTCCAGACCTCATTTACATTTATGCAGCCCTCATTACGAGCCAGTCACTGTGCTGAGTGTTTTGCCATCATCTCCTAGAAGGCTGGTGCAATTATTATCCTCATTTTACAGAAGAGGAAACTAAAGAAAACAAAGGTTAAGTGACTTGCCCAGGGTCCCAAAGCTAATAAGTGGCTAAAGCTGGATTTGAACTCAAATTCCTTGTGACTCACAGGATTACTAAACTAAAAGATTAGGGGAATTACTCTGCATGTAGTATACTTCAAGTTTTGCAGAAACAAACAATAAAAAAACTTAATAAAGTATCTCATACTAAAACCAACAGATATGGATAATATAATCAGATGAGTTCAGAATTGGCTCGTCCAGCCTCAAAGCTGTTAATGATTTAGTGCTAAGTGGCCAGTTTCTAAGAGTCCCTCAGGGATCTATATGTGGCCCTGTGCTAGTTACACTATTTATTAACTTGGATAAAAGGCATAGATGATTGCTAATCAAATTTTCAGGTTACACAAAGTTGGGAGGGAGAGTTAACATGCTGCATGGTCAGGATACAAAAGTTTCTTCATAGTCTAGAGCATTAAGTTGAATCTAACAGGATGAAATAAAATAAGGATAAATATAAAGTCTTGCACTTCGGAACAAAAAAAATCAATTCCAAAATATAAGACGGAAGAGGCATAAAGAGATATCAGTTCTGAAGATTGTCCTCGGGTCTGAGTGGACTGCATGCTCAATAGTAGCCAACAACGTGTGTGTTGTAGCAGCTAAGAGAACTAATGCAATCTTGGCAGTATTAGGAGAGGCATAGCTTCCAGGAGCAGAAGTGATAATCCCAATGGATTCTGGCCTTGTCAGATCTCATTTGGAATATTGTCTTCAGTTCTCAGTACCATGGTTTAAGAAGTATGTTAACAAACAAGGGTGTCCAAAGGAATGTAACCAGGCTGGTGAAAGGACCTGAGTTTATGAACTTTGAGCATCAATTCAAGGACTCAAACATGTTTAGCCTGGAGAAGGGAAGACTGGGGAGGGAATCTGATAACCATGATCAAGTATATGAAGGAGTATCATGTCATGGAGAGATGAGACTTGTTCTGTTTGACCCCAGAGGGTCCAAAAAGATGCAAGGGGTAGAAGTTGCAAAGAATCCAAGATAGCCTCGATGTCAAGAAAAAACATCCTAACAGGAGCTGTCCAAAAGTGTAATGGGTCTTCCAAACAATGTTGTGAGACCACTTATTGAGTATCATAGTATATATCAGTGGTTCTCAACCTGTGGGTCGTGACCTCTTTGGGGGTTGAACGACCCTTTCACAGGGGTCACAGGGGTCACCTAAGACCAAGACACCACTCCTCTATCCGTCTCCAGGCAGGTCTGCCCACATGCAGATACGCCCACATACAAGTATTAAAGGGCCGCGGCATTAGGAAGGTTGACAACCACTGGTATATATATGGACTCTTGTTCAGGGCTGAACTCTAGGGCTGCTGAGGTCCCTTCCAACACTCAAATTTCTGTGATTCTGTAGATTAAGTTCCACCTCTGACACATTTGAGTGATGTAGCAAAAGGCAAGGCATCTCTGCCTTGATTTTCTCATTTGTGAGTGGTCCTACTAATATCTTTATTAAAAGCTGATCAGCAAGGGGCTCTTTTATCAGCAAGACACTCAACTGTAAAGAACAGGCACAACATGGCTGGGGAATGTTTCACCAAAGAACTTAAGATTTCACTGGATACTATGATGCAATACTCAAAGTGAGTATTAGCTTTCTTTTCTGTCAAGTTGAGGGGACAAGGGAAGGAGGCCGGACTAAAATGACTTCTAAAATCCTTTTCTGTTCCAGCCTTATGACTGCTATGGTTTAATATTCTACATGAAAAGCATTCTGATAGAGGAAAGAAGGCTGGACTAGGTATCAAGAAAGCTGTGCAAGTCCGAGTTCTGATATCTGGTAGCTGTGTGTGTTCATTTTTCATCTATAAAACAGGACTGGCAACACTGGTACTACTTACCTAACAAAGCTATTGAAGCAAGTGCTTTATAAACCCTGAAACAATAGAGAAATAGTAGCAATATTATGTGACATGATGGATTACGCCAAATACAGCAACCAGATTTCTCCACTGCTACAAGTATAGCTCAAGTAATTCAGGGAAAAATAATCCCTAGAGAGCAAGGATGCATATTTGATTGAGCTGCTGAAGGAAGTTAATGATCCCTTCAAAGTTACTTAAACAACAAACAACCTTCATTTCTCTACATGTAAGCCTTTACACACATCCTGGCTCCTTACTCACATGAAAGGCTCACATATATGAACTATTATTCTTCTATAACTTGAAAATGTTGTGCTCAAAATGTATGATAGATTAAAGAAAAGTGTGAAAATGCCAACACATCCCTACGTCAAGGATAAGAAAGTCCTATTCTCTACCTTTAGGCTGAAGGGCAGTAAAAACATATGTATTCAACTGAGGGACAGGTTGCAATATTCTGAAAAAAACTGGTTAAAAAATAAATAGGTCAATGGCACAAACTAGATAAGGGAGAATCAGAAACAATGGAAACTCAATAATCCAATGTCTGATAAAGCAGAAAACACCATTTATTTCATAAAAACTGGTGGGAAAATTGAAAAGTAATGTGGTAAAAATTATGCTTACACTAAACTCTACATAAATTATACAATATATTTAAATGGATATACAACCTTAATATTAAAGATCACACTATTAAAAAAACAGCAACAAAAAGCAAAGAAACAGAAGAAAAGTAAGTCACATACCTCTCACAGCTCTGGGTAGGAGATCTATTCTTAACCAAACAAGAGATAGAGGCAATTACAAAAGATAAAATAGGTAACTTTGATTACTTGAAACTGAAAAGCTACTACAGAAACAAAATCAAATCATTAGGGAACACAAAAATAGTGCTTTGTTTTGTTTTTTTTTAAGAGACCATATGTGAAGGAGGGTTCATTATTTTTCCAAAAACCTTTTGGTTTTCCAAAGGGGGAAAAAAAAAAAAGGAGGTGGTAGGAAAAAGGAAAAACTGTTTTCCTGAACTATGTTATTTAACTAAACCAAAAATTATGAGTAAACTTCTAAGGGGCATAAAAGCATTACAAATTTGCAAAGAAATGAAAAATTTTTTTTCCTTGCAAACTAACTTTCCACCTCTTCAAAACTTCCAAATTTTACATCTCTTTTTAAAATTATAAACTAGCATAATATTCTACGTATGTTTGTAAATGCTTTATAAAATCATGTTTTACTAAAAAAAATTCCATGAACAAAAAAAAAAGGAATTGAATTTGTCACAATAAAATAAAAATTTCACAGTGAAATGAATGATCTTGATGTCCGCTATTATTTTTAAAAATTTCTTGGTACAAATTCAACAACATAAGCAAATTCAATACATTTATTAAATGCCTACTGTAAACAGGTCACTGTGTGTATACATCTAGTATGAAGTTTAGGTAACAGAGCTGCTTTATTCTTCATTCCAACTTCACCGCATCTTTCACATACACTTCCTTCTCCACTTACAGGACCCTATCCTAGTTACCTCACTGAGACAATGGCAACAGCCTACTCAGTGGCCATTCTGACTCAAGCCTCTCCTTTTCAAACCACTTCAGAATGTGATAAATTCTGTTAAGGTAGAAATGACAAACTTTTGGCAATCAATTGATTGGACATATGGGCTGAGAATGAAGAGTCAAGGATGACACCAAGGGTGCAAGCCTAGGGGGCTGGAAGGATGAGGATGCCCACTTTAGCAAGGAGGAGTTTAAAAGAGGGTCAGAATCAGATTGATTAAGCGTCTATGCTCCAGGCACTGCATGCAAGAAGGGCGTAAGATATTCTCTGTCCTCAAGGAGCTCATAACCTAACGGGGAATACAATACATAAAAAGAAGCTCAAAAGCAGGGAGGTGAAGGAGTTTACCCAGCCTAGGGGAGGGAGAATGATGAAGTCAAATAGCCCAGGTGGAAGATGATGTGAGAAGTGTGAGATTTCTGAGCTGACTACATCTTGCAGAATGATCAGTTTCTGGAGATGATGAAGTCCAGGAAAGCAGCCAGGTAGGAAATGATCAAGGGAATTTCCTGGTACTCCCATTAAATAGTGAAGGATCTGAGAGAAGCTTTCCAATATCCATCTTCCACCCCCTCAAACTGGAGAGAAGAACCGAAAGGGCAGGGAGAACTGAGATGTATAAGTTTCTGAATTTATTTTATCTTGTAAAAGGATGAATTTCTCTGGAGATAATGAAGTCTAGGAAAATATCTGAGTAGGAAATGATGAGGGGAACTCCCTGGGTGGCATCCTTAAATAGTGGAGGAATCTTGTAAGACCTCTCTAATGGGAGAATTTGTGATGAAAGATAATGTGTTATTTTTGTTGTTCTGTTTTCAGTTGTGTCCAACTCTTCAGGATCCCATTTGGGATTTTCTTGGCAAAGACACCAGAATGATTACCTTTTCCAGTTCATTTTACCAATGAGGAATTGAGATAAACAGGGTTAAGTGACTTGCCCAGAGTCACAAAAATGAGTAAGTGTCTGAGGCTAGATTTGAATTTAGCAAGAAGAGTCTGTCTGACTCTAGGCCCAGCACTCTATCTATTATGCTACATAGCTGCTCAATAAATTATAGTCTAGACATATTGAATTTGAGATGTCTAAGGGACATTCAATTCAAAATGTTAAAAAAAAAACACCCCATGATATGGGACTGAAGCTCAGGAAGAAGGTTAGGACTGGATAGATCTAGTAATTATTTACATAGAGATAACCGAATCCAAGGGAACAGATGAGATACACCAAATAAGATAGCATAGAGCAAAAAGGTCCAAGATAAAACCCTGGGAAACACCCATAGTGGATGTGTCATGGATGAAGAACAAGCAAAGAAAACTGAGAAGGATGGGTCAGATAGGAGAACAAGAAGAGTCACAAAACACCTGCTGCTATTAGGGCATTTTCAGTCTTCTTGGATTCTACATGACCCCATTTGGGATTTTCTTGGCAAAGAAACTAAGATGGTTTGCTATTTCCTTTTCCAGCTCATTTTATACATGAAGAATTAAAGGCAAAGAGCGTAAAGTGACCTACTCAGGATCACAAAGCTAATAAGTGTCTGAAGCCGCAACTGAACTCACAAACATGAGTCTTCCTGACTTCAGCCCTAGCACTCTATTCACTGTGCCACCTAGCTGCACCTACAAAACACTAGAGAGAAAAAAATGGTAATTAATAGTTAAAGTGCTAAAAAGGACTTGATCTAGGGTTTTGTGTTGGGAAAATATTGTGACAGGGTAGAGGGAGTAAGGCTCTGAAAACAAACGTTACCTATTTTGCCTAAGACTGGCCCGTTTGTACTCCATTCATTAATACATACCCTTAAAACAGTTCTTCACTTGCCACCTGTGTATAATTTTGTTCTCCTAAACTTAGAGGATAGAGAATAGAGGTCAATTACATTCTTTGTTCTCTTACACCATTCTACCAGTACCCAATAATATAGTATAGTAGGTAGGCGTGGGGAACCTGGGGGCAGCTTTCTGACTGAGTTCAAGTTTTATAGAACCAGTCCTATTAAGGGGATTTGTTCTGTGAAGTTTGGATGCAGTCAAAGGGCTGCACTTGAGGACCTAAAGGGCCACATGTGCCCTTGAGACCGCAGGTTCCCCACCCCTAGATTATATTATATACTCAATACATTTTCCCCAACATTTACTAAAGTAATGGAGAAAATGGAGAGTGGGAGTGGAGGAAGATGGGGGGGAAACACTGGCGAAAAAGTTATTTAAAAGAAAAAAAAAGGAACTGTGTGGTAACTATCCAATAGCAGTTTGGAGCTTCCAAACTATAATCTGGAAATACACAATTCAAAAAACTGCCACGATATACCAAGATATACTGGTGCTCTCTACATCCCTTCCATAAACAAGTTTGTCTAAAGCTATAAGCATCTCAAGTAACAAGTACTCAGGTTAGTTTGTGAAATGTCATATTGCAAGACAGATTACATTCCATCTGATCAGTACTACAAAGCTGTTTTTTTCAGAGGTAGGCTGGGGTAGTGGAATGTGAAATTCAATCATTCAGAAAGAGGTACAACAAATTCCAATATTTATATTTCTAAAATAAACAAATAGCATTATTTTTACATAATGAAAGAACCATATCAGAGACAAATCAGATGCACAAAATACTGAGCATATTATATAATAATATCTATAGAGGGTAACAGATCAAATGAATATATAAAGTGATTTGCAAACCTTAAAGCATTATGTAAGTGTTAGCTATTATTATCGTCATTACTCTGGGTCATTTGGTGTAGGAACAAAGAGACTTAAACACCTAAATATAATGTCAATACATCAAGGAAAAAAAGCTAAATTATATAAGCAGTGAAGCAGCAATACATACACATGCATCTATTTTTAAGAATTTCAATTTTCAAAAAGTTTTTTTTTTAAACTTAGTAATTAAAAGGATAGGCTAGCCATCTGTTATTTGGATAATTAATGGACAAAGGAACATCTCATACCCCCAAAATCAAATATAATAATATCACTGAATAATTCAGTGATTAAAAAATATATAAGTAAAAAAACAACTTTGTATACTGATTTAGGAAAAGATCATTTTTACTGAAACCTATCAGTTCATATAAACCAACTTCAGCCAATGTAAAAAAAAATCCCAAAGTAATACTAACAATGCAATCAAATACTTCAGATAACACAATCTGAGCAAAATGAAATATTCACAAGAAGGGCGGGTTGGAAGAAAATCCCACAAAGAATCAGTTAACATCCATTACTAGGTACCTTCATTCTATTCACAAAACAGGAACTGCTGGTTCTTCTGGTTTAACTAAACTAGTTAAAGGATAACATATGTTTTGCAGTTGCTGTTCAATAAAATATCACTAAGACACTTTTTATGAGCGGGGCAATTCATAAAAAACAACTTAACTTTCATGCTATCTAACATACTAGGGGAAAATGTTAGTCATGCTATTAAGTCTAAAATGACAACTCAGTGGATGGAATGTTGCACGTTCAGGCAAATAGTGGGTTCCAAGTAAGACTTCTATGTGGACAGGGAAAAGAGGGTTACATCAGGAAGTGAATGGCAGAAATCAAAAGACATCAATCAAACCTAAAAAGTAAACTGTCACTATAAAGTAAAAAAAGAGCAAACTCCTTCCTCACACACTAAAAAACTGATGTTTCCTATAGTCTCCTACGGTGTTAAATAAAAAAGAAGATAAGAATGACAATTACAGCAGAAACTCAGCTGGTTAATTCATGGAATAGCTGCTGATAACGCCAGAAGAAAGCCACGGTGAGTAAGAAAAAGTTCTCCATTCTTCAAAACTCTCCAATTTCAATAAAGACAAAAGAAAAACAAATAAATAAGCACCTACTGCACACACAAGGCACTAAGCAGGAAGGAAACAAGCATTTATTAAGAACCTATTATGTACTAGACACTGTACTAAATGCTTTATAAATATCATCTCATTTGATAATATAACAATAGACAGGTCTAAAAAGGTATAAAAAAAATAAAATAGTCCCTGCCCTCAAATAACTTACATTCTACTGGAGAATACAATTCATATATAGTCAAGAGTAACAGGAGGTAATCCGAGGAGGCAGAGAACATGAGAAACTGGGGAGACTTTACAAGTGGCACCAGAGCTGAAACCTTAAGTAAAATAAAAGATTATGAGAAATAAAGATGCCGCCCTGTAATGTTCCTTCCAACCCTAAATCTACTGTCCTTTGATCTAGCAGTGGGCTACTGAAAATTTTTAAAAGGGAGCTGACATGGTTGACTTCTGCTGTATGGGTTACTCAGACACCTACACAGGATAGAGTACAGAAAGAACAGGCAGGGAGATTCAAACAAATTATTATTACAGTCTATTTGGGAGGTGATGAGAGACCTGATAATTAGGTCGTGACAATATGACAAAGAGAGAAAAGGAATGGACCAAAGATGTGGAGCTGAATGGCACTTGGCAATTGCTTAGATTATTGGGATAATACTGGTGAAAGAAAAATCTAGGAAAACTTCTAGCCTTAACAGAATTAGGTAATGAAGAAAATCCCCATCACCATATCATAAATCTTATGTGCAGTTCTAGAAGCTAAATTTTAGGAAGGATTCTGATCAACTGCAAATTGTTCAGAGGAAGGCAACTACAGTGGTGAAGGTGTTTGAAGGAAAAAGGAACGTTTAACCTCAAGAAAGATAGAAAAATTGTCTTTAGGCATAAATGACTTTAAGTATTTGAAAATTCTCTTGGAGAAGAGGGAATATTCATTTTCCTTGGATCTTGAGAGGCAAAATTAGGGGAAAAATACAAGTTTCAGAGGTAAATTTAGGTTATGGGTGAGGAAAAAATTGAAGAAATGAGTCAATATTTATATAATTGTATCCAAAGTCTATCAATCAGTGTATAGCAATTTACTGTCCACAACTGTCCACATTAGGATGGTCTAGATTCCTTTAAAACACAGAAATATAATAACAGAAATATGTCTAGAGAAGTTTGAAATAATGTCAGTTTAAACTGCTTAAAACCTGCCTTATTATAAGCAGAAGTATTAAAAGTAATTTCATTAACCATTGAGCTACACTGATCTTAAAGGTCACTTACTACCAGCTCTAATATTCCATGAATGTGTTTACTGAATACTAAGTAATGGTTCATGATGATCATGTTTCTGATGCTCAGAGATTTTTAAAGGGATAATCTAACCATTGTCTTCATCCTATCTCCTCAGTTTATATTCAAAACTATGAAAGGAACTGCTCCTTATCAGACCAAGCAATGCTATCAGAAAACATTAAGTAATATTAAATTACCTTCTCATCCCTCAATGCCCATAACCAGCTTAATTCTCTCAATTGGGCTATGCCACCAAAGACAAGGCAGAGTATGTAATTTTTACATCTGTATTCAGAGAAAGGATACGGACAAGCTGGAAGACGCTGATATGAGAGTACCCAGTAAAGTGAGAGTTCCTGAGAATATGTGATATAATAATTGTTAAAAGAATATGGAGATACTTCATTTAGAGAAGGGAAGACTTGGAAAAGGGGAGAAAGGCTTATGGGTTGGTTGCTTTCAGGTATGTGAAAGGCTGTTATATGGAATAATAACAAGCATCTATCTATTGTTTGTGAGTATGGAACTACATCAAGGCACAGTGACGCAAATAAAAATTAAACAAGCCCTACTCTAAAAGGAGCTCATATTCTCTGAGACAGAAAAACACATACACAGACAAGTAAACAGAAAGTATACAAAGCAGATTCAAATTTTGGTACCGGGCGAACACTAAAAGGGATATCTGTCTGTAGGAGATGACATCTGAGTTGAATTTTGAAGGGAGCTAGGGATCTTAAGCAGTAGAGGTGAGGAGGGATAGCATTCCAGGTATGGAGAAGAGCCAGTATAAAGAAAAGCACAGAAGTAGCAAGGGGAAATAGGCTGGTTTGGCCATGATAGTTTAAGGAGGAGTTGATATGAAATCAGTCTATTAAAGGTGAAGGACTTTTAAGTGACAAATAAAGAAGTTTATAACTTGTCGTAGAAACAATATAAAATCAGTGAAGCTTCTTGATCAAGGGTGCATGTGGAGAACAGACTGAAGACAAGAGAAATCTGAGATAAGACAAATTAGGCTGCCACTGCAAAAATCCAGGGGATAGGTAACGAAGACCTGAGTTAGGGGAGAGAGTGTATGGTGAGAAGGGTAGGAATATGAGAGCTGCTGTGCAGATAACATGAACAAAACCTTAGCAACTAATTGGATAGGTCAGGTAAAGTTGAGGGACAGCTAAAGAAGAATGAAGAGAAGATGATTTTCTAGTTGTAAGCCTAGGTTCCTAGAAAGTTGTGCCTTTGACAGAAAAGTTGGTAATAAGGGTCAGTTTCATGGTAAAGATATTGAATTCTGGTTTTAGACATGCTGATTTTGAGATGCCTATGATATAATATGCCTACATAGGCAAAGTTGTTACAGCAGGCACTTGATGATACGGGAGATATGCCATTTGCTTTGAGATAAATGAATACATGAGAATTGATAAGATCACTAAGAGGAACATAAAGAGAAAAGAGAACCCACTGAGAATAAAGCTTGGAGAAACTGTTCAATTTACTTGGGTACCATAAATCCAGATGTAGAAACAGTGAGTAGAGACTGCAGAGAGGTAGATTTAGGGTCAATGTGAAGAAAAACTTCCCAACAACAGTTACATAAATATAGGCTGGGCTATCTTTGTAAGTAGCTTCCTCCCCCTTTTTCCTCTCAGTCCCCCCGGTCTTCAACCAGACACTGGACAACTCTTAGCCCACCTTATTGGGGATGTTGCACAAAGGACACTAGTTCAGTTATGTGTTGGGTGAGACATCCTCTGAGTTTCCTTATGCTATTAGATTCTGTGACTGATATGATACTCTCAACTGCAAAGGTGTCAAATACACAGGACACAGCTGACCAGAATAAAATGCAATTGGGAAATAATTAGCAAAATAAACAAAAATACAATAGATGCAGTTTTCCAAGTCAGTGTGCAGCCTCAGGAATCCTCACGCACGGCTTCAGCGGCCCTCTTCCCATTTGAGTTTGACAGCGCTGCTCTACAGAATGTGCTGCGCCCTAAGACTGTTAGAAACTTAGGGGCCTGTCTCCAGTTGTCCTGATCTGTATCCTGCCACTGGACCCAAAGGCTCTGGAGAAGAAAATGAAGCTGGTGACGCTGTTCAGCCCTGCCTCACTTAAATCCAATTCACTTGCAAGTCAAGACATCAGCTTCCTGATGTCATGATCTTCTGCAAGAATGAAAGACAAAGGGTGGCTAGGTGGCACAGTGAGTAGAGCACTGGTCCTGGAGTCAGGAGGACCCGAGTTCAAATGTGACCTCAGACTTGACACATTTAGTAGCCATGTGACTTTGGGCAAGTCACTTAACCCCAATGGCCCTCCAAAAAGGAAAAAAAAAAGAATGAAAGACAAACAACAACAACAACAACAACAACAATCAGACGCTTAAGTCCATATGTGATTTATGGTCTCCCTAAAAAAATGTCAAAAAGAAAGCTTCATATGCTTTTAGATATCTTTAATTTCTGCCTCTGAAAATTGCCTGTTCATATCCTTTGACCATTTATCAATTGGGGAATGACTTGTATTCTTATAGATTTGACTCAATTCCCTGTATATTTTAGAAATGAGGCCTTTACCAGAGACACTGGTTGTAAAAATTCTTTCCCAATTTCCCACTTCCTTCTTAATCTTGGTTACATTGGTTTTGTTTGTACAGAAACTTTTCAATTTAATGTAATCAAGATTATCCATTTTGCGTTTCATAGTGCTCTCTAACTCTTCTTTGGTCATAAAGTCTTCCCTACTTCATAAATCTGACAGGTAAACTATTCCTTGTCCCCCCGATTACTTACAGTATCAGTCTTCATATCTAGATCATGCACCTATTTAGAGGTAGAAATTAAAGTTATCTATAAGCGTATGAAAAAATGCTCTAAATCACTACTGATTTGAGAAATGCAAATTAAAACAACTCTGAGGTACCACATCTTACCAGTCAGATTGGCTAAGATGACAAAACAGGAAAATGAGAAATGCTAGGGAGGATATGGAAAAATTGGAACACTAATGCATTGTTGGTGGAGTTGTGAACTGATTCAACCATTCTGGAGAGCAATCTGGAACTATGCCCAAAGGGCTATAAATAACTGCATACCCTTTGACCCAGTAATACCACTTCTGGGGCTGTATCCCAAAGAGATCACAGAAGTGGGAGGAAGACCCATATGTACAAAAATATTTATTGCAGCTCTCTTTGTGGTGGCAAAAAGCTGGAAATTAAGGGGATGCCCATCAATTGGGGAATGGCTAAACAAGTTGTGGTACATGAATATAATGGAATACTATTGTGGTATAAGAAATGAGGAGGAGATGGACTTCATATTTACTTGGAGAGGCTTATACAAACTGAGGCTAAGTGAGAAGAGCAGAACCAGGAAAAATTTGTACACAATCACAGGCACATCATATGTGTGACGACCAGCTTTGATAAACTGGACTCTTCTCAGCACAATTATAAGACAACTCTACAAGTCTCAGGATGGAAGGAGATATCTACATTCAGAGAAAGATCTAGAAAGAACAGGGTTTAAATGGAGACTGAAGCAATCTACAT
>CM053584.1:33810398-33835370 GCA_028627135.1 Pseudochirops cupreus
CTATAGTTTAAATGGAGACTGAAGCAAAACACGCTATCGTTGTCTTTCATGTCTGGTTTTGCTTTTTTTTTTTTTCTTTTCCCAGTGTTCACTCATTGGTTACAACCCTTCTATATGACCAAACTGTTGTACAACGTGAAAGGATTTGCAGGTCCTATACATGATTGCACGCCACCATGGGCGGGGGGGGAAAGGAGGGGAGAAAATCTGAAACTCAGATGATTGTGGAACTGAATGTTGTAAATTAAAAGTAAATAAGTAAATTAAAAAAAAAAGAAATGAGTTTGTATGGTTGAAAAGGAATATTTAATAAGTAAAATCACTCGGGTTCACAACCTTTTCTCTCTCATACCATAACTCTACTACCAATTGTCAATCAGTTGCCAAGTTTTGGTTGTTTTTATCTTAACATTTATTGAATTCATCCTTTTTCTCTAATCACCCACCACCACCCTTGTTCAGTACTTCACACCTCACCTAGCCACAGATTCCCACATGGCTTCTCTACTTCCATTCTAGTCTCTCCTACCCCATCCACCCCACCTCTCACCCCCAACTTCTCCTACATAGCTGCCAAATTGAATCATGTCAGCTTCCTACTTAAGAATTTACATTATAAACTAATAACAGTAATGGCTTATCCACTCATCTTCATCCATTGTAATTTTAAAAAATTCCAAGTGTAGAGACTGCTCTTCTATTTTCTCCACTTAGCTTAACTTTTCATGTTTATATTCATTTGCCATTTTTAGTAGGGCAGCTAGGTGGTACAGTAGATAGAGCAACTGAGCCTGGAGTTAGGAAGATATATGAGTTCAACCCAACCTCAGACACTAGCTGTATGACTCTGGGCAAGTCACCCCTGTTTGCCTCAGTTTCCTCATCTGTAAAATGAGCTGAAGAAGGAAATGGAAAATCACTTGAGCATCTTTGCCAAGAAAACTCCAAATGGGGTCATGAAGAGTCAGAAACAACTGAACAACAACAACAACAACAAAAATTTTTAATGGCACAGTATTACTGTTGTGTTACATTGATACCACAATTCAACTCTTCATCAACTGTTGGATATGTGATTTGTTTATTGATACTACAAAATGCTAGCGGGGGGAGAGAGAGCGCTTGGCTAAATTTGAGGAAAAATATACTAGCTGTTCTCTAGAAGTAGAATGGGATGATATGTAAGAAGTATAGCTGTCACTAGAGGTCTTCGAGTAGAGACTTTTTTATTATGATTGTTACTGAAGAAATTTTTGTTCAGGTATGTTTTGGGCTAGTTGACCTCTTGAGATTCTGTGAACCAAAGCATCTATGAATGGATCTTTTAAGTCTCTTCCATTTATTTCTGATTCTGATTTTTATATTTTTAGTAATAGGTTACTTGGGTCAAAGAGTATGATTAGTTTTCACTAATCACTCTGATTGCCAGATTACACATCAAAATTATTTTCCGCAGTTTAAAGCTTCTTTAGGCTAGGGAATATGATTTTTTTTTTAATTCTGTTTATCCCCAGTGACTAGGACAGTCATTTGTGGCCTTTGAATTGAATTGCTTTTACTCTTCTGTGAACTATATAGTGACATACTTGTTTCTCTAAAGCTCTGTCTATTTTGAGTTTTGTTACCATTATTATTTTTGGTTGTGTATGTCGTGCTGTATTTTTACTCCAGTCTTATAATTTGTATATCTGATGATTAGAAAGGGTAAACAGCTTTTTAGTTAACTACAGTATGAGCTGATTCTTTTATAAACCATCTGCATATATATGTGTGTGTGTATACATGTATATATATACATATGTGTATATATATACATATATATACACATATGTGTATGTATGTATATTTATTTATTATAGAGCCACTTGAGAAAGGGTTTTATTCTTATCAGTTCCTTATATTCTAGATGCCAGATTTAGTATTTTCGCCAGTCTTTTTTTCCTTTTAAATTGTTTGATAAATTTTTGGTTTTCATCATAAAATTTTTAATTGAATTGGTTTTTCAATAACTTCATTTGTTTGATAAATATTTCTCTTTCCATCTTCACTTCAATAAGCCCATACAGATTTGATCTCATCAGATGTCATCTCATCTGATCTTTTGTATGAAGGGTCTACCCAGCATGTTTGAGGCCTTAACGTGTTTCTTTTAATATTAAGATAACTGTATGTTTAACTTGTGTTTTCTTGTACTGTTTAATTCATTGAGTTCCAGTTGGAACTAATTTTAGTGTAATGTATGATTTTTTTTCCCCTTTACACTGCTATCCAATTTGTATATCCCTTGAGTTTGTTGAACACTATTCACTTGGCCCTGTTTGCAAGTATAGAAGGTCTACTTTCCTTGATTGGGAGGAATGTTATAAAAATCTTTGCAGATCTTTTCCATTTTTCTTTTTATCCTCCAATTTTCATCCTTACACGCCTGTACAGGATGATTTTGCTTAGTTAGGTCTTCTTCCAAGCTTTCTTTAAATTGATCCAGGATTTGTTCTGTGAAGTTCAGATTCAGTGAAAGGGCCACACTTGAGGACCTAGAGGCCACATGTGGCCTAGAAACCAAAGTTTTCCCACCCCTGGATTATACACTGATTTATGAATCATTAATGTTCATTGTCTTCCATCACCCTCTTGTTATACAAAAAAAAATTAATGATGTCAGCCCTTGACTTTTATCTCTCTCTGCTTGGCAACCTAAGTAAAGCCTTTGCAGAAAATAAGGTTTTTTGTTGTGAATGCAATTCATGAAATGCCACAGTATCTGAGGAACTAAAACCCATTACAAATATGGACTTTGAAGAACTGGAGACTAAAAATTATCATCAGAAAATCATCAAAATGAGCAGCTATTCAGTCATTATGTACATTGTGAGAACCAGCAATAATCAGTGCTTCATTTGTGTCATTGGTATCCTCAGAATGTCAGAAGAAATCAAGGAAGGGCCCCTACTCTGTTGGGGCAACTCCGTACACCTATGGTGAACTTACAGAAGGACAGGAGCCCGCATGGATGGACTACAGTCTGTCTTTAGAGAGAACATCCACATCATTCAGTCAGTAAGAATTTATTAAGGGCTTACTCTGTGCCAGGCAAGGCACTGTGCTAAAGAGGTGTCACTGAAATCACTGCCTCTTAATGGTTTTGTACAATTTTTATACGTTTTATGGTTGTGTTGGGTTGTATGAAATGACCCACAACTCTTAAATTGATATGGAGCAATGTTGGTATTTATACCGTATTGGCTCATCCCAGTCATGCGTAGGATTTATAGTCCTCCAGCTATTGCGCTCGTTCTTGATTTCTGTATAATCTTTATAAAAGGTTCATGTGTGTATTAGGATATGTTTTTGATGGGTGAACATTTCCATGATGTTCATAATTAAGAATTGCAAATTCACCTACACAGATTTTTAAAAATTATTAAAATATTAATTTTAATTTAATTTAATTTATTTATTATTCATTTATTATTTAATTAATTTAATTTAAAAATATTAGTGTTGTGAGAGTTTTCTTGTTGTTACCTGCAATATGATGTGTATAATGTAATAAAAATATGTTCATTATAATAGGATTTTGATCTTTAGTCATTGTTAGTGTTCAGTTTAATCTCCTCTTTAACAATTTGTATAAATTTTAAGTTTGATCAGTGTCATTTTTACGTTTACCTAAAGGCCTTTGGGCTTCTTACTAAATGGGGTTAATGAATATAACTTGACAAGACAAAATGAACAATGCAGTTCTGTACTAGAGAAACAAGTTTGTGGGAATGCTTCTCTCGTTAAGCACTTAATGTATGCCAGACCCTATACTAAGTGCTGGGAGTGCAAAAACAAAAAATAAGATGGTCCCTATTCTGAAGGAGCCTTATATTCTAATGGATGAAGATAACATACAGGTGCTGGAGTGGAGAAAGTAATGCAGAAAGTGTCAAAGCAAGTGATCTGCAGAGGTAGCTGGGTGATTAAAACATCACTGGCAAATTATTTTACTCCTTTTTGACATAATAAGAATTACCTGTTTTGTTATGTTGATAACTTTTTCTGTGGATTCTCACCAAAATCAGGAGAATAATCATTTTACCATTATATTGTATGTTATTTTTGTATTTTGAATGTAGACAATTATTTTGTTGAAACTGTAGAAACAGTTTTTATCTGTGCTGTATAAAAGCAATCTTGTACCTTGTAAGACTGCACCTAATGGAGTTGCTGTGTGTGTATATACGCACAAAAGATAAGTTTGGCGATTAAATTTTTCACTTTCCCAGAATCCCTTAACTGCTATGTACTATATATAGTACAATATGTTGGCGTATAACATGCTCCTAATCTGAAGTCTCTTTGAAAAGGAAAAAATAAGCCCTGATAAAACACATTCAGATTTTTTCCAGTCAGGTTAAGGTGGGACAGGAAATGCAGTTTACCTTATATTTGGAATAATATTACATACAGTTTTTATCTATCTCTTGTATAGAGTGGCATCTACCTGCACTTGCCACCTAATTTCATATAACAACATACTCTTAATGGAATTTAGACATCACACTAGAAAACTAACGATAGAATTAATCCAACACTTTACGGAATAGTAGAATAGCCTCTGTCATTGCACCTTTCAGCAGGAATTTTGTACATCATCATTGTAACACTGTGGAGTGTTATATAGGAGGTCTCCTTTTTGGTTTATATCTCAAGGGAAAATGCTAATGAAAAATGATAAGTACAATTAAGATTAATTTACTTATTTATGCATTATTACATTAATAAAGATCATTCTTGGTTATCCTGGGATCTATCTGCTGCCATAAAGAGAGAGCAAGGCTCCACACATTTGTTCACGGGATTGGATGGAACTGACATCACTAATAAGATTGACCTCAAGCTCATCTGGTTTGGATATTAGTGCTTCTGTCGCATGGCAGATGATAGACATAATAGGATTTAATGTATGCACATGTTTTATCCCTTTCAGTAGAATATAAACTTCTTGAGGGCTGAAACTGTTTGCTAGATTCTTAGATTTAAATCTGGAAGAAACTTCCAGGGTCACTATCCAGCCTGACAGGCATCATTTTACAGATGAGTTTACGAGAGGCCAGAAAGGTTGAGTAACTTGCCCAGTGTCACATAAGTAGCAAGAACCAAAATTTGAGCCCAGGTCCCTTCACTCTAAATCCAGCATTCCATGATGTCTCCATTTCATTTTTGTCTTTGTAGCCTCAGCACATAGCAGATAGTAGGATCTTAATGTTTGTTGAATTGATTTGTATTTGGAACGGAATTTCAGGTAATCTAGAGTAGTCCCCTCAGTCAGTCAGCAGATATTGATTGAATACCTGCTATTTGCTAATCTTGTTGGTGGTAAGTGCTGGGGGTACAAAGAAAAAGCCAAGAAAAAAAAAATCCTTGTCCTCTAGGAATGTATGTTCTGATTAAGTGACATCCATAGACTTTGTTACTGCTAGTCCAGCATAATCTAAGTACTAAAGAATTGAGCTGGGATTTGAAATCAATCAACAAACATTCAACCACAACCACCTCTAGTTATATAGAATTAATATTCAGAGGTGGGAGGATTGAAGGATGATACACGTAGCTGTAGGGAGCTAATATTTCCCTCAAGTATTTTGTCTGGCTTTTCCCTTTACTCCTATTACTCCCTACTTTGCATCATTATGATAGTTTTATAAAGAATTAAAGCACATATGTCCTAGTCTTTGTGCTAAGCAGGGAAGCACACTTATCCTTTCCCTCAAGGAATTTATAGTCTAATGGGTAAAGGAAACACTTGGGGAAGGGGATTTGGGAGAAGTGCCTGGGCAGGGGGCATGGTGAGGAGATAGGCAATGGTTTGGAGGCCTAGGTCCAAGTAAGATAGAACAAAAGCTCAACTGTCCTCTCAGAGGGCCTAGGGATGACGTACAGAATCCCAATCCACTGGGACAGAGATGAGGGAAGGATGATGACAGGAGATACTATGTCAGGGCCAAGAGACAGCCATGAAGTGGCATTGAGGTCACATAGTAATAAGTGGCAGAACCTGGATGAAAAAACACCTAGATCCCTATAATTTTTCCACTGTACCAAGAGACTCCATTCTTAAATTCTGCAGTATGAAGCATGTCATTGAATTTTAGAACTGTAAGGCACTTTAAAAATCTGGCCTAGCCTCCTGATAAAGAAATAAAAGCCTAGAAAGAGGGGTTTGTGCAAGGTCACAAAAACTAGTTAGTTTCAGAACAGAACTACTATAATAGTCAAGTCTTCACCATTTTACCTCATTATGGTAAAATACATTTTCAGTTTCTGGTGGGAAAATATTTCCTAGCATATCTATATATTATGACTACTACTTTACATAATGCTACATATTATGTAACTTTGGCATAAATATCAAGCCTTCTGAAAATATCACTGTGAAAGAACTGTCAAAAGTTTGAAACCTTAGAGACATATTATTTTCCTCCCTTTCCCTCAATATCCATATCCAATCACTTGCCAAGTTTTGTTGATCCTTCCTCCACAATATCTCAGATTCTTTTTCTTCTCTTCACTCATACACACTCTTCCTAGTTCAGGCCCTCATTACCTTTCGTCTGGACTGTGGCAGTAGCCACCTGCTAATAGTGACTCTCTATATCCAGTCTTTCCTTCCCTCTTCAATGCATTCTGCACACAGCTCTCAAATTGATATTCCTAAAGCATAGGCCTCACCAAATAAGTAGCTGTCTTACTCAGATCTCTTCACTGAGTTCTCATTGTCCCAGGATGAAACAGAAACTCCTAAATCTGATGTTAAAACCCTTCACAATTTGACTCCCACCGGTTTTTATAGTATTATTTTTGTCTTACTTTTCTGTTGCCGTGCATTCACCATTTGGGTTACACTGGCCTGCTAGCTATCTCCTGTACATGAAATTCTATTTCCTCCTTTCCACTTGTGAGAATGCCATCTCTCACTTTGCATCCGTGGTTCACCCTTGTTTAAAATTCACTCCTTCCTTATCTCCACAATGTAGAATCCTAGGCTTCTTTCAGAAGCTCAAGTGCCACCTCATATATGGAAATCTTTTATCATTCCTCATTTTCCCCAGTTAATAGCATTTTCTTCTTGAGATCTCTTGTGTTTATACACTTGGTATTTGTGTATACAATATATTTCTTCTCGGGTTGCTTTAGCCCCTAGTAGAATTTAAAATTGTTGAGAGCAGTACATAGTAGGCATTAATTGTTTGGGTTCAATTGAATTACTGAAGTTGATGCTCAGGTAGCCTTATGCCTATTATCTTTGGCACGACTACTTTTTTTTGGAAATAATTGATCCAGATTCTAGTCAAGAACTGACTATACATACTTTAAAAAAATTTATTCATTATTGAATCAAATGATTTGGCACTTGGAGGCCAAATTATGTTTTTTAAACTATTCACTTGATGTCTCTTATGACTACCTATGCTTATAGGGTATTTTGTTTTGAATTTCTGAAGATACATAAAATATATGAACTGTTTTATTTGTAATTAAGTTGTTGATTTAAGGTGATGTATTTGTGGGAGAAAGTTAAGGTGAACTCTAAGTAAAAAGCTTATCTCTTTCAGAGTATAATAGTCTGTCATTGCTCAGTAAATGTTTAAAAAACATAGCTACGTTATGTAGAAAAATATATTTTGTATTATATATGTGTGCTCATATAAATATGTATATATATATATATATATGTCATATATACACAATGCATTTGACAGCAGTATGTCATTATACTTGGAATAATTCTTTTCTAATTCTCAAAATATTTCAAGCTTGACATATAAAGCGTATTTTTGTGTTTTTATAATAAGAAACACAGGAAAAAGAAGTATATGTAAAAGAAATCCAGGATGATAGCAAAACAAATTTGAAAGCATTGTAGGGTTGATTCTTTTTTTTGTTTGTTTTTTTATTCTAAGCTTAATAAACAACAAATAAATGAATATTAAATAAAATGAGTATTTAAATATACATTGTGGGGCATAAGGAGAGGATTATACATGAAACTGAATCTAATGTAGAGGTTACTTTTCAAGTAAACTTCAAACATGTAATTTTCAAGGCTATCTTATTTGTGATTTCCTGTGAACATCTTTTCTCATTTTTGAGAGGAAAAGGAATCTTGTCCCTAACCCTCTCTTCTCCTACTTCTATCTCCCATTTAGGAAAAAAAAAAAGGAAACTAAAACCCTTTTAACAGTGCAGTCAAGCAAAACCAATTCCTGTTATTGACCATGTCCAAAAAGTGTATGTCTCATTCTGCACCTTGATTCAGTTGCTTCTGTTAAGTGTTAAATAGCATGCTTCATCATTGGTCTTCTGGACTCATGGTTGATCATTTCATCAGTCAGAGTTAAAGGACTGATTCTTGAGTTGTCTAAAAAAAGGGTTAAGTTAATATCTGACTTTAAAAATCAGAATTAAACTGCCTCCTCTAGCCAACCCCGAGGAAATTGAGCCTAGCCCAGTTTGACAGTAAACTGTCAACCTATATGCCTACTTTCTCATCTCAATAAAATCTTTATTAGGATGAGCTTTGCATACATTATGGTAACCTTAATGAAAATATGAGAAGAAAAAGGCAGACATTTGTGAATTATTTTCTACAATAGTCTGTGTCTCAGTCTCAAGGTTAATTGAAAGACAAAACACAATATCCAACAGTTTTATTGTTGTGGTTATTTTTTTTAAAGTGGGCGTTTTCTATGTCTGTGGCAGACACTGTTAAATTAAGTGATTTCTTGTTGCTTTTATTAGGGGAAACTCATGATTTTAACAAATGTGTGTTGCAGAAGAACCATTTTCTACTGAGGTAAAACTGTTTTGACACTCAGAATACCAGTTCTGAGCACCCATGGAAATTTATGAGAAAATGTGGATAAAGGGATACATGGAATTGGATATCGATGGATTTCAGTGTGTATTGGTAGAGAGAGCACCTACACATTGATGAAATCATAGACTGATTTCATTTTGGTTTGCTTTAGCAGAAAATGAGTCGAGAGGCACCTTAATGTTGCATGAATATTTTCTTTCAATTTGGGAATATGGGAAAGATTTTTTTTAAACCAACTACTTGATCATGATGACTTGCTTTTTAAAAAAGTATATAATAAATTTAACTTGTAACTTTTAAGGTTATCTTCTTATCTTGATTCCCTAACCACTAACTCATTAAAAGCTACCCTATATTTTGATTTTCTTCCTCGCTACTTTACTGTAATAATATGATGTCTGTATCTTCTTTGTATTACAGGGGAAAGTTTAATGATTATAGTCAAGTATGATACTTTGTCTAAAGTTTGCTGATACTTTGTGATTTGGACACATTCTTGCTTGTGGATCCATTATTATGAAAGACGTTAATACTATAAAAAATTAATTTAATCTTGAACCCCTTCCACTCTTAATTCCCAAACCCATGGGATTAATTCCATTAATTCTCAATTCCATGAACTCTTTCTGTAGTGGAAGGAACTTCAGAGGTCATTTACTTTAACTCTCCTTGAATAAGAGTAATCCACTAGGTTATCTCTTTAAAATGATCAGATAGCCTCTGCTTAAAGAACTGCAGTAATGGGGAATCCACTACCCCTTGAGGCAGCCCATTACACTTTTAGAAAGTTCAACAAATATTTAAGGAGCTTTTTCTTACATTAAGCCGAATCTGCTTCCCTTTCCCCTCTTAAAACTTTAACAAATTACTCCTAGTTTTGTCCTCTGGAGCCAAGCAGAACAAATCTAATATATTGCTTTCACAGCTAATGTTGCAGCCACCATACATCATTCTCTGGGATGGCTTCTCTCACATGACTTACTCTGTGTTAGCCTCCAAGGAGTGGTTGTTGAAATAGGAGGCTGCTATGATGGCAGTCTATTTCACATCAAAGGACCTGGGTTTTAATTTTAACTACACTACTAATTAATTTTGAAAAGGTTGAAAACTCATCTAACCTTTAAGTCTTTGTCCTAATCTAGAAAGAGTAGTGATACATATACTATGTACTTCACAATGTTGTTGTGAGGATCAGATGAAAAATATTTGGGGATGCTTTTTGTAAAAATGTCAGTTATTGCCATTCTGGATGAACGCTCTCATTTGTTATGGACCATGCTATTTGGATTTCCAGTGCTTTTGGTAAAAGATGGCTTGTTAAAAATAGCACACTAATAAAGTTATTTCTGTAGGAAGCATTTCCAAGCTTCACATCAAGTTTATAAATGGCTTAAAATTAATTAAATATTTGAAATAGGTGTGAATGGCAAAAGTTGATTCTTAGAGAGATTGTTTTACAATATTAGAGAATAGAAAACATTGATCTTGTAATAAATGTAATCATATCATTCTAAACCTAGCTTTTTGGTTTATTTTCAGTTTTCTCATTACCAGAATGCTGGCTACCAGGTGACAAATTTTTCTGACCATAGCTATTCATAAAGATGTTTAACTAAGATGTGGAAGTGTTGTGATCTGTATCTGTGCAAAGTAGTTATTCCATATCAGTTAATTGATTGGATCTTTTGAATTATTACTTTATTTTGGTTATTTGGGGGAAAATAAATAACTTCTTGACTTGCCTTAATGATAATTTTATCCTTCCAAAAGTGGAGGAACCAACAGGGGGAAATTTTATTTTGAATATAATTCTTAATAGCAGGGAAGTACTGTAGGAGGTGATGACTTTTTCCTAGTATTTGTGATAATGAAGGAGAAGAGATCTAAAGTATAACACATATCCTAGATTTTGGGTAAATAGATTTGAAAGGGATGATAGGAAAGATCCCATGGAGTAAAGCTTGAAGGAAATGCTCAAGAATGAAACTGAAGAAGCAGTTGTATTGGAGAAGAAAAAGCAGAATTGTCTCAGATGAAAGTGAATTCACAACCAACTTAGATTTTAAAAAGATATGTATAGAAGATGAAGCAAGGGCAGGTAACAGAATGAACAGACTAGTATGGCATGATCCCATAAAAATAGTGTCAGGGAGGCTAAAACTCAGAATAAACTGAGGCTGGCAAAGGAAGGGAAGGACAGTAAAGAGAGCCTTATTAGTTATATTGGTAGAAAAAGGAAGATCAAAAAAGAAATAGTACCTGCATGGGACAGTAATAACTTACAACAGAGAGAAGTCAGAGTTGTTCAGTTCTCTGTTTTCCTTTTTCTCTGGGAAGGAAAACAATCTTTACACCAGAAATGACAGAGGAAATAGTACTAATAGGGAGTTTGATATCCAAGATGTTTAAAGAGATAGTAAGAAAGCCCTGAGCTGCCCTTGAATTCAAATCACCTGGATGAAAGAAATGGCATCTTGTAGTCCTGAAAGAACTGGCAAATGGGATTTCAGGGCCATTGTCAGAGATATTTGAGAGACTGTGGAAAACAGAGGGGGTACTACAAGAATGAAGAAGTGGAAATCTCCTGATTTTCAAAAAAGGGAATAGAACAGTTTGCTAATTCTAGACCAGTGAACTTGACTTTAATTATCTTTTCTAGAATTTTCCCAGGAATTATATCATTGCTGGATATTTTGCATTCCAAACTTAACCTCACTTATTTTTTGAGAGAATTACTAAGCTAGTAGATGAAGGGAATGTTATAGTTTGTCTAGATTTTTAGCAACACTTGATAGTATGTCATATGTTATTCTTGTGAAGACAATGGAAATATATGCATTAGATTAGAATTCAGTCAGTCGACTTCAAAATTGGCTGGATGGTGGCCTTAAAGCTACTAATAGTTCATTGTCAGTGTTTCAGGAGGTCTTCAGTAAGGTTGGACTAAAAAATGCCGGAGAGGTAATAATTGTGACCACTAGGGCTGGAAAGATAGATTGTGGCCAGGTTGTGAAAGGGCTTTAAAAGCTAAACAAAGAAGTTTCCAGAGGAGCAGACTACAATGGTTTTTGTTCCTGAGTCCTTGTCATATGATAATGAGTTGAAGGAACTGGGGATATTTAGCTTGGAGAAAAGACTTAGGGGGGACATAACTGTTTTCAGGTATTTAAAGGCTTGTCAAGTGAAGGAGGGATTAGATCATTCTGTTTGGCTTCAGAGGGCAGAACTGGGAAGTATGAGTAGAAGTTGTAAAAAGATTTTGTGTCAGGAGAAACTTTCAAATAATTAGAGTTGTCTAAAAGTGGGATGAGCTGACCCAAGAGATCATGGGGTGGTTTTCCTTCCTTGAAAGTCTTTAAAGGCTGGATTACTACTTTGAACTCTGAGTTCCCTTCCAGTTTTCAAATTCTGTATAATAAAGTGATATGCTTTAACAAAAATAACAGAATAAAGTAAATTTAAAATATTTTCCAACTCTAAACAACTCAACATTTTTTCAGGAAATCTTTACCTCCCCAGAGAACATAACTGGAATGATGGCTTACCCTTTCATGTTTTTGAGTTTTGTCAATGCATGCTGAACATATAGTATTTTAAGCTTTTTAAAAAATAGTTGTTCTATATTTTAAAAATCTAAAACTTTTCAAGTCCATATTTTGCTGAACTCTTATCAACTATATTAAAGCTTTATGCATGTTATTTTCAAATTTGTGAAGAAGAATCATTCTTTTGCATTACATCTATAGATGCTTTTTTATTGTAAGCATTTGTTTTAGTGATCTTGTACTCTCCTCCTTTTTTCTTTGTTCTACAATTTAACAACATGAGAGCTACACTTTGATTCAATCATCCCAGTAGATTGAACAGTTACCCTTCTCTTTTTCTTGTAGCTGAATGTATTTGCTTCTTGTTTCAAATTTCTCAGTGTGTAACATACTCAAGGCCAGCTCTGTTGCCATTTCCTTATACAAGCTAGTTACCACATTGTTTAGTTTTGTGGCTTTTAGAAAATTTGTCATAATGTGTATCTTCGTTTCTTAACATTGTGACATCTAGTAACAAAATATCTATCACTGCTGTAACATTATAGTAAAATTTGTGTTATTAGGAGATGCCTAAAATTGCTTTTTAGGAAAATAATTATATCATTAAGAGCATTTAGTCATTTACTATGTGGTATGGTTTTATCGAAGATTGTATATAAAAATGATGATGATAATGATAATAGCGGTGGTTATAAAGCCCTTAAAATTTTGAAAAATGCTTTACATATTTGTCTCATTTGAACCTCCCAACAACCCTGTGAAGTAAGTGCTGTTATTATCCACATTTTACAAATGGGGAAACTGAGGTCCAGAGAAGTTAAATGGAGAACAGAGAATAAGTATATGAGACAAGATTCAGACTCGGGTCTTCCTGAATCTGAGGCCAGCACTGTAACCAGTGGGTCACCAAGTTGCCTTAGTAATCTTACATTCCAGTAAATAGTTATTTTTCTAGTTCAATTTTCTCCCCCTGTTGGAAATAATAAATTACTTGGGCAGCTAGTGGACAGGGTGCCAGTCTGGCTTCAGACGCTAGCTGTGTGACCCTGGGTGAGTCACTTAATGCTGTTTGCTTTAGTTTCTTCTTCTGTAAAATGAGCTGGAGAAAGGGATGGCAAACCACTCTAATATGTTTGCCTAGAAAACACCAAATGGAGTTGCGAACAGTCATACACAACTGAAAAAAGTATTGAACAACGTAAATTACTTGGTAGCTCTATTTGGGAATGCTATGGCCAGTTAAGAACTTTAGAAGAATTGTGTGTGTTTACCTGAAATGGTACGGGCCTTTTAAAAACGATTGTAGTTTGGAAGAAGACTGGGCCAGTCATTTATTTGGATTATAAAGCAGTTACACAGTAGCACTAAGTGACTTCTTTAAGGAATATACTTGGCAATTAGCACTGAAAATTTTGTTCTAACTTTCACAAGGCTGATGTTAACACCTGTTTGAATTTTGAAACTTTTGATGCTCAGTTAACTCAGAGGGTGAGATATGATAGGTGTTTTAGTGGAAGTTTAATGTGGTGAAAGTACAACAAGCATACGTGTCTTTATTGTGTTTTACAGATACTGCAGTTTTTTACAAATAGAAGGTTTGTGGCAACCCTGCGTTATCAGCACCATATTTCCAATAGCATGTGCTCCCATTGTGTCTGTATGTCACATTTTGGTAATTCTCAATAATATTTCAAACTTTTTCGTTATTCTTATATTTATTGTGATTAGTAACCAGTGATCTTTGATGTTACTGTTGTAATTTTTTTTGGATGCTACCAACTGAAGGCAAATGTAATCGATAAATGTATGTGTTCTAAATCTCCACTGACATTCCCCCATCTCTTGCCTTTTCTTCAGGGTTCCCTTTTCCCTGAGACCCAAGAATATTGAAATGAGCCCAGTTAATAACCCTACAATAGCTTCTAAGTGTTCAAATGAAAGGAAGAGTCAATTGATGGGGCAAACTTCATCCTTGTCTTACTTTAAGAAATTGCCACAGCCACCTCGAGCCTTCAGCGACCACCATGTAACCAGCGTCAAGGCAAGACCTTTCCACCAACAAAAAGATTACAACTTGCTGAAGGCTCAGATGATGGTTAGCATTTCTTATCAATAAGATATTTCTTAATTAAAGCATGTACATTTTTTAGATATAATATTATATACTTAATAGACTACAGTATGGTATAAACAAAACTTTTATATGCACTGGGAAACCAAAAAATTCATGTGAATCTCTTTATTGCATTATTTGCTTTATTGCAGTGGTCTGGAACCGAAACCTGAATATCTCCAAGGTATGCTTGTATATCCCCTACCTTAACCAGTTCTTATATCTCATTCTCTTTTGTGTACTCTATAACCTGGTAACATTGACCTTCTAGGTGTTTCTCACATATGACATTCCATCTCCTGATTCCATGCCTTTTCACTGACTTTTCCCATTCATGAAATGTTCTCCCTCCTCATCTTTACCTCCTTGGTTTCTCTGACTTTCTTGGACTCAGTTCAAATCCTGTCTTCTGCAAGAATCCTTTCCCAGTTTACTGGTAGTACTTTTCCTCTGAGATGTACATAGTTGTTTGCATGTTGCCTCCCTCATTAGAATGTGAGCTCCTTGAGGACAGGGATAGTGTTTTTGTCTGTCTTTGTATCTCATGCTTAGCCTGGCACCTAGTATTTTATAGATACTTGGTGGTGATCATGATGAGGCACTTAAAGATTAAATTCTTTGTCCAGGTCACCCAGTGGTTAAATGTCAGGAGAGATTTGAATCTGTCTTCCTGGCACTACTCCCAGTACTTTTCCCACTATCAGTCTACTTCTTATCTGTATAGTTCATGTCACTGAGGTATTCAGATATGCCAGTCATCCCTAATTTAATTTACTGGGAAATGAAGGCAAGTGATTTTACTGGTCGCCCCTTAACCTTCTTGTTTGCCTAAATTCATTGATGGATGTATTATCTTAAGTATTTTAAGACATTTTAATAGCACCATTACAAAATGTTACCTTTATTTTTAAAGTGTATTGATGATGCCTTTTGATTTTGAAGAAATCATCTCTAGATACTTTTTCCATTTAGCAAAAATCCACCTACTTTTTTGCCCACCCTCCCTCTCAAATTGAAAAAGAAAAAAAGAAAATCCCTGTCAAAATCACATATAGTCAAAAAAAAAACAAATTTTCTTTCCAAAAAAAACCCAACTATTTTTACTCTGAGTCGTTTTCTTTGTCAGGGTTGGGCAGTGTATTTCATCATTAGCCTGTTATCATGGTTGATAATAATTGTTGATAAGAGTTCCTAAGACTTTCCGAGTTGTTTATCTGTACAATATTGTCTTTATATAAATAGTTCTGGTTCTGCTTACTTCATTCTTCTTCAGTTCATATAAGTCTTCAAGGTTTCTCTGAAACCACCACCTTCATCATTTCCTATAGCACAATAATGTTCTATCATATTTCTGTACCATAACTTGTTCAGCCATTCCTCAGCTGATGGGCATGCCTTCAGTTTCAAATTCCTTATCACCACAGAAAGAGGTATAAATATTTTAGTACATCAGTTTGTTTTGTTTAGTGCTGATCCCTCCCTTAAAATGCCCTCCCTCCCAATCAGTAAACATTTTTAAATGCTTACTATGTGCCACAGACTGTGCTAGGCACTGCAGATACAAAGATAATCTCTGTTCCCAAGGAATTCACAGTCTAATGAGGAATCAGCATGCGAACAACTATGTACAAACAGTTTATATACAATATAAATTGGGAGTAATCGACAGAGGGAAGGCATTAGAATTAAGAGTGATTGTGAAAAGATTCCTGTACATGGTAGAATGTTAGGTGGGACTTGAAGAATTTCGTTAGAGAAACCAGGAGGTAGAGATGAGGAGGAAGAGTATTCCATGCATAGGTGACAGCCAGTGAAAATACCTGAAGTTGGGAGATGGAATTGTCTTGTTTGAGGAACAGCAAGGAAACTAATGTTTCTGGATTGAAGAGTACATGAGGGGTAAAAAGACTGGAAAGTTGGGGGAGGGAGGTTAGGTTATGAAGGGATTTGAGAACTAAAGAGAGGGTTTTCTTTCTGGGCGTGATAGGAAGCCACTGGAGTTGAAGTAAGGGGAGTAGATGAATTGGTCAGACGTGAACTTCAGGAAGGTCACTTTGACAGCTGAGGATATACTGGAGGAGGGGAGAGATTTTGGTGGGGAGAGCAATCAACAAACTTGGAATAATCCAGGTGTGAGGTAGGAGGACTTGTACCAGGGTCAGAGAGGAGAAGGGGCATGTGCTCCTCTTACATTCCAGGCACTGTCTTAAGCATTGGAGATACAAGTAAAAAAAAAAGATTATCTCTGACTTCATGGAGATGTTATGAAGGCAAAATCAACAGAAGTTGACTGTACTTCTTACTCCTCCACCATCTGGCTCTGCCTTTATTTCTACCACTCTCATTGAGCCCTCCCTTCCCGAAAAACAAAATAGTAGGTTTGTCTTGGGAGATATTTTATAATGATAGTATTTTATAGGTTTTTATTATTTATTAAATATTTATCCTTAAGCCTAAGAATTATTATGGATGCATCTTATTTTTTTTTATTTATGAGGTCATATGAATTCTTCACAAATGAATTTTGTGTGATAGTTTTGCATTATTAGTAGTAGTATATATGTCATTGCCTTCTACTAGATTGAGATCCATTAGCATAGGGGCTAAAATTTCTTTGTTTCCTCTACAGTAAACACATAAGTGCTCTATAAGTGTTTGAACAGTGGTGGTAGGATTCTTTACCACAAGCTGTGTAGTTTGTAGTTCAAAATGTGTAGGTTTATTTTATGTGTTTTTTTCCCTAGGGGAAGAGGGCAGTTTTGCTCCTTATCATCTGTGCTTCTACTTGGATACTTGAATGGTCCTGTGATCTCATCACCTCCACTTCACTTTGCAATCCTTTCCCACCATACATTTCCTATTCGTGAGATTCTAGAGATGGGACCTTAGAACTCATCTAGTCCAGTCTCCTCGTTCTAGAGATGAGGTAACTGAGGCCCAGATAAGTGATGTGGCTAAGCAGCAGCACAGGACCTCTCAGTCAAAATGCAGGGCTTTTTCATATTGCTGTTCTGCCCCCTCCAACCTCCTCATTTTACTGTGTGGAAACCTGAGACCCCCTGGAAGGGAAGCAGCCTGCCTGAGGCTAGAGAGCAAATTAGTCACAAAGTGGGGGCTAAATCTGAACTCCCAGTCCACTGTGTTTTCCATTATACCACCTAGTCTCTCTATTACACCTGCTATCAGACATAGGAGGAAGAGGAGACACAAAACAGAAAGGATGATATGTTATGTACATTCGTACTGAGAGGACCTTAGAGAGTCCACCCAAAATAGTGGAGTCCTTACTCTGGACTCTTTAATATCTTAGGAATGCTACTTTACCATTCCAGCCTTAAATCTTTTGTCTCTTGTGCTCCTTTGGGAAAAACCTTAGAGAGAGAGAGAGAGAGAGAGAGAGAGAGAGAGAGAGAGAGGGAGGGAGGGAGAGGGAGTGTGTGTGTGTGTGTGTGTGTGTGTGTGTGTGTGTGTGTGTGAGAGAGAGAGAGAGAAAGAGAGAGAGAATATAGTTAAATAAGCACCTACCACCCAAATGTAATGCGTAACAATAAGTTTAAAGAAACTCAGGAGGAATGTTAGGGAATTGAGAATGTTAAATATAGGAAGTCGGGATTTGGAAGAAACTAAGAGACAAAACCCAGGTTGTTCCCTTTCAAATTCCACTTTTGTGCTTTCCTCTTTTTCTTAGGAAAATAGATTTAAACCTGGAAAAGGAATTTATAAACCATCTAGTCCAGCCAACCCCTCTATTTCTAAGGAAGCCGAAGTCTCAGAGAAGTCATGTGACTTGCCCTTGATCACACAGAAAGCCAGGTAGTATCTAGGTCCTCTGACTCCAAATCTATCACCCTTTCTGTTGTAACCTACTGCCTAAGAATAACTCTTCATCCATTCTTCACTGGCAAAGCTATAAATCCCATGTCTTTATGGGATGTACCACACCCCTATCCCTCGCCACAGACTTTTATGTGCAATGATACTGACTTTGAGGATCCTTTATGGACAAGTTGGAAGCATAGCAGAATGGAAACCTTAAGAAGTACAAATTCTTGCTCACTTGACCCTTGGCATTCCTTTATTCCTGTTCACTCATAAAGATTATTCTTTAGCCTTGGGATGAGCATCAGGGAGGCTTTCATTCCGTATTGAAAGCCAGTGAAAAAGGTACTGTTGGGAAGACTTGGAAACTTAGGCTAAGGTCAAAATGTATAGGCTAAGATTTTATACATGTAAAATTTAGTGGGGAAAATATAACCTGTATTCAGATTAATACAATTTAGAAAGAGACTAAAGTTGAAGGTGAAGTTTTCAAGTGTATGTTGATCCTGAAAAATTCCATAATGCTGAACAATAATTTGATAGAAGTGAATAAGAAGGAAATTGTTCTGATAATTGTTCGAGTAATATAAATAACCCATTTAGTTTAAGGAAAGGTTACCAAATAAAAATTTTAGATTTCATTGTTGTTATCTTCTGTGAGAACAAAATTTTTCTTTTCTATGTAGCAGTGCATTTAGACCTTAAACTTGCCTAAAAATCCATGAACATTTATTTATACATACATGCATACATGCATGCATACATTTGTTAAGCATCCAATTTGTGTTGGACCCAAACCAGACTCTGAAGCTTGCCAAACTCCAACCAGGAGGGTGGCAATCAGGCTTTACCCTAAATCGTACCATTTGGGCACGCACTACAAGTTTTCAAGTACTTATCCTGAGCCATTAGAAGAACCTGAGATAGTGCCAAACAAGATTGATTATTCCTCCAGAGGAGTATAGAACCTAGCACCAGCACAAAGTCCTAAGTCAGATTGTATGACTGGAAGAATGTATAAACAAACAAAAAAGATGTGATAAAAATTATAGAATCAGGGATGCCCAAGACACAAATCCAGAAGTAGGGGAAATACTCTTCAACATCTGTAAGAAAAGTCTTAAAGAAAAAGACTTTGCCTGCAAATTCAACTAGAATTTTAGGGGAAGGGAATCAAGCAAGAATTTTAAAAAGATATTATTGGGGGCCAGGCATTGAGATGCAAACCTGTGATCCTTACTAAGGGAAAGGCTAAAATACCCGGAGATTCACAAAGAGTTGAAATAAGACCAGAAGCAAAATCTGTAAGCTTAAGAGCAGAGTTGTGATCTCAGACAATGGAAGGCAAAAATAGACTTGGTCAAAAGAGAAACAGGGAAGATTGAATTTTGTTAAAAGGTATAATAGATGCTATCAAGAGTTAACCTTCATCCACCAAATGGTATAGCATTTAAACACTTAACAAGAAAAGTTAAACAAATTAAAGGCAGAAGTATCTTAAAGTTGAGAATCTCAATGTACCTCCTTTTAAACATAGAGACATAGAATGCAAAGAAAAAAAAAGAATTAAAAGGAAGTTAAAGATTTGAATAATTTTTTTTTAAAGTTATATGCAACAAATATGTGATGATTACTGGATGTTAATAGAAAGATGTTTCTAGCCACTGTATGGCACCTCTAAAAAATGACTATGTGAAGCAGAAAATTAAATACATCCCTTTGTTGATGATGATAATATAGTCTGAATTATATTCAATAAAGGGTCATTAAAGAAAGGATTAAAAATTAACCAAAGATGCTTAAGCAGTCAGTCAGTTTATCAGTCAATAAACATTAAATATCTGTTGGGTGCCAGTCGTTGTTCTAAGTACTGGGGGTACAAAAAGGGGCAAAAGATAACCCTGTCCTCAGTGTGTGCAACACAAATATATACATACATACACATACATATACATATATACACACGTATACATATGCATATACACAAAGCAAGATATACATAAGATAAATAGGAAGTAATTAACAGAGGGAAGACACTAGAATTAAGAGGGGTTGAGGAAGTCTTCCAATAAAAGAAGAGATTTTAGCTGGGATTTAGAGGAAACCAGAGAGAACGGTAGTCAGAACAGAGAAGGGAGAGCCTTTTAGGCATCGGAGACTGCCAGAGAGAATGGAGTAGAGAGATAGAGAATCTTAATCATGGAAAAACCAGGAGGCCAGTGTCACTGGATCCAAGAGTAGGTGTCTGGAAGTAAGGTGTAAGAAGACTGAAAAGCTAAGAGAGGGCTAGGTTATAAGGGGCTTTTAATATCAAACAGAACATTTTATATGTGCTCCTAGAGGCAATAAGTAGCTACTAGAGTTTAGTGAGTGACATGATCAGACCTGTGCTTTAGGAAAATCCTTCCAGTGGCTGAATAGAGGATAGATTGGAATGGGGAAAAGACTTGAAGCAGGCAGATCCACCAGCAGGTAATGAGGGCCTGCACTAGATTTGTAGCAGTGTCAGCAGAGAGAAGGAGGAATGTTCAAGAGACATTGCAAAGAATTATCTTAATTGAAAGAAAGAGGGGATAAGTGAGAAGGAAGGGGGTCTGATAGTACTAGATATCAAACTATACAACAAAGATATAGCCAGAATGATTTGGTACTAGTTAAGAGGTTGATCAATGAAACAGATTAAGTACACAGTGTCCAATAGCCCTTAGTAACCCAAAGACCCTGACTGTGAGGAAGGCTTAACAAAGTCATGTCATAAACAGAGAAGCATAGAACAAATTACTTTTCAGATCTGTGGATAGGGAAAGAGTTCATGATCAAACAAGATAAAAAGGATTACAGAAGATAAAATGGGCAATTTTGATTACATAAAATTAAAAAGGGTTTTGTATAAACAAAATAAGTGCAATTAAGATTAGAATGGAAAGAATTAACTAGGGCAAATATTTGGAACTTATTTCCCTGACAAAGGTCTTATATCGAAGATACATAAAGAAGTAACCCATATGTATGAGAACAAAAGCCATTACCCAACAATCATAATATCTAAGGATATAAACAGGCTTTTTTGGGGGGAGGAGGGGAGAAGGCAGGGCAATTGGGATTGAGTGACTTGCCCACACAGCTAGTAAGTGTTAAGTGTCTGAGGTCGGATTTGAACTCAGGTCATCCTGACTTAAGGGCCAGTGCTCTACTCACTGTACCACCTAGCTGCCCTAAACAGGCTTTTCTTAAAGGAAGGAATCCAAACTATCCACAACCATGTGAAAAAAATGTTCCACATCACTAATAGAGAAATGCATTATTAAAGCAGTTCTGAGATTCTACTTCATACCTATCAGATTTTGCAGAATTGGCCTAAAAAGGAAAAGAAGACATGAATTGGGTCAAGGATTCTGGAAAGCAATTTGAACTATGCTCAGAATGTCATTAGACTATACATTCCCATTGATGAAGCAATATTACTTCTAGGCCCATACCCCAAAGACATTAATGAAAGAGGAAAAAGAACTGTATCACTCAGTTAGTAAATATTTATTCAGCACCTGCTACTCACTGTGCTAAGTCAGGAGGATGCAAAGATAGACATGACATTCACTCCCCTCAAGGATCTGACAGTCTAACATGGGAAAGACAACATGTTAAAAGCTGAAAAGAAGAAGGGATGGGAGGAGCATAATGAAGTCATCTAGACTGTTGGTAAGTGATGAGGTGGCTTCTGGGGCTCCTTCCTTTGGAGCTCTGTGACCCTCCCCAATCAGAGGGAGGGAGGGGCCCCAGGGAAAGGGGATGTTGAAGTATGGATTTCAATATTGATGTGATTGACCGTGAAGGAAGATGAGTTCCTGGAGATGAAGTCTGGGTGAACAATGAGAGAGAGAGAGAGAGAGAGAGAGAGAGAGAGAGTGTGTGTGTGTGTGTGTGTGTGTGTGTGTGTGTGTGTAAAAATAAAAAACATCTTACCTAATGAAAATATCCTAGCTAAAATGAGGGGGTTTCAACCCCACCCTTAAATGTACAAATTATTAATAACATTTCCTTTTGTAGTGGCAAAGAACTGAAAACTGGGAATTAGTGGAGGGTCCATTAATGGGGGAATAACTAAACAAATAGGCTGTATTAATGTAATGGAATATTACTGTGTTGAAGAAATGATGAGAGTAATGGTTTCAGAGTTTCAGATGGGAAGCATGAATGTGCTGATAATGAGAACAGTTGAGTGGAACCAGAATAATGTATAATGTAAAGAAAAACAATTTTTAAAGAATTTTAAAGCTCTGATGAGTGAAATGACCAGTGAGTGCTCTGGAGTGCCCCCACCCCCTCCCGCCTCGGACACAGAATTGGGGCGTGGCCGGCGTGGGGTTCTTGGGGCTCCTATTGTTCCGGTTTGGTTTTTTTCTCCTTCCCAGTGTGTATTTGTTGCAATATTTTTTTTAATCATGGTTGACCGTGAAGGGAGGAAAAGATGGATTAAAAACAAATAAGAAAGTAGAAGGTAGATCAGAAGGCAAGATAACTTCTAAAATTGTATGTTAAATTTATTATATATTTAAAGATACAAGCAAGCCCTACATAAGAGAATTGTGGCTTTGTGTATAATCCTCTCCTGTTCTCTAGTGTAGATAAAATACTAATTTTATTTGTTCTAGTTCAAAATAAAAAATACAATTAAAAAATAAAGTGGAGGGAAGGGGGACCACGCCCATATGCCTTGGCAGTGGTGTATGAGAAGTGACATGTGGAGACCTAGTTCCAGGAAATATCACCTGTCAGAGCCCAGGGTGGTTCTAGGGTCAAGGTCCAAAATTCTAATGGGGATAGATATTAGAATGATAGCCAGAGTTATAGGCAGCATGGTTTTAAAGTGGTGACTGGAAAGCTCATAAGATCTCATCATAGGTCTCAGAGGGGCATTTAACAAGAGATGTTCTATATACATTATGTTATGTGCAGTTTTTGCTAGAAAAACTATATAATTAAGTGTTAGAAGGGTTTTTTTGGTCCAGACCTGTTGTTTTTATCCATGTACTGAACTCTGGAATTGAAAACTCTGTTGGTACAGCTTAGCAGTTCATCTGTAACTTAGTCTTGCAATTATCTGAGGCCCTGAGAGAAATTCATGGTATACTTTTATAAAAGACTACGATATTTATGTTACCTAATCTCTTGCTTATCTTTTCCTACTAAGTTAATGATTTCTGTGCATTGCTCCATTTTCATGTAATTTTAAGTTCTTGAAATCCAGGATTGTGGTTGACAGTAGAGGGATAGATTTAAGTAGTAATGATTGTCATAGAGGTTTGAGGCATGGGTAAAATAAGGAGACAATTGGTTGCTTAGCTTAGACTGAGGTAATTCTTTTTTTTCCCTTGAACTAGAGTAGTGATTTCATCTGCAGGGAGCTCCACAGGAGCAGCTTCCTCATATAGATCAGTACCTTCACTGAATGGCCTAGGACTCCCAGAGGCCAAGTGACTTGTCTGAGGTCACCCAGCCAGGATGTGGCTGAAGCAAGACTGGAAATCAGGGCTTCCTGATGCTGTGACTGATATGTCTGTCAGTCCTCTAAAACACATTGTTGTCTTCCCTAAAGTGCTTTGATACCTATTAGAATAAGGAAGACCTGGTTTCAAATTCTATCTCTGGATCTTATTAACTCTTAAGACCTATCTTGGGCAGCTCTGTAGGATTTAATTCTTAAACTATAAAAGATTGAAATGGCATACAGGCCCCCTCATAGGAGTTTCTCATGCTAATAACACAACTTTTTGGCTGTTCTATTAATTTCTCTGATTAGAATTGCTAATCAAATCTTATTAGAAAAAGTATACTTTTAAAATATACAATGTAGAATCTAGATGTGAATACAGTGACAGTATAATTGCTTAACATTGGCTAAATATAAAAGAGGGAAACTTTAATAACACTGTAATAAATAGGTAGTTCAGATTTTGTACAGTTAATTCACTTTTTGTTCATATTTTACTTTCTCCTCAGTTGAATTTTGCCTAATTAAGGATATACCTAGTGTATTTTAGGCTTAGGCAGTCTTTGGTCTGTCTGATATAACATTTTTAAAGTGCCATCTATACTGACAAACTGATAATTCTGCTATAGTTTTCCAGTAAAATGCTGTAATAATACAGAGTGTCTCAAAACTCTTAGTGCTGTTGTAAGTTAAGATTTAAGATTTTGTATATTAGTTGTCCAGTTATTATGAAAAGTACTTTGGAATATGTTGTTCTTGTTCTACCTAATGCCCTGAATATATTACATGTTCATGCTGAGGGATTGAATCTTTTAGGCATTATGTAAAGAAATACGGTTGTTGGGTTTTTTTGTTTGTTTGTTTTGGCTTATTGAAGCTTTCTTTTTGTTTCTTTGGTTTTTTTTTTAATTTTATTTTTTAAAATTGATTTGTTTATCTACTTTTAGTTTACAAGATTCAGTTCCACAATCCCTTGAGTTTCGAATTTTCTTCCTTCTCTCTGGAGCATGCAATCAAGTATAGGATCTGCAAATACTTTCACATTGGACATTAGTCTGGTTGTATAGAAGGGTTGTAACCAATGGAGTGAACAATGGGAAAAAGGAAAGAAAACCAAACATGAATAAGAACACTAGCA
>CM053584.1:33835870-33861658 GCA_028627135.1 Pseudochirops cupreus
AGGGAAAGCTCTGTCCCAAATCGCTGGGGTCCTCCCGGCTGCCGTAGCTCTTAGGGAGAGGCTGGGAACTCTTCCTATATGCTTCCGGCAGACAGGATAATAAAGACTCCAAGACCGTGGCCCAAGACTGCGATCCGGATCCAAGCCACTCAACGCGAGAGCTCTGGCCGAGACCAATCGCTCAGTCCCCCTGCTGCCTGCAGGCCGCGGGCAGGAAGCTGCAAAGCCGAGGCGGGTGCAAAAACCTCTGCCTTTCGCTTTTCCGCTCTGGAGGCCTTCTGGCCGGACTGCTTATCTCCCCCTTTCACAAATCCCACTCGCAGCTGCTGCTAATCCGCTCACCTTGAGAGGCTCCTCAGCTATTCCTGTCCAGCCGTCCCCGTGGCACAGCCTCGGTTTCAGGCCAGGCTGGTTTCCGTTCGCAGTGCTGATATGGTTCCTCGTAGCCGAGCTGACTTTAGTGGGAAGTATCTTTGTGTGCGTTTTGGAGTTCCAGGATTGGTTTAGAGTCCTATTTTATGGGTATTTTTGGGGTGGCTATGTGAGAGCTGCGATATGTTGCTGCTTCTACGCCGCCATCTTGGCTCCGCCCCGGCATGGTTTCTTTCAAGACTCTTAGCTCAAGTCCCATTTTCTGCAGGAGGCTCTTCCTCAACTCTCCACATCCTCAGCTGCTAGAATCCTATTCACTCATATTACTTTCCTTCTATTGTGTATACGTATTCTAGGTGCCTGGCACTGTGCTAAGTGCTAGGAATACAAAGAAAGTTTGTAAAAAAAACATTTCCTGCTCTCAGGAAGCTCACGGTCTAATGGGGAAGACAACATGCAAAAAACTATAGGCAAACAAGCTATACAAAGGAAAAATTGCAAATAATCAACAGAAGGAACTAGAATAAAGAGGGACTATGAGAGGGTTCCTATAGAAGATGGAATATTCATTGGGACTTGAAATATTTAACGAAACAAATAAAAATACAAGGAAGCTAAGAAGCAAAGATGAATAGGGATAGCATTTCACGTCTGAGTGATAGCCAGTGAAAACGCCCATAGCTGGGAGATGGAGTACCATGTTCAAGGGCCAAGAAGGGTTTTATGGATTAATTCATGTGTCCTAACTCGTACCTTAGTTAAAATTAAAGAAAATTAATAAAACAACAGAACATTGCTGACAGAGGGATAGGTTTGAAATCAGGAAGTCCTGGGTTCAAGTTCTAACTCTGATACACACTAGATGACAATGGGCAAGTTGCTTGAATTCTCAGTACCTAAGACAATCAGTAGTAGAAGTTTACCCATATAAATCTATGGAATGATAGGTCCAGACCAAAAAAAATTAAATTAAAAAGGATGAAAAGAAAATATCAGAGATAAAAGCTGGAAAGACAGTCTGAAGCCAGACTGTAAAGGGCCTAGAGGAGAGCCATACTGAGGACCACAGTAATCAGGCAATGGTAGAACAACTGAAGTTTTGAACAGGAATGACATAGTCTAAACTACAAGGTGACCAACACATGGCCACTTGAGGCCCAAACAGATTAAAATGTGACTTGGAAATATTTAACAGAACAAATAAAAATATAATAGAACAGAGATAATGCTATTGTGTGGTTTTCTAAGTCAATGTACAGCTGCGAAGGGATCCTAATGTATGGTTTAGTGGCCCCTTCCATTTGAGTTTAACACCACCATTCTAGACTATACAATGGAATAATTCTGCTAGTGACTGTATAAGGTAGAGCAGAATTGGAAGAACAATTAGGAATATACTGTAAAAATCAAGGCAAGAATTAAAAATACCATAGAGAATGGAAAGGCCCTTTAAGATATAACCAAAAGCATATTTAAAATCATTAGCTAGCATTGTTTGCAATGGAGAAAAGATGAGAAGTTCTGTACCCTAGTACAAATGAGTAAATCAAGAACGCACCAGTTCTCTCTATTATTTAGCATATTTTAGAAATGTTATTTGTATCCCAAAGATGAGATCAAAAACCAAAAGTATAAACATGAGTGGAGACAAAAAAAACAATTCCCTATCTGCATGAGAAGTACGTTTAAAACATAATGATGAACAAAGAAAATCCCAGAGAATCAGTGAAAAACTCATTAACAGCAAGGTTGCATGATTCAAAACAAATTCACAAAAAATTATCAGCATTTCCATATAGTACAAACATAAATGAAGAAAAAACTACTAAAATCCATTCAAAATACTACAAACTATGTATTAACCAAGCAAGACACATACGGTTTTTGTAAATATGGTTACAAAAGACTCCTGATAGAAATAAAGACATACTTAAATAATATTTGAATATATATACACACACATGTATTTCTAAGTGTATACTCCACTATTCATGGATTGTACTATTATAATAAATATGATATTACTACCTAATTTAGTCTAATGGAATTAGAACTACACTAAATTACTTAAGGGATTTTACAAAAAGAATAATAAGGTAACAAAATCAATTTGCAAGAAGAAAATATCTAGAATGCTAAAGAAAATAATGATAAAAATAAAGTATGATTAAGGATGGAAAGCTTTATCAGACCTCACACAAAATAGCAGGCATCAAAACTATATGATAGTGATTTAAAAAAATTTTAAAAGTAGACAAGTGGAACAAATTAAGCCAAATAAGAAGCAACAGTCCACAGCCTGATAAACCCAAGAACATAAATTAGTGGGGAAAGATTGCCTTTTCTGACGAGAGGTAGGAAAGTTGAGAATTTTGGCAGAAATTAGGATTAAAGCAATTTCTTACACCCAATATCACAACAGAATCAAAATGGATGAGCCAAAGAACATCATTAAGAAATGAGAAGATAATAGTCTGACAAGATCAGGAACCTTTCACAATTATGGCTGCGGGGAGAATTCTTACAAAAGAAAGAAGAAATTATAAAAGATAAAATAGACATTTTAAACACATAAAAATCAAAAATCTTTTGCTTGAATAAAATCAACGAAGATGGAATTAAAAGAGAAATGGTAAAATGGGAGAAAATATTTGCAACATAGCATCACAAAACCATACAGGGAGTTGATACGAATATATAACAAGAAGCCATTTTCATTGTTAAGTGGTCAAAGAATATGAGTGACTTTTAAAATAAGATGTTAACTGTGAATAACTATCTGCTCCAAATCATATTCGAGAAATGCAATTAAAACAACTCCAACCTCATTCAGCTTTCACCTCATTCCATGCAAAATGGCAAAGATGAAAAATAAATGAGAACGATCAGGACAAGAGGGGCTGGTGGAAGATAGACATACTGTGTACTGTAGGTGGAGATGCAAGGTAGTCTAACTATTGAAATTCAATTTGGAATTATGAAAAATTAAAAAAAGAACACTATCCACTGATCTTGCAATCCAGCTACTAGGCATATACTCAATGGAGTTAATATATAGAAAGAAAGATCCAATATAGCAATTTTCATAGCAGCATTTTTGTGGAAAAACGCCCACTAATAATGGTTGAAAAATCTATGACACAAATGCAACAGAATATTGTTGTTGAGTTGGAAATAAGAAATAAAATACTGAATAGGAAATAAAAATGAGGAAACATAGGAAGGGTTGTATAACTATATGCAGAGTGATAAGAAACTAGGAGAGCATAAGCCATTCTTAAAACAATGTAAATAAAAAGATAATTAATGAAACTGAACTGTAACAGAAAAACCAATGAATAAACATTGTGGATAAAAGACAATGAAATAGGACTCTTTACATAAGACAGGCAGAGACTTACCAAGACAGAACATGATGTTATGTGATATGATTGATATAATATGAATACACAGCCCAAGTTTTTGTACTGGATGTTTTGGGGCAATTCTTTATCATAAGAGTGTTTAGCTTGGCATGTGTCTACATAAAAATTTATATAAAGATATCAAAGAACGTTTTAAGAAAACAAATTTTAAAAAAGAGAGAGTGAGGACCTAAATTAGGGTACTTTTAAATATAAAGGGAAGGAGCAGAGAAGTAGAATCAATATTATCTGGCAACTGATTATATTTGTGTTTGGAAGTGGGTTGGGAGGGGAAGAGTCAAAGATCACTGATAGTCTGAGGCTGAATATCTAAGACAATGGGATATTCTTACTTGAAATAGGTCACTGAGCGGGAAAAATGGAATCTCTTTTCCTTTGGGAAGAAATCATTATAAGCTTGGTTTTCAAAATAATTTAAGTTAGAGATAATAGCAAGATATTCAAGTGTAGAAATCTATCAGGTAGCTCAAAATATGAGACTAGCCCTCAGGATAAAATTTAGGGTTGGAAATAAGGATTTTGAGAGTGATATGCAAAGAAATAATAGTAGAAGCTGTGAAAGTAGACGAGATCAAGGTGATACTGTGAACATATAGAGAAAAGTTTATAGAAAAAAATCTTGAGTGATATCTATTCTTAGGCAATAAGTTGAAAAAGAATAAATGGAGATGGAGATTGAGCATAGCATAGTGCCACAGAAGTCAAGGGCAAAAAGAAAGAACACTGGAGTTAAAGGACCTGGATTCAAATCTCCGTTTTTCCATTTGTCAAGTTTGTGGTCTTGAGTAAATCTTAAATCTCTCTGGGCCATTTCCTTAGCTTAATTAGACAACTCTTAAGGTCCCTTCCAGCTCTAAATCAATTATCCTAATTAAAAGGTAAGTTAGTAGTATAATATATTGCAACAGGTCCAGAAAAATAGTAATAGGGAAATTTGATCATCAATGTTTAGACCACTGCAGAAGTGACCTCTGAAGGAAGTTTTCTCTTTCCATAGGTAATTGGCTAGAGTGACATTTTAAAATGTGATTTATTTTGTTTTCAAATTGCAGAATGGTCTGATTAGAAAAATGCAAATTAAAATAACTCTGAAATACCACTGCACACCAACCGGATTGGCTAATATGACAAAAAATGAAAATGATAAATGTTGGAGAGAATGTGGGAAAATTGGGACACTAATGGACTGTTGGTGGAGTTGTGAACTGATCCAACCATTCTGGAGAGCAATTTGGAACTATGCCCAAAGGGCAACCAAACTGTGCATACTCTGTGATCCAGCAACACCACTACTAGGTCTTTATCCCAAAGAGATCATAAAAAAGGAAAAAGGACCTACGTGTGCAGAAATATTTATAGCAGTTCCATTTGTGGTGGCAAAATATTGGAAACTGAGGGGATGTTCATCAACTGGGGAATGGCTGGACAAGCTGTGGGATATGAATGCAATGTATTAATTTGTGAGGGATAATTTATAGTGAAGCTTCCCCGTTCTGAAAAATCAAATCTAGAATGGCTTCAGTATTTACTACGCCTAGGTTTAGATCACCTGACCTTCAAGCAAGCTGGGGCTTAGAGCAATGGAGATCCTCCCCCAGAGCCAACTCAGCACAAGATATGCCACATAAGGTTAAAACTGCTTTCACTGGACACTCACATGTTTCCCGGTCCTTTGTCTCAGAGAGATTCCCGCCCTTAGGTTGTGTCAGCCCTTCTACCAATGAGAGTGAAGGCCAATTGGAGGGGTTGGGTTTCTGCATTAGAAGATTATATAACCATGGACTGGCTTCTACCTGTTGCTCTCTCCCTGCTGCCATGTGGGCAACAGGGGCAGAGTCCTTTCTCATGAGAAAGAATAAAGACCTTTTCTGACCTTAGATTCAGACTCTGAACTCTTTCATCTCACACAAACTGATGAAAAAGTGAAAAGAGCAGAATCAGGAAAATACTGTACATAGCATCAGCAACACTGTGTGATGATCAATTATGAATGACCGCTCTTCTTAGCAACACAATGATCCAAGACAAGCACAAAGGAAGAAGGAAAATGCTATCCATATCCAGATAAAAGACTACTGGACTCTGAATGCAGACTGAAGCTTATGTTTTCACTTACTTTATTCTTTTTCGTGTTTTTTTTTCCTTTTGATCTGTTTCTTCCTCCACAACTCTGACAAATAGTGAAATAAGTTTTACATGGTAGCACATGTATGAAATGTTATCAAAGAGAGGAGAACTCAAAATCTTGTAAAAATGAATGATAAAAACTTTCTTGATATATAGTTGGGGAAAAAATAAAATACTATTCAAATAGCGGAGTGGCTACAATATGTATAAGGTGATATAAACATTTACAAGAACCTACTCTTTACCAGACAGGTGCTGGGAATACAAAGACAAAGAAAAAAAAATTAGTTCCTGCCCTCAAGAAAATTAAAGGGAACCTTAGAAGGAAAAGACCTAGCCAGCCAGAGGGATGACAAAAAGCCTCCTGAGAAAGGGCATTTGAGTTAAGTCTTGTATCTCCTAAAAGGATGCTGCCAAAATTTGAAAAAAATACTTCTGAGTCCATTAAGTTGTTTTAGAAATAAACAAGATTTTGAAGAAACCAAATCCTGAGCTTTTAGACAGATAAATTTATTTTTTTTACATTCATAAAACTTTTATTCCACTTATATCAACTTAATACACATGTTCTAAACAATTATGCTTGGATTGTTCATGAAACTTTCATAAGACATTAAACAAAGCTAGCCATCATCTCAAGTTATTTCCCTGTTAACTATTTTTACAGCACATGCATGTTGGGCAAGTATCAAAAAAAAAAATCACAAAAGCAAAAAACCTAAAAAAAGTTAAATACATGGGTTTTTTGTTTTACTGCTGTGATTAATATACAGTGACTTAATGAATATCAAGCAATTCATTTTTACTAGACAGATAAATTTAAAGCTATTTTATTAAAAATACAAACAAGGAAATTAGTAAGTACTTCCCGTTCAGTAACTCTTACTGTTAAAATGGAAAGAAGGCAACATTTAATTTCAAAGGTATATTCAACAAATACATCCTCAGGAGTCCTTGTTTATTACTCTCTTTAAAGATATTAAGCTATGAAATGCTTAATATATAATCCTGTACAAATATATTTTTATGAGGACTATAAAAACAATACGATAATTGAGTTAACTTCAAATAATGTTTCATTAACTTACAACTTCAGTGAGAGGAAGATACATATTTTTGTCTTCAAAGCATTAGCATGGTTTTCTTAAAAGCATAACCTTTTCTCAACTGAAAAGGCTTTTAAGTTTGTTTTGTTTTGTTTCAAAGAATGGACCTGATTAGTATTTACTGCCTTCTAATTTTGCTGTCAGGTTTGAATTCAGTTGTGTAATGAAAGTTAATTATATTAAGTGTCATATGGTTCTGTTATACAGTAGTTGAATTAAAGATGTTTTTGCAAAAGACCAGACATACGACAACTGTTTGAGACAGCACATTTTACTAGGAAGTGATGCAACATTAATTTTCTATAAACAAATGCCATTTAAGCTTACAGCAATAATGTACTGTATGTGACATGGATCATTACAAGGATTTTCGCGCCTAAGTAATTTCTACCAATCACTGCATAAAAATTATCACAAGAAAATTAGAAAAAGCAGGCAGGACAGGTCTTCAAGGAATTACATGCCAAGGTTTGAAGTAGACACCCAGAAGCTCCTACCTGTCTCCTATTCCTTGGACTTGTGCTATCATGATTGAAAGGTAGAAAAAGAAGTAGGACAGAAATATTTGTAGTGTTACAAGAAGTTATTCCTTTTTTTATTTAGCTTTTTGGAAAGTTAGGTTATAGACCAGGGCCAGGGACAGATTTTAGGGGGTCTATGGCCTTGAATGAGGGGAAATTTACACTTTTATTCTCAAGAACCTTTGGCTTCCTTTGTACTCATATATTTTATTCATTTAAAGACATTATTCTGATAAGGTCTATAAACTTCCCTAGACTGCCAAAGGGATCCACCATACAAAAAAAGGTTAAGAACCCCCAGATTAAAGCATACATAACAAGCATCAAATATTTGGTATTTACAGATGTGCTTTTTTTGATAAAATATATTTTATAAGTCATCTTAATAATCAATCATATTTTAGAATAGCATTATCAAGTACTCAAAAGTTAAAAGGATACCAAAGATACACTGCTGGCAATACTATCAATCAATGCACAAAATGTTAAATGCCAACTGCACACAGAGGACTCTTAGGTACTGGAGAAGGAAAAAAAAAATCTTCTGCCATCAAAAGCATTTATATTATGAGAAGGATAAGGTAACAACAACAAAAAAATCATGTAATGGTGTGTATTAGAAAACTAAAAGGCAAAGCTGGGGGTGTGGGGGTGAAAGGGGCGGGGAAGGAAGATAACTTTCCCAACCAGGCAGAACCAAGAAAGATCTCCTAGAGCTAACAGGTATAGAATTTTAAGCTCCTACAGAGCAGAAAGCTTTATTTTTATCTTTGCATTCACTATGCCAAAGATGGCATGTGGCACTTAAGAGACTTTTAAGTCCTGAACTGAATTTATAGAAAGATAAGACAAGGAAGGAGAACATTTAAGAAATAAAGGACAGATTAACCAGTGATAGAAGGTTATGGTCCACGGGGTCACAAAGAATCAAACACAACCAAACAACAACAAAAATCATGAATGTGGAGATGTGAGAGAGTACAGAGTTGTCCAGTTCGGCTGTGGTGTAAATTACAGAGAGTAGTAAAATGAGAAAGGATGGATAAGGAAAGGAGAAGGCAGGTTATGAAAAGCCTTGACTTTGAGGCAACAGTTTGCTTAGTTTATAATTTTAGATACTGTAATCTCATTTTGTTTCTGACCATCTTAAACCACTGTTCCAAAACCAAAGAAATCAAAAGAAAAAAAAAACAATCCTATACCAAAAAGTCAAATATTATAGAAGAGTTGTCAAATTATGTACTTACTACCACTGCAAAAACTCACAGCAAAACTCCTAAGTGGAGCCAGTAATTGGAAAACGCTTAACAAAATAAATAATATAACATATATAATATAAATGTGTGGTTGTTAAAGTGGCCAGAGGGATCCCTTTTTATCTTTACTTTGAAACCACTCAACTAATACTACCTGTGGATCATCACCTATGGACAGTCCCATTTTGGGAAAGGGGGTGTGGAAGGAGAGAACAAAGAGGAGAGAAAGGGTGAGAGAGGGTGAGAGAGTTAAAGAGAGTGAGACAGAGAGAGAGAGAAGCCTCACATAATTCTAAACTGCCAAAACTAACTCCTTTCCTACCATCACATTTCAAAAACCCTTTCTACACACTTCTATTTGCCACCCCAACAACTTCCAGTCAAATGATCAAAACATTAAATTGGTTATTTTATAATGATTGCAAACATTGGAAAAGTATGAAAAAAAGACAGTTTGGGGATTTGGGAGTGTAAGGGGGGAAACCAGTAAGGATAGTGTTGACTGAGGAAAATAATGTAAAGTATTTATCATATTTGACTTACAATCCTAAAATAAGATTAAAATATAGTAAAAGTGGTCATTATGCCCCATAAAGTGAGCAAACCCGCAATGTGAAGGATAAAAGAAGACTATTTTCTGAAAAGACACAGAACAGAATACCGCAGCTCTTCAATACTGAGTAAGCCCAAGATGTCTTTACGAGTGTTAATAAGTTTTTTTTCTATTTTGAATGGAGACTAATCTACAAAACTGTTTTTAACATTTATGACAATATCTGTTGTAAACTTATTTCTGTCAAGAAATTATGTTTTAATCTGTATATTAATATTTGATTCAAGGTTTAATTTTTTAGAACAGATATTTACAAATTCTATAAAACATGAGGAGTATAGTAAAAAACCATTTATCAGTCAGTATATTTTGGAAGCTTAAAGAACCATCTCTGTAGTTCAAGAAAGAAACAAATTACTGAAGTGCCAAGGTAAGTACCTCAGTCTCAGCCTTTTATTCTGCATGAAGTCTTGCCCAAAGTAAATTAAACTGGAAATTGAAATGAGGACTTATAGGACAAAGGTTTGGGACAGCTACGGGGTGCAGTGGAGAGAGCACCAAGCATGGAGTTAGTAAGATATGAGTTCAAATCCAACCTCAGACTGTGTGTCTAGCTGTGTGACACTGGGCTGGGCAAGCTACTTAGCCCCCATTTGCCTCAGTTCCTCATCTATAAAATGGGAACACAATGAAGAAAGAAATGACAACCACTGCAGTCTCTCTGCCAAGAAAACAAAGTCCATGGGGTCGTGCAGAATTGGACACAAGTGAATGACTGAACAACAAGGCAAAGGCTTTATTAGCCATTATCGATGGAAAACAAAGTTACAGTGACCAAAACCTACAACTAGTGAGCAAGCTGCTCAATATTTAGGGGTTTTTTTTGCCTACAAAACTGCAAACAGCACATATTTTAATTTAATGATTCATCAACTTTTACTAATCCAGTGTACCTAGAAATGACCCTTATTGTCATTGATCCCACAAACAAATGTCATGACTATACTTTGAATTATACAATGAATTAGAAATTAATCTTACAGACTAAAATTGATTATGACCCTTTTTACTGAAGCAAAGGTTCTGCCTAGAAGTCTGAATCATTAACCAATGAATTTTCTGCATTTCTGCTTCCGGGTCACCTTAGTAGGTTTCCAGTATTACAAGCAAAGTTAGATGTATTGGTTTATACTGTCTATGATTGCAACTGGTAATGCAGGAAATACTACCATCACAGATTCTCTCAAGTCTTTCTTTCCATAATCAATGCCAAGATGTTCTTATGTTTTCTAACAAAACCAATTCATACTCAGAGACTAAAGAATGACTAGGTTCCTATAGCTAAAAATTTATATTTTTATCTTGAAGGCTATTAACCACAATATAAAACATGTTAACTCTGAAATGAAGTTAACAGCAACATTTGCTATTTTATATTGCATACAAATGAACCCAAATATACTTGAGATGGGATATGTCAAATAGTAAATCATACTTCTTAATATAACAAAAAACTTGTCTTTTAAAAAGTGTTTTCAAACTTGCCATATAACCTATATATTTAAACATTTATCTCCCAAAGAGCAAAGAAATAATAGCAATAGCAGCATCTTGTATTAGAAAAAATGATGAATCTGGGTTTAATCCTGACTTTTAACATTCACTAGCTATCTGACTGTGGAGAAGTTGTACCTCAGTTTTCATATCAGTAAAATAGGACTAATACTAATAATGTAGTGTCCTACGTCACAGTTGCTTTGAATATCAAATCCAAGAATGTACATAAAACATTTCTCAAACTATAAAGTGTAATTATAAACATTAGTTATTGTTATGATGAGAAGCATCACGGCACAGTGGATACTGGGGCTGACCTTGGTGTGAGGAAGTACTGAGTTCAAATCCTGCCTCTGACCCCGTCCCAGGCTGTGTGGCTGGTCATGTCAATGAACCTCTCAGTGCTCTAAGCAACTCTCTATTACTCTAAGATGCAGAAAAGATGCTAACTTGCCTTGCGAAAGTGAGTTTCTTGATCTGGGAGTTCCCTACACCAATGAAACCATAGGTCCAGTCCCATCCTCTTTTCAGTATAACTTCAAATTACTACAATGGTACCTAACACATCACTGTCCTTCAGTATTTTGTATCTGGGGCCCTTAAAAATCAAAATCTTTCCAATTCCAATTAAAATTAATCCAATAAATTAAAAGAATTTGACATACAACAAAATCCAGTAAATTTTTGGTTATAATACAATTTGTGAACAAATAATAATAAAAAAAAAAGTGAAAAGAGGAGCATGGTAAAAATTAAGATATCCTACTGCTATTAAATTTAGACACAACACCGAATCACTGTTCCCACATTCTAACTCTAATAAAGACTAATAAACTAATTCCACATTAAAGCAAAATAGTCAATAAAAAGCATACCTGATATACAAGGACACAACCAAGAAAACAATGATGCCATTCATCAATCTTGTCTCTTTTGGAGATGTTTAATTTGAACGAAGAACATTACATTAAGTGCAAAGCACACACACATACATATGTATATACACATGTATATGTGCATATATACACATACATACATATGTATGTATAAACTTCCAGACAAAGTATTGGATTTTCCCTCTGGTTTCACTTTTCAAGTTTTTATATTTATAAAGACTTTCTAATTAGCAGTAGTATATGAATATAAATTCATGACATTTTCCTAATGATAAAATAGGGACACTTTAGTCTTATTTACAAATGATATCTTTCTGTGATATTTTCATATCTTTTTCACTCAGGACTGAAAAATTTAACTTTTCTTAAGGTTTCAAAACTTTAAACATTAATGCTAAATTAGCTCATTTATTCTATATCTTCCCCACTTATTCTCCAACCCATTTTTATCTTTGAAATTTTACAGCATATTGTCATTTCTTGAATTTCATATGGAAGAATGTCTTCAGTTCAGTGCAGCCAAAATGCACTCAAGATATACTAAAGACAATTTTTTAAAACTCCATATTTACCATGCAGAAACATTATCAATGTTACAAAGTCTAAACTACAGCAACATAGTAAATCAATATCTTTTTAAATTTCATCCTGGTACATACTATATGGGAAATGTTACATTTGTTAAGCTTAGTCACAATTTATACTCACTTTGTAGTTCTTAATTTTAAAAACATAAGACAGCATCAAAATAGTTAATATTTCTTGTTTGCTTCCTAAGTCAGCAACTGATTAGGCATCAAAATTTAACCTTACACACATTGTACATAATTTCTCTCCTCCACTCTCCCCACCCCGAACTCTCTGAGTAACCTAGGAGAGATTCAAAGGAATAGTTACCTTGTAACAAAAATGCAACATACTTTCAATCTAGATGCAAACAAGTTAAGGACACTAGAACAGCATAGAAGGGAATTTAGAAGTCTGGTCTTAGAGAAGAGATATCAGGGGGCTGTGAACTTGGATGGAGAAAAAAATTGCACCTTCACTTTCATTAACCTTTAGTTTCTTTTACAAACCTCTGTATTTTATTTTATGCAATTTAAAATATTATCCTATCATCTGCTTTCTCAATGGGTGGGGGTAGGACTGGAAAGGGAAAGAATTTGGAATTCAAAATGAAAAAAAAATGCCCAAAATAAATAAATAATGAATTTTTAAGGAGTTATCCTGAGAAGGGGTCCCACTGGCTTCAATGGACTGTCAAAGGGTCTACTTTCCTTTTTAATCTTCTGTATTTTATTTTATGCATTTAGAAATATTATCCCAGCACATTGCTTGTTTTCTCAATGGGTGGGGCAAAGAATGTAGAACTCATTTTTTTAAATGAACATTAAAAATAAACAATAAAATGTAAAGAGATTATTCTGAGAAAGAGTTCCAGACTGCCAAAGGGTTCATTTTCCTTTATAACTGTCTGTATTTTATTTTATGTATTTAAAAATATTATCCTATCATATTGCTTGTCCTCTCAATGAGTGGGGGAGAAGTCGTAGGGAGTGAGACAATTTGGAACTCAAAATTATAATACGTGAATGTTTAAAACAAATAAATGAATGAATTAAATTCTCCTGAGAAGGGGTCCCACTGGATTCATCAGACTGCTAAAGAGGTTCAAGATGCTAAAGGTGTAAAAAGGTCACCTCCATCACCAACTAGTTAGTTGGGAATGAGAAAACAACGCTTGGGCTTACTCAGGTATGCTTTCTCAGTACACTTAACACACAAAATAAGCGCTTAATAAGTGCCAGTTGATTGACACGCAGGGCGCTTAATCCATAGACCTCAGTCTGTTGACTTTTTTTCAGTCGGTGAGCATTTATGGAGCGCCTACTAGGTGCTAAGTGAAGGGGCACAAAGAAAGGCTAAGGAGAGCTTCTGCCTTCGAGGAGCTCCCAGTCTCCAGTGGGAGACAACAGACCAACAAGCGACGAAGAGGACAAACTGGAGGATTTGGGCATGGCTTCCCGAGCCAGGCTCCAGTTTTTGCTCGCACCCTTTGCAGTGAGCGGTGGTTCCCCCTTCCCGGTTAGTAAACAACCCCTGTGTGCCCCCCTCTCTCCCCGGGGCTCAAGACAAACTCGAGGGAAAACGAAAGTCGGAGCAGCACCAGCACCCGAGCTTCCGGATGGGATCGGACCCGGCCCGGCCCGGGGATACGACCCTGCTCGGGGAAAACGATCCTCCTCCTCCTCCTCGTCCTCGTCCTCCTGCTCGGGAGACGTCTCCCGCCCGAGCAAGCAGGGGGCTAAGATCGCCTGTCCTCCGAGAGCCTGGCGCCAGAAACGAGCGGGCCCCCGCGGCCCCCCGCGGCGCTGCAAGGGCGGGGGGGCGGGGAGCGGGGTCGAGCCGAGGCCGGGACGGACGGGCGGGCGGGCGCGGCCTCGCTTACCTGCAGCTCGGTGAGCAGGATCTCCCCCCGCTCCGTGTTGGACGCCATGGCGCTCGGCTCGGGGCCCGGACGCCGCCGCCGCCGCCGCTCGCAGAAGGAGGAGGGCGAGGAGAGGCGGCCGGCGGGCTAAGGCAAGGAAGGCTTCATGGAGGGGCGGCCCCGACTCGAGGCGCTTATTCCGCCCGCCGCATCGGAGAGGCAGCTCCGGCCGGCCGCGGAGGGCCCGGCGGCGGCTGCGGCTGCGCCTGCTGGGAGGGGGGGGGGTCAGTCGGGGTGGCGGCCGCCGCCGAAGCTGGGCTCGGCCCCGCCGCCGTCGCCGCCGCTCCTGCAGCTGCTGCAGCCCCTGCTGTGCTACCGCTGCCGCTGCCGCTGCTGCTCCCCCACCTCCGCCGCCTCCGCCTCCTCCTCCTCCTCCTCTTCGTCCTTCTCCTTCTCCTCCTCCTCTTATTTCTCCTCCTCCTCTTCCTCAGAGCGAAGGCAGGAGGCGCCTCAGGTCTCTCGATGCGGGGCGCTGCGGCCGCGGCTGCCGCTCCTCCTGTCGCACCATTTGGCTGTCAGCGCGTCGCAAAAGCGCCCTCGCTTGGCGGCTGCCGGGGCACGTGACGGGGCCGCGGGGCCCACACCTCCCGGCCGACTGGGGCGGGACCTGGAGAGGGGCGGGGCAGAGGAGGCGGGGCTTCCGAAGGGAGGCGGGAGGAGGAAGGGACGGCTGGAGGACGACACGCCCCCCTCGTCTCCGCCTCAAACGGCCTGTAGCGTGGCGAGCCTGGGAGCTGGAGGGTCGAGGGCGGGGCCGGCCGGGCTCGCGGTAGAGACCCCGCAGTGTCTGCGGCTAGCATTTATATAACGCTACGAGGCGATTCACCCTCGTCACCCTGTCGCCGACGGCCTACGCTTGGGCCCATTTTACAGATGAGATCCTGCCAGCAACCCGGCGCGGTACCGGGAGAGCACAGGGACCCTGGAACTCCGTCCACCTCTGGATGCCAGGGTTGTGAAGCAGAGAAGGGCCACCGCCCACTAGAGGCCCTGGCCTAATCAGCCCCCCTCCCTCCACCCACGCTGCTACTGTCCGCCTCCAGGAAGTTACTTTGTATTCATTCTGAGCTTGTATACATAGTTACATTTACATGTGCGTGTAAGTAACATACATATGCCGAGGTGACGTTGTGTTTAGGATAGAGCTCAGGACTGGAGTCTGGAAGACCCAGGTTCAAATGTGAGGCACTTCCTAGCTGTGTGAACCTGGGCAAGTCACTTCACCCTGTTTGCCTCAATTTCCTGATCTGTAAAATCAGCTAAGAAAGAAAATAGCAAAATACTCCAGTATTTTTGCCAAGAAAATCCCAAATAGGGTGATATATAGGGTGTTTGCTCTATTGTGTGTGTGTGTATGGTATAGCTTCATTAATTTTTTACCCAGTTATATGTATATATGGTGTGTATATAAAGCTTGTTTACATGTGTATGGAACATGACACATAGATCGGTGTTTATAGTCATTATATAGGGTACTGTTGACACTGATTTATATATTTATGTGTGGTACTACTTTGTTTATTTTTGTGTTGTTATACCTAGCCATATGTATATATGCATGTACAAATATACCTATATCAGCATGGCTAGCTTGTTTATGTGAAACATGGCGTATATGACAGAGCATTTTATTCATTTATATGCATTTACACATATGTATATATTTGGAATATATTGGGCATTTGTTCACTCTATATGTGGTATTACTTTTGTGTTCCTTTTGTGCTTTATACGTAGCTATATGTAAAAATGCATGTACTTATCCATGTGTTTATGAAACAACATACATGAAAGCATTTTATTCATTTTACAGTATATATAGTGTTTATTCTATATATGTGATATATGAGGTATCACTTTATATTCACTTTGTAGTTTTATATGCATGTACATATGTGCGTATGTTGCATTGCCATTAAAAATGAAAAATAACACATCTGACAGGGTATTTGCATTCATTATATCTTATCTCTACGGAAAATATAGGGTATTTGTTCATTCTGTATATGTGCTATTTGCAAGCATTTTGTATTTTTCTACATAGATATATATATATATATATATATATATATATAGCATTTTGTTTGTGTATATAAAACATGGAAGATATAATGTATTCATGCATATATTTAATATATGTGGTATATACAGGATATATTTTCACTCTGTATATATTGTGTATGTATAGTATTTGTATACATTTCACATATAAGCTATACGTACATATACATACACTTGTAACATCTTTATATAGGTATAACATGACACAAATGGCGGTGTTTATATTCATTACACGCACACACACATATATATCATATAGAGCACATTCACTCTGTGGTGTATACGGCATCACTTTGTGTTCATTTAATATTTTTATACATAGCTATATGTGCATATACATACATGCATATATGATACTGTGTTTATATAAAACATCATATATGACAGGATATTTGTCTTCATTATATGTTTGGTGCATATAAGTAGTAAATAATAGGGTATTTGTTCACTGTATGTACAGTATCTGTATTCATGTTGTGTTTTATACATGTTTATACATATATAACACTTTGTTTATATATGTAAAATATGGCACCTATAACAAGGATATTTTACTCATACATATATTTTATATATGTGGTTTATATAGGGTATTTGTTCACTATATGTGGTATATATAGAGAGAGTGTTTGGGTATACATATATAGGGTATTTGTGTCTATTTTGTATACATATGGCATATATACATATATGACATTTATATTCATTTGATAGATATATTTAATATGCATGTACATATATGTGGTATTTGCATTCCTTTTGTATGTATATTTGGTACACATAGCATATGCGGTACACACATATAGTATTGCAAAAAGTCTTAGTGCAATTTAAAACTATTAAGACTTTTGAGACACCTCTGTGGTGTGCGTGTGTGTGTGTGTGTGTGTGTGTGTGTGTGTGTGTGTGTGTGTGTATTTGACAGCCAGGTGCACAGTGGGTAAAGTGCTGGACTTGGAGTCAGGAAGGCTTAAGTTCAAATTCTGAGCAAGTTCTATAAGCCCTCTCAGTCTCATCTCTAAAGTAGAGAAAATAATAGCACCTGCCTCACAGGGTTCATGGGATAAACATGTAAAGTGCTTTGGAAACCTTAAAATGCTCTAAAAATGATAAGTATTTTTATTAGGTGTTTGCCTAATGTCTCCCCATAATACAGCAGTTCTCAACCTGTGGGTTATGTTCAATTTGTAACAATGAAAATACATCCTGCATATCAGATGTTTACATTACGATCCATAACAGTAGCAAAATTACAGTTATGAAGTAGCAACGACAATAATTTTATGGTTGGGGGTCACCACAACATGAGGAACTGTATTAAAGGGTCCTGGCATTAGGAAGGTTAAGAACTACTGCTGAATAATAGAATGTAAGTTCCTTGAGGGCAGGGATGGTTTCATTTTTGTCTTTGCGCCATGTAGTCCTTAATAATTGCTTGCCTTTGGTTTTTTAATTATGAGCAGAAAAAGATGTCAGAAATGGCAAATAGCAGAGAAACAACTTTGTACAGTAAATAGTTTTCTATTTGAGAGCTTTTTTTAAAAAGCAAATTAAATGTAATGTAATTCTTACATTTTAAAGTGATAGTTTGCTTTCATAGGATCATAGATTTTGAACAAATAATTTTATAGGCCATGTAGTCAAAGCCCCTTCATTTTACAGAGGAGAAAACTGAGATCTTAGAAGAATGAACTGACTTACCCAAAGATGTACAGGGATTCCCTAGGATTCAAATTCAGGTACTTTGGTTCTATGCTCAATTTGGGGATCTTAGATGTCATGTAATGTGGGGGTCAATTTACATTTACTTAAAAATATAGAAACCATTCTTGTCTCAAATGGGGCAGGCCCTGTCTGATACTTGGATAGAGTTTGCTGACCCCTGATTTACTAGAATGTTTTATATATATAAGAAAACTCAGACCCATAGAGGTAAAGTGACTTCCCCTGCAGTTATATTTTGTGAAGTCAATACACATGTTAATTAATTAACTAATTTAATAAGTCTCTACTTATGGGCCAGCCACTTTGCTAGGCACCAAGAATAAGAAGACTAAAGAAAAACAGTCACTGCTCACAAAAAGCTTGCATTCTTTTTCCCCCCTTCAGTCAGAACCTGTTATTTCACTGGAACAGAGTTCTTGATCGATCTGAAAACTAGTCCAACCACCCTAGGAAGGAATTTGAAGAAAAAAGTGACAAATGTACGTACCCTTTGACCTAGAAATTCTATTGTTAGTCACATACCCTAAGGAGGCCAAAGATTACACACACACACACACACACACACACACACACACACACACACACACCTTATTTTATAAGTAGAAATATTTTTGTAGTAGCAAAGAACTGGAAACAAAGATATGCATCAGTTAGGAAATGGTGAAACTATGGCATATGTGCTTTTTAAATGAATTTAGTTTAAAACAAGAATACAGAGAAGCACAGGAAGATAGGAACTGACGCAAAATGAAATAAACAGAATCAGAAATACTCTACTCATTGAATACAACAATGTAGGGGGAAAGATCAACAGAACCAATGTATAATTGTAATGAAGAAGCCTGGCCCCAAAGAAGAGATAGAAGAATGGCATCCCTGCCTTCTTTGCAGAGGTGGGGCACTATGGATTCGGAACACTATTTTTGTAAAACTGTTCCTCCCTCCTCCTCCCAACCACTTGCTGTCTTTAAACTTCTTTGTTATAAGGGATGGCTCTCTGGGTTGCAGAACAAAATGGATTTATTGGGAAATAAAAGTGATACAGGAAAAACAAACAATAAAAACCATAAAAGGAAATTTAAAAACACCCTCTACAAAGAGCAACTAGTCTGTAATCTACAACCCTAGAGAGTTTCCTGGGACGCTGATGAATTCGTCTTGACTAGGTATATGTTAGAGGTAACATTTGAATACAAGTCTTTAGTACACCAGGCTGCTTACATGGAAGGCAGGTGGGAGGGGAGAGGGGAAGAAGGGGGACAGGAAGGAGGAGGGAGAGGGACAGTGGCTAACTTTTGTTGTTAATCAGTCATTCAATTGTATCCTACTCTTCCTGACCCTATGAGCCATAGCATGTCAATGCTCATGGGGTTTTCTTGGCAAAGATATTGGAGTGGTTTGCCGTTTCCTTCTCTGGTGGATTAAGGCAAAGCATTTAAGTGACTTGCCCAGAATCACACAGCTACTAAGTACACTGTAGAATAAATATAGGCATTTATGACTAGGTTATAGTACAATGATAGAATCTGATTTGTTAAAGTATTTGTCACAGTGGGGGTAAATGCTATTTCAGTAGAGATGTACTGAGAAAAATGCATCACCCAATTTAGTTTCTATGATAACTAAGAAGTTTAAGAGTTTAGCACTGGAAGGTAGAACATCCAGGTTCTGGCTTTGCTGCTAATCAAATTAGATTATAAATGTAAAGTGCTTTGCAAACCTTAAAACACTACATACATGTCAATTATAAGTATTATTACTAACTGTGACCTTGGGCAACTTATTTAACTGTCTCAGTTTTCTTATCAGTGAAATAAGGACAATAATGCCTATTCTGCCTATATTATGAGGATTTTGTGGTGATCAAATGAGATAATTTATGTGAAGCCACTTTAATGTTGTACAAATGCAAATGCGTTTTTATTCAATGGGGAACTGGCTGATGAAGGTCCAGTCTGTAGAATATTCATGAATTTGCCCTTCTTGGTGGGTCATACATAGCATTCTTAGATATTCCCTGCCTGGATCCAATCTGACACATGGAACTTTGAGAGCTGGTTTCCAGCCTTAAGTGACTGATGAGTTGCTGGGTGTGATAAGGAAGTCTTCTAATTGACTCATGAGGTGCTTTACTAGAATTGAATTCTCCTACAAAAGGAATGACCTGCTGATCCCTTAGTCTCTTCTTCTTCCTGGCCTGGAGTATGTCAAGAACTGGCGTGTACTGACTAATGGTGGAAAGGGTGACTACTGCATCTCCTGCCCATCCGCTTTGTGCCTGTGAGTGCACATTTTGCTTACTCTTTCCTGATCTTAGGAGAATGATCATGCTGAGATGAAGCAGCAAATTTATAAGTTTAGGAGATCCTGAAGTTCCATCTGAGAAATCAGAAGTCACAAGGATAGTTGGAGGTCTGCAGATACTTTCCTATTTCAGCCAGTTACAGAATTTGGTTCTGTTACAGACTCTGGTTTCCCACAAGACCTCTGATGACTCTCAGGAACTTTCAAAGTTACAAGGTCAGTCGCCCTTAGCCCATCCCATCAGTGCACAAAAGTTCTTACCTTACCACCATGAAGGAGAAGAATTTCCAGAGATGGAATTATACAAAGACTTTTCATTATCACACCATTCCAATTCCTCAGACACTTATGGCTCCCAAAATCCTGGGTGGATTGGAATCAGGGAATATTTGGGCATATTATGTAAAAACTACCAAGAAGAGTAAATCTAAGCACACTTCCAGCACTAGGCCCTCTTTGGGCCCAGTCCCCCATTATACAAGGAAGATATTTGCTGAGATGATATCTTTTAAAAATGTGAAATATATAGATTCTAGAATTGTAGTCAATCGATTAGCATTTAAGTGCCTTCTATGTACCAGTCAATCAGTAAACATTTATTAAGCACTTACTTTGTACCAGGCAATGTGCTCTGGGGATACAAAAAGAGGCAAAAGACAGTTCTTGCCCTTAAGGAGTTCACAGTCTGATTGGGGAGAGACAATGTGCAAACAACTATGTATAAACTAGATAGGTAGATCGATCGATTGATCGATCAATCGATAGATAGACAGACATATATATATATATATATATATATACACACACATATACACATACATATACATACACTATATATGCACACATATATGTATGTATGTATGTGTGTGAATACATACTATATATATATATATATATGTATATATATGAAGAGAGAGAAAGAGAGAGAGAGAGAGAGAGAGAGAGACTATCAGTAAAGGGAAGGCACTACCATTAAGTGGGATTGGGAAAGGCTTTTTGCAGAAGCCAAGATTTTAGTTGCAACTTGAAGGAAGCCAGGAGATGGAGATGAGGAGAGAGTTCCAGGCTCAGGGGATGGCCAGAAATTTCACCACTTGAAGGAAACTCAAAAATTATCCAGTCCAAGCCCCTTGTTTTAGAGGAAGAAAATGATGCCAAAGGGGTTAAGCAGAGGCCAAAGACACAGCTAATTAATGATGGTGTCAAGATGCATGCCCTGTTCACTTTCCCCCACTGCTTCATATCAATTTATAAAACAATTCATATTTAATTTGCATTTCAAATGTCATAGTCCCTCCATATATTTTTGCCTCCCATAGAATATAGACTACACAGCTGATACAGAAGGCTGTTGGATTTGAGCTCACAGGACCTGAGTTTGAAACTGACCTTTGCCACTAATTCCTATGATGTCTTGGAGAGGTTATTTAATAGCCTTTCTGGGTCCATTATTTTCTGTAAAACTAAAGGACAAGGCTACATTATCTCTACAGTCCTTTCTAGCACAAAATTCTACCAAACTTTGTAACAGTTTTTATTTCATATGCTATCACATATGAATATAAATCACACATAAACATTAAAATAGTAAAGAACTTTTTAGGTTTTATAATTATAGACATAATTGAGGATAAATCATTCTAGTTATTTTTTAAAATTAAATTGGTTTGTTTATTTACTTTTAGTTTACAACATTCCACAGTCCCTTGAGTTTCAGATTTTCTCCCCCTTTTCCCTGTCTCCTCCTTCCCCCCCCCCCATCATGGCAGCATGCACTCGAATATAGGATCCACAAATATCTTCACATTAATCATTAGTCAGGTTGTAAAGAAGGATTGTAACTGAGGGAATGATCAGTGGGAAAGAGGAAACAAAACAAAACAAGAAAAAGAAACACAGCAAATAATTTGTTTCAATCTGCATTCAGACTCTACATCTCTTTCTCTGGATGTGGATATCTCTTTCGATCATGAGTCTTTTGGAGTTGTCTTATAACCTTACATTGTTGAGAGGAGCCCAGTCTATCGAAGTGAGTCGTCACACATACGTTGTGTCTGTGTTTGTGTACAAATTTCTCCTGGTTCTGCTCTTCTTGCTCAGCATCAGTTTATATAAGTCTCTCCAGGTTATTATGAAGTCCATGTGCTCCTCATTTCTTATAGCACAGTAGTATTCCATGACATTCATATACCACAACTTGTTCAACCATTCCCCAATTGATGGGTATCCCCTTGTTTTCCAATTCTTTGCCACCACAAAAAGAGCCACTATAAATATTTTTGTACATAGGAGTCTTCTTCCCACTTCTCTGATCTCTTTGGGATATAACCCTAGAGGTGGTATTGCTGGGTCAAAGGGTATGCACTTATTTATAGCCATTTGGGCATAGTTCCAGATTGCTCTCCAGAATGGCTGGATCAGTTCACAGCTCCACCAACAATGCATTGGTGTTCCAATAAATCATTCTAATTATGCTGAGTAAGGAAGCACTGTCCAAAAGCCACATTAACAATACAAGTAAAATAGAGGCTTACACAGTAACTGCAAGCATGGAGTATTTTGAACATACAATCCAGTGGGTTTAGAGGAAAGCCATTACCCTGTTCATCATCTCTGTTTAGGGGGGAAAATGGGATTAGCAGAGGAAAGATGTGAGTTTTACTTATTAGTCCCAAGCACTCTAGTAGAACTTTCTAAGAAAACCCACATCCTGTTCACCTAGATTAGTTGTGTTAAGTACCTTCTTTGAGGAATCCACAACCAAGTTCATTTCGAGTTTTTCTATTCGTGAGTAAGAAAAAGGTTTCTTCTAGGAGTCATTAAGAAGTTAAAGAATATAAGTTCTTTGAGGGCAGGGGCTGTCTTTTGCCCCTTTTTTGTATCTTTAGTGTTCAGAACAGTGCCTGGCACATATTAGATAATTAATAAGTTTTCATTGACTGATTTATTGACTAAAGACCTTGAAAAGTTTAGGCTTCATCAGCTTATTTTCCTGGTTATTAGGGAAACTTTTAGGAGGTAAGAAAGATGAATAATAGAGCAATTACTTAGATTATAATCAGTAATGAATGCAGGTTTTTATTTTTCCTTCCCTTACTAATACTAAAAGTTTCAGGAAAAAAAATATTAATAGGGCTTCACTTGGAGCTGTGTTCTTAATTATTTGAAAAATGAAGGAAACCAGACAGGCAAATAATACAAACACCTTTTTTGTCTTTGACATGCATAACATAATTTTTGACAGCAGATTAATATTGGAATGAACTGGTAAATCCTGTACCAACATATTCCCCCCAACTCCATTGGAAGGTGAGCCAGGAGCTGCCTAGGGGGCAGGATGAAAACCACCTCTGATTAATATTTGTGTAGGTAATCCACACTAATCCACATTCAGATAACTGAAAACGCAATGCTCAGGGCATTTTTTTCTCGAGCATGAGGAAGTTTTGATGAAATCACATATATGGTAACTGTGGAGCAACAGGGACATTTCTACTTTAAAATTCCTGATTATTGGAAGACATCTTCCTGGAAACTACTCTGTCTTTACTTTGCATGTGTTTTCTATGTACTTATCCATGTTTGTGATGTTTCCCCCTCCTAATTAAAGGTATGATAATAAGTCTTTGGGCTGTGTTTTGGCAATATTTCTTTCTGAAAAAAATTCTAAGTAAATCAATAGCATAAACAAGAATGCAAAAGTGAAGGTTTAACTTAATGACAGGTCAAAATTTTTTTCAAATGTTTAATAAGAGGTCAAAGTTTGGTCATCATAATATTATTATGATCAAAAATTATTATTGACGGTAATAATACCTTACATGAATAGCAGTATCGCTTGCATGCCAACTGTCAGGAAGGGACTCAAGTTTTTCCCGCTGGGCTGCTATGACAGAATTAGTCAGAACCTGGGTGCAGTCAAGGATTCAGAATGCTAAACAAAATCATCAATCAAAGAAATAATCTGTAATCCAGGCCTAGTCACCAGCCTTGAGATAGGAACAATGGGATCAGGGTAAGGCAGCAACGACAGGGAGAAAGGTCAGCAACACAAGAGAAGGCAGAGTCAGGTTGCTAAGCCCAAACCCAGAAACACGACTGAATATATTAAGTGTCTATGATATCACTGGTGTGTGTGTGTGTGTGTGTGTGTTTGTGAAGGAGCATGGGGAGGCGGGGAAGGAGGAACTCATTTCACCAATGCAAATTCTCATAACTTGCTAGTGAGTCTAGGAGCTATTACAGACCATGTAGTAATTAACCTCCATGAACTTAACTAGGCTCATCCTCAGCCAGCCACCAGGCTCACACCCAAGGCTCACATTCCAACTTCATAAGATCAGTTAAAGCTCATATTCTATTGACTGAGCCTTTGATAACTTGGGATCATCTCTATGCCATGATGAGGCATTTGAAGAGGATGTCAGTGAAAGAAACCAGCATCAGGAATGCAAGAGATAAAATCAGAAAGGCCATCCCTGGGATGTAGCAAATTGCACCTATTGTTCTAGACCCAGGCTCTCAACTGTTGAGGCAGTTAATAAGATAGATATTAACATCATGTTTTGTTGTTAAAATAACATCCTTCCCACAGCCACAATTTCTTGCCACCTTTTACCTCTATCCAAAAAAAGTACCTCTAATAATAATACATGAAAATTTATTAAATGCCTTCTGTATGTAGGAGAAAAAGTGCTTGGCCCTGAGGAACATACAAGTTCAGATAAGAAAAAATTGGAAAAGGAGGGGGAATATAAAGGCTTTGCATCCCTTCTGCTTCCAAAATGATCCTGAGAATTATGTTATAAAGCCAAAATTGGAAACATAATAGGTTAGAGTCAGGGTATTAAATTCTATTAAGCAGTATAAACACCAGAATCCAAGCTAGAAGAAGTATCAGAAACTTTGGTCTAGTCTCACAGAGTAGAACCATCAAGTCTAATCATCAGTAAGCAGGACACTAACTCCATTTGGTGGTTATTTTCCTTCCACTAGACAGGAATGTGTAAGCCTTGGCTAGAGAACAGTTTTCATGGAAAAACATCTAGGAAATTGAGTCTACCACAAACTTGGCATAAGGCCATAGTGGGATGTGATGTATTAAAAAGGTAATCTGATCTTGGATTATCAGAAAGGAACCATGTTCAGAAGTTGAGGTATATTATGGTCTGTCTTGGTCAGATCCATGTTAAGTTCCAGATCTGGTATTTTAGGGAGAATATTGACAAACTGGAATATATGGAGAATAAGAAACTAGGCTGGTGAGGGAATAATGGACTATGGCCATATAATGTGGTCAGTTGAAGGAAATAGGGATGTTTTTCCTGGATAGTAAGGGTAATAGAAATGTTAGTTATGGGGGGCGGAGCCAAGATGGGGGGGCGGAGCCAAGATGGC
>CM053584.1:33862158-33880603 GCA_028627135.1 Pseudochirops cupreus
AAAAAAAAAGAAATGTTAGTTATTAGAAGGGGCTATCTCAGGAGACAGTGGATTCCTTTCTATTGGAGGTCATCAAGTAAAAATATAATAACAGTTTGCATTTGTGCATTAGTCTGCATTAGGTACTCTGCTAAACACTGTACAGATATTGTGTTCTTTGATCCTCACAACAACCCTGGGAGGTAGGGGCTGTTATTATCTCTCTTTTGCAGTTGAGGAAACTGAGGCAAACAGAAGTTAAGCAACTTGCCCAAGCTCACACCACTAGTATGTGTTTGATTCACAGAAGTTGGACAACCATTCGTCAAGAATGTTGGCTATAGAACACAGATACAGATTGAACTAGATGGCCTTTGAAATCTCTTCCAAGTCTGAGAATTTGTGACTGTGCTCAAAGCATCTGTTTCTATAGAGTCCTAAGTAACAAACATGCTTTTTATAAACTGTAGGCCATCCCTCTACCACCATCACTACCACCAACCTCCAATGAACTGCTACTGAAGGTCAGGTAAGCCCAAGATCCTTGGCAACAACAGTGCTTCCTGCACCACCACTTGCACTCCCAGAGTGACCCCCATAGCTGGAGTCCAGGGAAAGAGCTGTCTATGAAGAGGAGACCTGGACACTGCCTCTGTAGATGCCGCAACAATCCCTCTCCCTCCCAACTCCTCTGGAACCATAGTTACTAAAGACCCACAAAAGTCTGTTCTTTACTGCAAATTTCTTGGTACTACAAATAGTTCAGTATCACAGGTGACATGATTTTATTCATGGAAACTACATTTTAAAAGATTCGTTACCATTTGCTTTGCCACTGTCCCCTAAGAACCCTTCCATCTAATCTGCAGCTGAGACCTCCTGTGTGTTTTGTCTCTCCCATTGGAATTGTAAGTGCCTTTAGAGCAGGGACTAGATTGCTTTTCTATTTGTATCTTCAGTGTCTAGCACAGAACTTTGAGTGATGTGGTACAGTAGAGTGCTGGACTTAGAATTGGGAAGACCTGAGTTAGAATCCTGTCTCAGGGACTGTGTGACCCTGGGTAAGTCATTAACCTCTCTTGGCTTCAGCTTCCTCATCTGTAAAATGGGTATAGCAATAGCAATGACCTCCCAGGATTGTTGTGAGAATAAAATGAGATAACACATGCAAAGCATTGTGCAAATTCTAGAGTACTATAAAGGGTGTCCCAAAAGTTGTAGAGCAGTTTTAAGGTATCAAAGCTTAAATAAAACAAATCAAAAACAAAATAAAACTTATCAAAAACAATAAACCATCAAAGCTTAAAACCATATTATAACTTTGGGGACATCTAGTATACATGGGAAGACAGTGGTGATAATAGTAGTTGTTTGGTCATTTAGATCATGTTTGACCCCATTGGGGTTTTGATTGCAAAGATACTGGAGGGGTTTGCCATTTCCTTCTCCAGCTCATTTTACAGATGAGGAAACTGAGGCAAAAAGGGTGAAGTGACTTGGTCAGGGTCACGTAGCTAGTAAGTGTCAGAGGTCAGATTTGAACTCAGAAGATGAGTCTTCATGACTCCAGGCCAAGTTCCCTGTGCACTATGCCACTAGGAGGAGGAGGAAGAAGAAGTGGAGAAGAAGGAGAAGGAACTTAACAAATGCCTTTTCATTCATTCAAGTAGTGCTTAAAGTTTATACTAATGTCTGATTCATGCTTCTTTTGACTCTGGTCTTAAGTATTTTTAGGCTATGCTAGCAGAATATTAGTCTGGCAGACATAAAAAGCTGGAAAAGTTGTGAGTATGGGGTCTGTGATCTGTTTAATAATAATCCATGTAGATTTTAAAGATTTCTCTAGCACAGTCCTCAGACATCAATCCTTAAAGGTATGTAGTAGAAGTACTATATTGTCCCGATTTTGCAATGAGGAAATCAAGAGACAATATGTCAGAAAAGGGAGCCATCCAGGACTTCTAAGAAAGGTCGGTGCTTTTTTCAAAAGTCCACATCATGCTGCTACTGTGAGCTGAGAGAACAGCATTGGTGGCCACCCAGTGGTGAAATTTTTTGTCCACTTGCAATTCATGAATGTAACTACAAAAAGTATGATTTGGGGATCCGCATAGCAACATTGTGAAATCACAGATCTGTTGAATCATTTAGGAAAGTTAAGTCCAGTAGGAAATGCTGCTTGGCAATGCATTCATTGAATTTCTACTAATTTAGAATAATAAATCTTTGTTGAAGAAAGAAATATTTCCCATAATTCAAACTTTTCATGAGTTCGTATCATCCTGATTATTCTGAATCAGTAAGGTTTTATGAAATGTGAGTTAGGGAAACTAAACTCCTAGGCTTTTATATTCCTTCCCAGTTTTTTACCATTTACCATTGGATCATAGATTTAGAGTTGGAAGGAACCTTTAGTGATCATCTGGTCCATATCCATAATTTTACAAGTAATGGAATTGAGGCCCAGAAAGTAGTTATCTGACTGATAGCCATTCTCCAGTAGATAAGGAATCATGGATATGAAGAGGATATCAATGTCATTTAGTACAACTCCCTCATTTTATAGATGAGGAAACAGAGATAGACAAAAGTTAAGTGACTTGCCCAGGGTCACACAGGTTTCTCCTGACACAGGTCCCAGTTCCATATTGGCAGCATCTCAAGTCGCTAAATCCTGAGCTCTTGCTGACCAGATGTGTTTCCAGATGAAGACAAGGAAGGACGCATCCAGAGAAACTAAGCACATATTCTTGCTATGTGAGGGCAAAATACACCTCTACTGTTAAATGTTCAGTGGCTTACAGGTACCTTATTTTGTCCAAATATTGAACTTAAAAGGTGTTAGCTAGAGCCACACCTACATTTGGCAGAGTTAGCAATTTGGGACAAGATGACCTCATGGCTCACATCATGGTTAAGTCAGGGGGAAAGTCCTGCAAATACAGAAGAGCTTAACCTAGTCTCGTGGTGGGACATTGGCTGGCTCCTTATTGACAATGATTTTCTAATCTTGTATGGGTAACTGTCTCTTAGGGACTGACCTTCCTCTTGGACACATGGAATAGCTCTGTGGGTGCTGGGGGAGGCTGTCCATGAGGATAAATAGTGAGCCAAGGCCAACATTCCTCAGCTGTTGTTGACTGTGCTGCATAAATTGGGCTGCCATCATAGTCAGCCTGAAAGAAACCTGGAACAGCACATTCAGCAGCTAGAGAAAGAGTTCTTAGCTTTCAGGGACCATATAATGAAAGCAGAAGGACAGCTGATGGAGCTGGTGACTATGCAAGTGATGAAATTTTTCCTCTTGGTGAGGATTGAAGAAATGCAGCTAGAAACCTACACTATGCTTTTTGACCCAGAGGTTATGATTCCTGCTGAGATAGGAGTTATGAGATTGGAGGAGAGAAGACTAGGGACAGAGACTTCACAACTCCCACTGGTATGGGTTAAGCCCTTCAGCTTCTCCTACACTGTTCACAGGAGGAGGGAGGTGACTCCATGCCCAGAGGGAGTAGGCTGTGGATGGATACTTTCCACCAAGGAGCTGAGATGTTTGCAGAAGTTCAAAAAGAAACCAGAAGAGTCCCTAGACCAAAGACTTCTGAAGGTTTGTTCAAGAGAACAATACTAGGAGACTTTCTGCTTTGGACTTCTATTGTCTGAGGGATACTCTGAAGGTCAACTTCTTCAGATCTATTTAAATTTGTCAGAACCTCCAGAGTGGGTATCTGTTCATTTCTTTTTAGATGACTAAGATGGGGAGTTATTCATACTCTGCCTTATATTCCTCTAGAAACCAATTTACAGTTGGGATCTGTAAGAGACCAGCTAAAGTTTCTAAAGAAAGTTGGTTTGGTAGATTGGATTTATGTGTTCTTGCTCTCCCCTACCCCAAGGCTTGCCACAGGCCCACACAAGTTTTTGGTGGTAATTTGATCATACCTTCTGGATGGAGCCCCACTCCTAGGTGGAGCTCCACCTGAATAACTACAGACTTTAGCTATGGGTCTGCAGTACCACATAACCATACAGATGTGGGCTAATCAACTGGCAAGATTTGAGCAGTAGGCAAGGATAGTCATGGCTTGGCTAAAATCTGTTGTCAATGCAAATAGGATTTCTGGTAAGGGGGGGCCCAGCAGAGTCTATTTTTGCCCTCCTAGGTGGGCAGAGGGAGATGATACTATACCCAGAAAAGAAGTTTGGGTGTGGCTCATGAAACCTGGGGATGGAAAGAAAGCAATGAATGGTTGGCCCATGGGGTACTAGTAAAACTGTACAGGGAAATTAAGCACTAGGGCAATAATGGCCCTTCAGCTCCACCCAAACTGGCCCCATTTGGGTCATTCAGGAGAGTCTATAGAATGCAGTCCATAGAGGGAAGGGGAGCTATAGGTTCAGTATTTATATAGGCTCTAGGCATATTACTGGGGATAGGGACAAATGGAAACCATCAGAGTTATCTGAACCATCTCTTTAGTTAATGTCATACAATACTAGGTCCCCTAGGGGTTAAAAGATTTCTTTTCTAAGTGGTAAAGATGAAGGCTGCTGTCATACTTCATTATATCAGATCGCCTTACAACAACTTTCTATTACCTGTGAGGAAGACAGATAGCAACTGGTAGCTTACAGTGGAATACACAGTAGCTGAATAAAGTTATCATACCTATTCCTAATCTCATCAGTGTTGTAGACCACATAACCGTGGCCTAGGATCTATCAATCTTGTGAATTAAAAAAAATAGTTTTTATTAATGTCTTCTGTTTTTTACATTATCGAAGTCATCATCAGTACTTTTCCTCTCTCTTCTTCCCAGAGTCCCATCCCATATAATAAATAATGTCTTTTAAAGAGGAAAAAAGTTAGCGTGGATGATTAGTACATTGTAAATGGTCAAAACCATGTACAATATCTAATACCCATACGCCTCCCACTTCCACAAAGGGGTAGGTTGGGTATGGCTTCTCATATCTCTTCGTTTCAGTAATAATTGATCTTTACAATTTTTTACATTCACTTTTTTTGGGTGTGTGACTGTCCTTCCCTTTACATTGTTATAGTTATTGTCGATGCTGTTTTCTGACTTTGCTTACTTCACTCTGCATCATTTCATGTAGATCTTTTCATGCTTTTCAGTATTCCTCACATCCACCATTTCTTAAAGCACAGTAATGTTCCGTTGCATTCATGTGTCACAATTTGTTAGCCATTCCCCAAAAGATGTTGATCTACTTTGTTTCCAATTCTTTGCTATCGCCAAATGTGCAACTATAAATATTTTAGTGTATAGGGGGACTTCTTTTCTTAGCACTGGATTCCTTGGTGCATAAACCCAGGAATGGAGTCTCTGGTTCAAATGATATGAACTTTTTAGTCACTTTCTTTGCATAATTCCAAATCACTTTCCAAAATGGTAGTACCATTTCATAGTTCCATCAACAATGTATTAGTGTGTCTATTATTCCCCCTCCAACATTGACTATTGACATTTTTTGTCATTTTCACCAATTTTCAGGGTATATGGTGAAAGCTCAGCATTGTTTTAACTTGCATTTCTCTTATTAATGATTTGGAGCATTTTTTCATGTGGTTGTGAATATTTTGCAATTTTTCATTTGAGAACTATTTGTTCACATCCTTTGATCATATATTTATTGAAGAACGGCTATGGATACCAAACCTTTATCAAAGAAATTTGAGATCAAGATTTTTTTCCCATTTGACCACTTCATTACTTATCTTAGATGCATTAACATTTTCTGTGAAAAAGCTTTTTTAGTTTCCAGTAATAAAAATGACCTATTTTTATCTTTTGTCACTACCTCTGTCTCTTGTTTGGTTGAGAAAATATCTTCTATACATAGATGTGAGAGGTATATGATTTGTTTCTCTTCTAATTTTTTTTCATGTGATCATTAATATTAAGGTTGCATATCCATTTAGGATATATTATAGAATATGGCATAAGTTGTTGGTCTAAGTCAAATTTCTGCCAGACAGTTTTCCAGTTTTCCCAGAAGTTTTTGCCAAATAAAGAATGTTTTCCCAGGTAATTTATGTTTTCTACTTTATCCAACACGGATTATTGAGGTCTAGTATTTCTGATTCTCCCTTGTCTAGTCTGTTCCATTGATCTATCTCTCTATTTTTTTACTTATTTTTACTTTAATTTTTTTTTTTGCTTTTTGGAGGGCAATTGGGGTTAAGTGACTTGCCCAAGGTCACATGGCTAGTGTTTGTGTTAAGTATCTGAGGCCAGATTTGAACTTAGGTGCTCCTGACTCCAGGGCCAGTGCTCTATTCACTGTGCCACCTAGCCACCCCTATCTCTCTATTTTTTAACCAATACCAGATAGTTTTGATGACTGCTGCTTTATAATATAGTTTAAAGTCAAGAAATACTATTCCCCCTTTATCTCTACTTCTTTTCTTCATCTCCCTTGATAGTCTAGATCTTTTGCTTTTACAAATGAATTTTGTTATTATTTTACCAAATTCTACAAAGTAACCTCTTAATAATTTGATTGGTATAACATTAAAAGTTTAAATTAGCTTTGACAGTATTATCATTTGTATCACATTGGAGCAGCTTACCAGCCTACCCATAAGCACTGAATATTCCTCCTCCTATTTAACTTGTTCTTTATTTCTTTAAGGATCACTTTATAATTTAATCTAAATAAATAAACCTTTTATGTGCTTTTGAATGTTTATTCCCAGATGTTTTGTGTATTTTGTAGCTATGTGTGAGGGATTTCCCTCTCTATTATTGCTACTTCAGATGCCCACTCTCCCCCCTACCATTTGATATTATTCTGGAAAAACTGGCAACAGTAATAAGACAAGTGAAAGAAATTAAAGCCATAAAGATAGGTAAAAAAAGAAATAAAACTATCCCTATGTGCTAACAATATGATGGTATACTTGGAAAATCCTAGAGAATCAGTTAAAATACTAATTGAGATAATTAATAGCTTTAGGAAAGTTATAGGCAACAAGATAAATTATCAAAAATCAATAGCATTTCTCCTTGTAAGAGCTAATTGATGTCAAGTGATTAAATGAAATAGGAGCACTAGTTAGTAGTACCTAACTGTGTGGATAACTCAGCCAATGGGAGCTCAAGGTGATAGCAATAGAAAAAAACAAAATCCTTCAACTCCTTAGGATGGCTGATGAACAGGTATGGCTCTGGGAGACTGAGTCAGAGCATAAAGGCTACATATAGTATCCAAGATTGGCTAGAATATAGAACAAATTAGATTGTAAGCTCCTTGAGGGCAGGGGCTATTAGTAGCCTTTCTTTGTATCCATAGTGCTTTGCACAGTGTCTAGCACATACTAGATAATAAATGCTTGTTATTACTGCTTTTAACTATCTTGTTGTTGCTGAATGTAGGAGGGTAGTGTGAAAGCAAGTAGGTTGGAGCTAGATTACGGAGAACCTAAAATGCCAACCTAAGTAATAACTATTTTATCTTACTGGCAATAGGGACCTCAGTGGAACGGCATCCCCTACACCTCCAGTCCTGCTTCTAGCCCAGCTCCCCCAGTCATAATCTTAGGGAGCAACTCTTGTGAAGATGAGACCTAGAATCAGCTTCTACAGGTACCTCAGCCCCATCTCTTTAGTAGCCACAGCTACTAAAAGCCCCAAAGAAAAGTTGTTAATATCAAATTAAGCATTGGTACTGTCAAATGGTTCAACATCAGAATCAGATATGATTGTCAATAGGAATGACATTTAAAAAGATGTATGATTTGCTGAGACACCCTAAGGCTGATGAAAATTTTCCTTCTCGCTTCCAGTTGAAACCTATGCAGGGGTTAGAGTGTGCTCAGGCCATATAAAATGATGTCACCTACATAGGACATGCTTGGAACTTGCTCCTGAGAGACTGCACATCTGGCACGACCATACTGTGTTGGCCCACCTTGTGGTTGGGAGTACACTTTTCCCATTATCTACTTAGCTAGAACTCTAGGTATCTTTAAAGCTATCTGACTAAACACAGCTCTCTTTCTGGTATTTTCTTCTGGGGTCAATGACTTATTCAGTTACAGCAGGTGATATGAGATAAGAGGGAAGGGCTTGAGAGCTATCTGCCCACTCCTTTAGGCCACGTGATACCCCCACCCCCATCCCAACCCCACCCTAAGAAATGGGCTTGGAGTTTCGGTTTTCTTTTGTTTGTCCTTTCTAGTTCTGGTGCAAGGAATGAAATCCCTAGCCTAAAATCTCAAGCCATGGGAATTAGACAGGCTAGCATTTCAAACTTAATGTTGCATCAAGACCAGCAGGGAAGCTTTGAGAAGCAATGATTGAGGCCACCAGCTCAATGAGACTTTGGACTTGAACTTGGTGGGACTAATGCTATGTAGGAACTGAGTTGAGCTATGAGTTTAATTCCCTTCCCTCCCTAGAGTCCTATGGTGGGGATATGGATTATACCATTCAGGTGTTGGAGTAAAATTTTTTTTTGCTTCTGTCGCAACTTTGAAGTAAATATTTCTTTGTAAAAGCTAATCTGTGTTTGCTAATCATTGTGCCTCATAAAAATGAGAAGGGAGAAAACACAATCAATGGGGTTCTAGCCAATGGCAGAGAGGAGAGACCCCCCCCCCCAATCTCCTTAGGGTACTGATGAACCTTGAGGAAGGGGAACAAATATAGCAATTCTGTCTTTTAGTGGGTACCAGAGAAAAATCTGTATCAATGTGTGTTGTCTCTGTACTAAAAGGTGAGATCCCTGAAAGCCAGGACTGTCTCACTTTTCTATTTTTTAACCTTAGTGACTAACATAATGCTTTGTACATAATAATGCACTTGTCACTTTTTATTCATTTATTCAACCGGACTGATATGGTCAGACTGTGGGACTGATGACTTGAGAGGAGAGGCTCTAAAAAGCAGAAAGGTAAGTTAAAAGGCAATTAGATGCTGAAGTGGCATAGTAGATAGAGCAGGGAACTTGGAGTCTAGAAGATCCTGCATTGGGCACTAACTGCCTGTGTGACCCTGGACAAATCACAGTCTACCTTAGTTTCCCCACAAATAAAACAGGGATAGTAGCACCTACCTCCCAATGTTATTATGAGGATCCAAGGAGTTAACATATGCAAAGTGCTTTATAAACCTTCAAGGGGCTATAGCAATGCTAACTAACACGGGATAAGTCATTAGGGTCTGATGCAGAATAGTGGCACCATGAGTGTGGAAATGGGTTACATACAGGAGATATGGAAGGAGGCACAGCAGGGATTTGAAAATGGGTTGGACATTGTTGCCCATCATTTGTTTTCAAAGAAGACCAATGATATCATGGGTGATGTTAACTTGGGTGTGAATTGGATTTAAGTGAGGCAGAGTTGCACAAAGTCATTGGCCTCACTCTCTCTTGCAGTCATTGAAGTTGTCAAGGCAAAAGTCAAGACAAATGGAGTCTAGAATGCTATGTAGTGGCCCAGGATGTAGTGGATGATGCCTGACCAAGCTCTAAGAGCCTTCACGGCTGTTGGACCAAATTGTTCTCATCTGCCTATTCTGCTGGGGGAAGTCTTCACAAGCTTGGGGGTGATATCCTCCTAACTTACTGATGGGTTTCAAACCCGTCAATTACCTTCATCCTGATGTAGCCCATCTGCCAAAATTGTTTATTGTGGTTTAGCCACTGCTCAAACTACAGTTTCTTGGAGCCACAGGTGAGAGTTGGATGAATTGGGTGGACACCAAAGGTGGATGAGCATCCCTGAAAAGGGCTCTCAGTAAGCCCTCACACCAGAGGAGCTAGTCCTTCCTGAATGCCCCTCACACCCCAGGTTGGATATAGTCTTTGCCCTAAGGAGCTTGCTGCTCTTTCCTTATCCTCAAATCCATGGCACTTTTTTCAATCCTTATTTTCCTTGACTTTTTTTTAAAGCTGCATTTGATATGGTCAACCCCTGCTTCCTTTTCTAAATATTTTTTTCTCCTGGAGATTCTATAACAGTGAATTATTTTCATTCTCCAGAATCTCTTGTCGGTCCTTCTGTAACATCATAGACTTCATGACCATGAGCTTATCATTCCCCCTCTCTTCCCCATTCCAAATGTGGGCTACCCCTAAGGCTGAGCATTTGGTTTTTTTCTATTTTTAACACTACTCTCCTTTGGCAATCTGAGATCAGTCCTGGTGGTTTCAATTATTGCCTCTTGGCAAATGATGACTCCCAAATATAACCTCTTTTCTGATACATATGAGGCTCTTAAACGTGCCCTGAGATTTTCACCGTATCTGCCAACTCTTAGATTCTTTCTTTTTTACATATGCTTACAAGTGTCTAAATGTTCTCCCTTGCTAAAATGTAAGCTTCTTGAGGGTAGAAAATATTCCATTTTTGCCTCTGTAATCTTAGGAATTGGCACATAGTAGATATTTAATAAATGCTTATTGATTGATTGAAAATAAAACATGCCCCAAGAGTTATAGAATAGAGTCCTAAACAACCCCCTTATCAGAAATCCGTTTAGGTTTCATTGTGGCCTGCAGCCACCACAGAAGGTAAAAAGCATGAGAATGTTACCTTTCCTGCTCCATAAGCCAGTACTCTCAGTTATCTCTAAGATGAAATACAAACAAGTTCGTTTGGTGTTTAGAGCACTTTACAACCTGGCTATAATCTACATATGGCAGCTAGGTGACTGCAGTAGTTAGAGAGTAGGATCCGGAATCAGGAAGACCTGAGTTCAAATCCACCCTCAGATACTTACAAGCTATGTGACCCTGGGCAAATCACTTAACTCCATTTGCCTCAGTTTCCTTATCTATACAATGTGCTGGAAAAGGAAATGGAAAACCACTCTAGGATCTTTACCAAGAAATCCCCAAATGGGGTCACAAAGAGTCAGAAATGACTGAGAAACAACTCAAACTCACACAGCCTACCTTTATGATACATGAGATGTCTGGGGGGGGAGGGGGGCGGAGATTACATACACAAAACAATGTCTCAGAATGCTAAGAAAGATATACTCAGATATAACCACAAAGGAGAGGTTTCCAGTGGAGGCAATAAAATGCAGCCATGCCCTTCATGAACCTTAGGAGCCTAGCTGGCTCTCTAGCTTTCTCAATAACCAAATATGGTAAGAGATCCTACCGTTGTGTCTACTGCTTAAATCTCTCAGCTACTCAGAGTGAAAATTAGACATACCTGGTTCTATCACTTTTCATAGGCATGGTGCTGACCAAGCTTAACTCTGTGGCTCTGTACCCGTCTCTAGCTGTGATTCTGATGGTCTTCCCCTATTACACAATCTATTCTTATCTCTGTCCATTAGTGAAGTTGGTTGAGGGGATTTCTGGATACAACTGGCAAAATCTTCAGGTCCGAGTGGGTGCCTCCTAGACTGTCTTCTGGGTCAATAAATCCAATTATGCCAATTGCCTTCTTTAAGGCCTTGCCCCTTCCAATCAATCAAATGGCCCCAACTGCCTCTATTTCTATTAGCAATCCACTATTTCTCTTTCTTCCTTTTTGTCTCTAGCTCTCACCCACCCAGAAGTGGGTTGTTTCTATTATCACAATTGGAATTAAAGGGAATATACTGCTGGGAAGTAGAAAAAATTCCTACATCTATATAACCAGCTGTATCATCTTTCTGAGCTCTAGGACCATATTGCCAACTGCCTACTAGATGTTTTGAAATGGATAGCCCATAGGCATATAAACTCAATATGTCCAAAACATGAGCCTGTCCTCACCCTAAGCCTACCTCTTTTCTGAATTGCCAAATTTCTATCAAGGGTACCACCACCCTTGCAGTACCAGCCAGCTTCAGAATGTGCAATCATCTTAACCCATTCCCCCTCCAAAATTGCAGCCAATTGCCAAGTCTTGTGGACCTCTACAATATCTTTTACAACTGTCCCCTTATTTCTGTTGACACAGATGCCACCCTGGTTCGGGTCCTTATCACCTCTAACCCAGACTATTGAAATAGCCTCCTAAGTTGGTTTTCCCTGCCTCAAATCTTTCCCCCCACCCACCCATCTTCCACACAGCTGCCAAAGTGATATTATTAAAACATAGGTGTGACCATATCTCTCTCTCTTGCTCAATAAACTCTAGTGGTTCCGTATTACTTCCAGGACCAGATACAGACTCCTCTGTTTGGTATTTAAACTCTTTCACAACCTAACAATGATCTACCTTTCCAGTCTTATTATACATTATTATGCTTCACATACTCTGCAGTCTACTAGCTATACTATGGTTTTTCATACAGAGTTTCCATCACCCATTTCTATGCCTTTACAATGGCTAGTCCCTATTTGGACGTCACTTCTACCTTGGAGAAATTCTAGTTTCCTGAACAGATCAACTCAAATACTCCTCCTCCATGTGGCATTTCCTGATCACTTGAGCTGGATTTCCCCAAATCCTGTGTATTTATTTTCCATATCTTTATATGGGGGAGTCATTCCCCCTTTGTACTCTGCCCAAAGCATGCTCAGTGTCACTCTTATTGGTCCTGGTCAACTGGGACCTTTGGGAACCTTGTGGATGACTTCTAACTATGTATGCCTCAGTAATTCAGGATCCACACTCTGAAATGATGAAGAATTCTCTGACTCTTGAGCTAGAGGAGTTGATAATCATGTCCCACTTTAAGTTTTGCCTTGTGCTGTACATATCTTATCTCAGTGATCCTCACAATAGGCCCTAGAGGTAGGTGCTATTATAATTATTCCTATTCTATGGATTAGGAAAACTAAGCCTGAGAGCTGTTCAATGATTTACCTTGGATCACACAGCTATCAATTTCTAATTCAGGATTTGAACTCAGGCCCTTCTGATTCTAAGTACAACACTCCACTGAGTTGAGTGCATATACAAAAGAGATCTGTCTACCCTCCCATAATTTTCTTCCTTTTTCACTGGAAGTGTGCGAGGACTTTTTCTCTGAGAGTCAGGTCAGGGAAGGATCAACCAGTTATTCCTCTGTCTCACCCAACCTACTTGCAGCCCTGAGCACAAGGTCTTGCCTAAGCAATCCTGAGCTTGGGTTTGGGCTGCTGGTTTTCCATTTCATGTCTTAGTTTCTGAGTAGGTGACTGAACAGCCGTTTTGGGATGGAGATAACCAGGAGATGACATGAATTTGAAAGCTCCAGAGGTCTGTGGTTGTGACAGCCTCCCAGAGGGACTACAGAGGTGTCCTCTGAAAGGACTGGAGCCGTGGCTGAGCATGGAGATAAAAAGGCTTAGCATAGCACCTCTGCTGTCCAGCACAGTGCATGGCACATACAAAATGCTTAGTAAATATTAGTTCATTAAGTTTGTTGTTGTTCAGTCATGTCTGACTCCTCACAACTCCATTTGAAGCTTTCTTGGAGGAGAGAGTGGAGTGGTTTGCCATTTCCTTCTCCAGCTCATTTTACAGATGAGGAAACTGAGGCAGACAGGGTTAAGTGACTTGCCCAGGGTCACACAGCTAGGAAGTATCTTAGGCCAGATTTGAACTCAGTTCTTCCTCATTCCAGGCCTAGTGCTCTATCTATTGTGCCACCAAGCTGTCCTTATTCACTTAATAAATGCTAATTTATTAACAGACTGACTAAAATATAAAATGTCTGATTAGAAGTTTTGCAAAAATTTCATTAGGTTTAAATATTAATGTCCCAGCAGATTATAATAGCAGTTATAAGTTAAATTCCTAAATCTTGTGTCATTAATATGTGCTTGTTAGGTGGTTTTTCTTTTTAAAGATGTTTAGCCTCATGTGTAAGAATTAATTCCCTGTCCCATACCTAACACTTTAAAAAAAAACTTGAATACTTTTGTTTTACAGCTTCTTGTTAGTGGAACCTTTTATGTGGATTATAATTTTACTTATTAGAGTTGAAAAAATCCCTAGGATTCTAGGGTAGAGGACTTTATAAATCAATGAGCTTAAGAAAATGTTCCTCCCCACTTGTCCCCCATGAAAAGCTTGGCTCCCCAAGACTACACCTGGCTTAAATCTCATTGATGGGAAAGGACAGAAGGATGAGTGTCCCAGGCACTGCTGGTTTAGGCAAGTGTTTCCGCAAGGTCACTTGTTGTCTCCCCCTACTAGAATGTAAGCTTCTTAAGGGCAGGTACTGGTTCTTTTTTAGTTTTTGTATCTGTAGAGCCTGGCACAGAAGTCATGCAGGAGCTTATATACATGAGTATTGACTTATTGATGAAATATGAAAGACTGGTTGAATCTTCCAACTTCACAGAAGTCCTGGATCATGTTACCAGATTCAGTTGCTGAGAGATAGTCAAGGTTGTAGGTATGTTAGCTAACCTGAAAGGCATAACTAAATATTCATAATGTTCCAACTGGGTTTGAAAAGCTATCATTTCTTACAGACAATGCCTAACGGCAGCTTCTCTTTATATCAGGGCCTTAATTGGAGTCTGATTATTAATGATCAAAGGCAGTTGAGCAAGCTAGCATCATATTTTAAAAAAAGACAGGAAGTCTTCTATAAATGAGATCTCACTCAAGAGACATTAGCTACTGGGCTCCCAGTGGGATGAACAAATGAGGCAAACAGGCAGTTCGCCATGACAGTTTGCCATGTTAATTACTCACAAAAGCAACCAATATGAATGAAAAAAGAAAGAGAATTTTGCATCAGCAAATGTAGAGGGCAAACAGTATTTTACAATGGCTTGAAGAGAATGTTCTAATTTTGTGTTTTTTCCAGGGACAAATAACAGATTTTATGTCTATCTATCTATCTATCTGTCTATCTATCTATCATCCATCCATCCATCCATCCATCATCTATCTATCTATCATCCATCCATCCATCCATCCATCATCTATCTATCTATCTATCTATCTATCTATCTATCTATCTATCTATCATCCATCCATCCATCCATCATCTATCTATCTATCTATAAATAATAATATATCATTATACACAATATTAATATAATTATATATTTATTATTAATATATTAACATTTAATTAAATAAATAAATAAATTCACATGCATAAATATATTTATAAAACTATATATAAGTGTATAAAATATTTTTATATATATTATATATACATATATATATATATATATAAGTTCAAGGGGCTGTCTCCACTAAGTGATGGGCCTGTAGGAATGTGTTTCTCTAGGTTATCAGAGAGAATGAATTCAAATTCCTCGTCTGGAGGTGGCAGAATAGAAGAATTTTAAAGTTGAGAAAAGAAAGAAAAAGGGCTAGCGTGGAGTATTTGTAACTATCATCAATATGTGACCTTTTCTATTGAGCAAGAGTTCTTAACCTTATTAGTGTCATGGACCCTTTCGGAATTCTGGTAAAGCCTCTGATCCCCTTCTTGGAATAATGTTTTTAAATGCAAAAAAATAAAATACACAGGAAGACAAAGGAAATCAATTCTCTTGAAATCCAGTTACGAAAATGTGTTAAATAAAAAAACAAACAAATTTACCGATTCCAAGTTAAGATCATCGTCATAGGGAGTTTAGATGAACTCTTTTTTTTTTTTAGACAAAACTTTATTTTACACATCCCTTAGCAGTCCTCCCACGACCAGCAGCCTAGGGGCCTCCACCTGTCGTCTCACCTCAGCCTCCGGGCCTTACGTTCAGACTCCAGCAGGGTGAGCACGTTCCCCTCCCGTACGGGACCCTTCATGTCTCGGATGATGGCCCGGCTCGTGTCGTCCATGAACTCCACGCGCACCTGGGTGCTCTGGCCCTGAGAACCGGTCCTGCCCAGCACCTTGGTGACCCGAGCCAGCTTGATGGGCTGCACGTGGCCGGTGTCCATGACGGCAGTGGCAACAGAAGGGAGAGAGACGAGAGGACTAGATGAACTCTTTAAGAAAAAAGCAGTTTATCATGTTCCAAGAAGAGGGAAGAGAAAGGAAACACAACAATAATTATAATGGCCAATATGTATATTATCCTTACTGTGTGCCAGGCACTATGCTAAGCACTTTATAGTTATTATCTAATTTGATCGTGGAAACAACCCTGGGAGGTAGGTGCTTTAATCATACCCATTTTACAGATGAGAAAATTGAGGCAAACTGGCTAAGTCACTTAGTAATCCTCTGAGCCTGGATTTGAACTCATTTTTATTGACTGTAGGCCTATACTGTGCCACCTTGTTGCCCCATCAAAGTAAGGTCGGGAATAGTACAACACTTCTAGTCATCCTTGTTGGATTCAAGTCAGTTGGTCCAATGAAATATACTTTTAGTTACTGAAAGATGAGCCCAAGATCAGCGATTTTTGAAGGATTGGGGAAAATAAGAGAGGTACCACAAAGTTGGAGAATGACAAATGATGTTCTGGTTTTCAAAAAGAGGGAAGAGAACAGATTCTTAAAAAAGTATATATACCAATGAGCTTGAATTTCATTCCTGGGAAAATTCTAGAGCAACTAAAGAAAACTGTAATTGAAGACTACATCAAAGGGCCTAGCTGCATCAATTACTAGAATTATGGAATGAAAATTTTTATTTCAAAGTAAAATTATAATATCTCTTTGTAACCATTTGTACTTTATTTGCACAGATTAGAGAAATTGTAGTAAATTATTAAAACGTTATTTAAAATGTGTAAAAAATTCTTGCCATAATTCATGGTATCAATGCACCTGATTTTTGTGTTTATGATTGGTGAACATCTAGCATTAATTCTAGATAGCGAGGGTGAATTTATCCAGAATATAAATGCTCCCAAAGTAGAATTGGATTGTAACTAATGACGACAAGAAAAAATATATTTGAATGCATTCCTGTGAATCTGATCAAAAGGACTTTAAACTGAAAAGGAGGAAGAAAATAGGATACATGTATCTATGAAACCAGAGACTACGAAAAATAGTAGCCACAATACAGGAAGAAAAATATCAGTGTAGAGCATTAATATATAGGAGGAAACAATATCTAAGGAAAGCCATGGATAAAACCCATGACCTCAGTTCTTTACGTAGAAATGATCAAAGTATGTGTAATAAAATGAACTGGAGATCTTTTTTAAAATTAAATTTTTATTAATATCTTCTGTTTTTACATCATCTAAATTTCTCCATGTGGATCTTTCCTTATGGGGCAAATCAGTCCAAGAGGGATCTGAAACTCTCAAGGAAGAGCTCTTGAATTCTTATTTTGAGTGTTTTTCTTTACTGAGAACGATCTTCTGGCTCAAAATAGATTAAAAAATCATTAGTGGAGATATAAAACCAATGACAAAATAAAAGGCGATAGAAAGCACCTTTAATGAGTTCAAATCATCAGACTCCAAGGTCCTGAAAGAACTAGTTGACGTATTTATAGACTTGATCTTCAAAAACCTGTGGAGAATGAAGGAGGTGTTGAAGGAGCAGTTTATCATGTTCCAAGGAGGGGGAAGAAAAAGGAAACACAATAATAATTAATAATAATAATAATAATAATAATTTTCTCTTTGAAGATCAAGTCTACAAAAAGTGTCTCAATTCCTGAAATGAAAGGGAGTGCATTCTCCAAACTCTAGGCTAGTGAGTCTAACTTTTATCCTGGCAATATTCTAAGTTGCTTTATTAAAGGGATGGTTTGCAAATATTTTGAAAGGAAATTAATGATCACTATATGGGTTGGGGCTAGCTTTATAAAGCAATGCCAAACTAAACTCATTTCCTCTTTTGGCAGGATTGAGAGACTGGTAGATCAGGAAATGGTATTGACAAAGTTTATCTAGATTTGAGCAAATCATTTAGCATTTCAATTAAACACAACAAAAATTGTTAAAAAATTTAATTTTTTTCCAATTACATGTAAGAACAATTTTTAACCTTTAAAAAAAAAGTTTTGTGTTCTAAATTCTCTCACAGCCTCCCTCTCCTTTCCCCTCATTGAGAAGGCAAGCAGTTTGATAAAGATTAAACATGTGTAGTCATACAAAACATAGTTTCTATTAGTCATGTTGTGAAAGAAAACAGAGATCAAAAACCCAAAGTAAAATAAAGTAAAAGCAAAACAAAACCCAGTATGGTTTGATCTGCATTCAGATTACATCAGTTCTTTATCTGGAGGTGGATAGCATTTTTCATCACAGGTCTTTCAGAATTGTCTTGTGTCTTTGTATTGTTGAGTATAGCTAAAGCATTCACAGCTGATCGTTGTATGATATTTTTTGTTACTGTGTACAGTGTTCTCCTGATTCTTCTCACTTTACTTTTCAGCAGTTCATGTAAGTCTTCCCAGGTTTTTCTGAAACCATTCTGCTTGGTTTTTACAGAACAATAGTATTCCATCATAATCATAGACTACAACATTTTCAGCCATTCTCCCCTCATTTCCAATTCTTTTTTTTTTTAATATGAGATTCTTTATTAAATTTTTTTGAGTTACATCTTTTCTCCCCGTCTTTCCCCCGCCCACCACCCCAAAACAGCCATCCCAGTATTTCCCCCCTCCCCCAGTCTATT
>CM053584.1:33881103-33933175 GCA_028627135.1 Pseudochirops cupreus
GCCATCTTGGCTCCGCCCCCCCTCATTTCCAATTCTTAACCCTCTCCTTAACCCTCTCAAAAAGAGCTGCTATAAATATTTTTGTACATATATGTCTGTTTCCTTTTTTTAAAAAAAATCTCTTTGGAATACAAACCTAGTAGACAACAAACATTTATTAATGGCCTCCTATATTTAATGCACTTGTGCTAAGATTCTGAGTGGGATGGTAAGAAAACAGTGAAACAGTTTATCCAGGGAGTACTCTTTGAGCTAGGAAGTGGCATGGTCAGATCTGTGCCTTAGGAAGATTATTTTGGAAACTGTTTGAAGGATGAATTGGAGAGGCAGTGATTAGAGTTAGGGGAAACACCTTGAAGGCTATTATAATAGTTCAGATGAAAATTAATGAGGGTATGAACTTGGGTACTGCCATAGTTAGTGCAGAGAAATGGACAGATGTGAGAACTATTGTGGAGATAGAACAGACAAAATTTTGTGATTGATTTGCAGTAGGGAAATGAGGGAAAGAGTCAAGGGTGACTCTGTGGTTTAAAGTTTGAGTGACTGGGAGAATAATCATGCCCTCAATAAAAATAGGAATGTTTAATTTTAGGAGGTGTGGGTAAAGGGGAAGGTACATTCTATTTTTGACTCACTGAATTTGAGATTTTGATGGAATATTCAAGTTGATACATATCAGAGATAATTGATAATGTAAGGCATAAGATCAGAAGAACAATTAGAGTTAGTTATATAGATTAGGGAGTCATTTGTGTAGAGATGATAATTGAATCATTAATTAAAACAAGGATGACAAGACCCTGTAAAGACAGAAGATAAGAAGCTTAAAGACAGTGCCTTGGGAATCACCCATACTTATATGAGATGGGTAATGATCCAGCAAATAAGATAGATAAGGAGTAGTCAGAGAAGTAGGAGGAAAACCAAAATAAAGTAGTGTCATTAAAGTCAAGGGAGGAAATAGTATCTGAAAGAGAGGAAAAAACAATAACAACATTTTTGAAAGAGGAAGATAAGAATGAAGAAAAGGACACTATCCCTTATGCTACCCTGATGGACAAGATAGAGAGAGATGGGCTTGATGAGAGTACACTTAAGGGAATTTGAAATTGATTGAGTGACTAGCCTCAAAAGGTCAACTTCAAATGTTTTCTCTAGTGGAGTGTCACAGTGCCTTGGGTTCTGTGCTTAAATAGCAGGGGTTTTGTTGTTGTGTTTTGTTTTGCTTTTTATCATTGCCCTGGATTGTTGTATTGTTGACATGCCCTAAATTACACTTTCTGAATATACAAAGCTGGGAATGATAGCTAACTCAATGGATGACAGTCAGGATCCCCAGAAATATGGATGTGTGTGTGTGTTTGTGTGTGTCTGTGTGTCTGTCTGTGTAGATTTAAGAGCTTTAAGTAAAAAGATGACATATACAAGGTTAAAAAAATAAAAGACTGATATGTAATGGAGATGGGCATCTAGGTGGTACAATTGTCTGGTACTCTATCCACTGTACCACCTTGCTGCTCCATTTTAGGAAAGACTGAAAAGCCGGAGCACATCCAGGAGGGGGTAACCAGGATGAGAATGGATGTTTAGATCATGCCATGCAAATGTCTGTTAAAGGATTTGGAAAATTTAACCTCAAGAAGATTAAATTTAAGAAAGATATGATAGCTGCCTTTAAGTATGAAGAGTTGTATTGTGGATGAGGAATTACATTTGTTCTAATTGTCTCCATGGGGCAGAACTAAGGTAGATGGGCAGAAGTGCCAGTGAGGAAGATTTAAGTTTGAGGTGAGAAAAAATTTTCATACAATTTAGGTTGTCTAAAAGTGAAAGGCGGATGATTAGGAGGGAGTGGATTACTTTTTATTGGAAGTTTTGAAGTGGAGGCCAAAGGATAGCTTTTCAGATATCATAGGGTAGATTTTTTTGTTCAGTTCCTCTTAATTTTATAAATTACTCTTACAACTCATGGTACAGAAGAAAAAGAAAGCAAAGCATAGTACAACACGTAGTATACAGGAGTTGAACTAAATAACCTCTGAGATCCCTTCTTTCTCTGGGATTTTTTGATTTCTTTGAAATTAACTTGGATACTCTTACTTCCTCAGCACCCTCTGCTCTTGGGGATCCTTCCTCGCCCTGATTGGACATTGGAAAGGTCCTTCTAGATCCTTTGCCATTTATGGAGGGAAACTGAGGAATTCTCCTTATCCTTTCCCACTGGCAATTCTCATGGATTTCATCATCTCTAGAAAAATCATTCTGCAAGCTGTAATCGAGATGTGGACATACTCCTTGCTGGTAAATCTCCCTCCCTCCCCCCCATTTTTTTTTCTGTTGCCTTCCCCTTTCAATCACCCACCCATTCAAGTTCCTTGAGCCTTTCTTTGTATCCTCAGCACTTCATAAAGTCTGTTCTCCATCAGTAGGAATGACTGAAAACAGAAGTGATTTAGGGATAGATTGTCTTGTCTTGGGAAGAAAATTTCAGAGAGAACAGTTTTGGCTATTGATGAGATATCAAGGCATGATCATGTATAAGTTTTAGGGATAAAAATGGAAGGTGGAGATAAGAAGTTTGCCCTCATCACCTCCTGCCTAGAATTACTGCAAAAGCCTTCTGGTTAGTGGCTCCCCCTCCCCCCACCACCTCAGGTTTCTCCCCATTCCAGTCCATCCTCCAGTCAACTTTCAGACTGAACTCTCTGAAGCACAGGTCTGACCATGTCACTGCCATCTTCGATAAACTCCAGTGGCTCCCTATCATCTTTGAGATCAAATATAAAATCCTGTGTTTGACTTTCAGAACCCTTTGTAACCTAGCCCCCTCCTACAATCCCACTCTTCTTATACTTTATTTATATTCTTTGATCCAATGATAATAGGCTCCTTGCTGTTTCTTGCACATCTTTAGACTATGAGTTTTCACAGGCTGTCCTCCAAGCCTGTCATGCTCTTTCTTATCCTCTCCACCTTCTGCCTTCCCTATTATTGCCATTTCCATCACCAGTTCATTTTACAAGTAAGGAACTGAGACAAACAGGGTTAAGTGACTTGCCCAGGGTCACTTGGCTAGTAAGTGTCTGAAGTCATATTTGAACTCAGGAAGATGAGTGTTCCTATTTCCAGGTCTGTGTCTCTACCCATTGCATCACCTAGTTGCCCTCTCTGACTTCCTTCCAATTTTCCAAATCCTTTAATAGACATTTACATTGCATGATCTAAAGGTCCCTTCTCATCCTGGTTACCCTTCACTATAAAAAGTATTTCCCAATCCTCTTTAATCTTGGTGCCTTACCTCAGAGATTATCTCCTATTTATTCTGTCTACACCTTGATTGTACATAGTTATTTGCATGATGTCTCCCCCATAGAATGTGAGCTCTTTGAGGGCAGAGACAGTTTTCTGCCTTTCTTGGTATCTCCCCAAACTTAGTACCTAGTAGGTACTTAAGAAATGCTCATAGACCCTGGGAGATAGGTGCTATGTTATCGTCCTCATTCTATCGGTGAGAAACTGAGGCAGACAGAGAGCTTAGGTAAGTGACTTGCTCAGGGTCACAGCTGATAAATGTTGGGAGTCAGAATTTGAACTCATGTCTTCCTGATATGACCGCACCATCTAGCTTTCTCTAGACACTTGGGAGGCATATATTCTCTAGTTGAAAATAAGCCGTGCTAGTTTTAAGTACTTATAAAATATAAAACTATCTAGTTAAAATCATGCTGCTTTATAAAGAGTCTTAAGAGGGGCCTCCTATTAATGTTACTATTTTGGAAGGGACTATTAACATTCATTTGCATTTTTATTTTTGTGGCTGGTAATTCATATGATCTGTGTATTGCTTTCACAGTTTAAGTACGAGTTCCCACCAAATGAAATTTTATTTTTAAAGTCTCTTATCACGGCACTCACTCACACATGTTCCTACACACAAGCAAACGAGTGGTCGAAAATATCAGATCTGCATTTCAATTGCTTCATTTCTTTTCCCCCTATCTCAAATAGAGCTTCCTAAAGTCCCCTTTTATTAGAGCAAAATGTAGATGATTCAAATACTATGCTTCAGCTGCCTTCATCATTTGAATGAGATAAGCTCTCAGCAAGATATATTCAAGAAACTATGATTCAAACTGTTATCCTGGTATAAAGCGATCTGCTACACATTTCTGAAGCAATTTAGACAGCTGTGACTTAGTCCCAAACAATGTAGACACTTAATCTATTGACTTGAAATTGGGGGGGAGAAGCTATTCAAGAGTTTTCACATGATTTCACTTGCCAGAGAGAAAGATACTTTCCGTGTTAAGAATGGAAAATTGGGAGCAATTTGAATTAAAACTTAAAAAACAGAGAGAGATAAAATAATTTCTGAGTATTTAATAAGTAGGTCACAATACTGGCCACTACATAGATAGTGATAAATTAAAGATATATTTTTAACTTAATCCTAGTAAATGGTTTTTATCTGCTTTGCATTAAAAATTTCCTCTCATATCTTTTTGCTTCAAATACTATGTTCATAAATGTCACCAAACTTTTTTCTTCTTTCAAGTATTTCCTTTCTGTACATCTCATTTTCTTATTCTGGTACAGATTACGTTTGAGTCATTCACACAGAAATAAGTTTTCCTGCCATTTGGGTCAGAGACACATTAAAAAAAAAAGAATTCTCTGTATTGAGTCTGCTTATAAAACTTCTTATAGTTTACTACTATTTCTACTGTAATAATGTTTCTTGCGATCTAGAAAAAACAAAATTAAATTTGTAATTTAGTGAAAATTCATGGTTCTCAACAATCTGAAAGCAGATAGTAAAACTTACATCTTGAAACATATTGTAGAGTCCATAAATCATAAAGATTTATTCAAATAGCAGGTGGATTATTGTAGGATCTTCGTATGATTATTTGCATGGTTTATATAATTATTTATATATTTTTCTTTGTCCTTTACAAGTCATTGTCTTCAAGACTAAAAAGTATAGCTGTGTATTGTGTAAGCAATACATTGTCTATACAATGTAAAAACATTAGTCTATTCTATTGTTAATCACTGAGCCTGGGGTTTTTGGGCATCATGCATATAGCATAGCCAGCGAATTAACTTTGGTTGTTCATTTTTCAACCCCTGGCCTTAGTGTCTTAGATGCAGTTTATAAAGTAGTGAGCAACATAATTTATTGTACTCTTTTGTGCATTTAATGGATTTTATACAGCATATTACTTCAATTTTCTACTTTTGAACCAACTTCCTAAAATGATTAACCTTCAAAACATTTTTTCCACTGTTCTAATTGGTTGTTGATAAAGACTAAAATTTTCCATCACTGCGTTTTTGAATGAATCATTTTTCACTGGAATCTTTTTTCTCATATGAAAAGATGAGCACAATTTTGGCCTTTCTTTGTGACTCAGATGCTGAATAACTTTAGATATGTTTTCTCATAATGACTTGACTAATTTGCTTTTCTTTTCAAAGCAAAGAAGTTAGAAGACACGGATATTTTAGTTAAAAGCAAAGCCAGCTATAGACATTAAGGATCTGCCTTGTTATACATATATAGTTTACATCGTTGTAGGAAGACTGAGAAATTGTTAGTAGAAGACTAAGACATTCCTACAAAAGGTTGGAAATGCACTGACCAAGATTTTCTACATAATAATTCACCTTTCCACTTGATGTGGCATTGACCTGTTCTCTTTGTCTGAGATAGTTTGTAGGCAAAAAGTGGATATAACCTTTGTCAGTCAACAAATATCTATTTGATATTTGTTATTATATAACATTATATTGTATATTTATATATATATATATTATATAACATGATATTATATAGAGACTACTATGTGCCAACTGGGTGGCACAGTGGATAAAACATAGTGCTTTGAATGAGGGAGACGAGTTCAAATGTGGCCTCAGACATTTACTAGCTGTGTGACTCTGGGCAACTCACTTCACCCCATTTGCCTCAGTTTCCTCATCTGTAAAATGAACTGGAGGAAGAAATGGCAAACCACTCTAGTATCTTTGCCAAGAAAACACCAAATGGGGTCACAAACTGTTGGACATGACCAAAAAGACTAAACAACAACAACAACACGTGCCAGGTGTTATGCTATGCACTGGAGAGACAAAGAAAGGCCAAAAAAACAGTCCCTGGTTTCAAGGCACTTGTAATCTAGTAGGGAGATGCAACATATGAACAACTATGTACAAATAAGATCTAGACAGGATAAATTGAAGATAATCCTGAAGGGAAGTCAGTATCATTAGTGGAGACTGGGAGAGGTTTCTTGTAGAAGGCAAGACTTTGTCTGAGACAAAGCCAGAGGGGCTAGAGAAAAGAGATGAAGAGGGAGAGAATTCTGGGAATGGGGGTAGAGTCCAGAGATGAAGTGTCTTGTGTGAGGAACAACAAGGAGACCAGTGTCTTTGGAATAAAGAGTACATGGAAAGGAAGAAGATTTAAAAAGACTGAGGATGTAGGAAGGGACCAGGTGATAAAGATCTTTGAATTCCAGAGGATTTTTTATTTGATCCTGGAGGTGATAAGGAATCACTGGAATTTGTTGAAGGGGGAGAGTTAGACGTGATCTTTAGAAAGATCACTTTGACAGTTGAGTGAAAGATGGACAGGAGTGAAGAGAGATGAGGCAGGGATGCTAAGAGACCACTTGTAAGGTGATGAAGACTTTTACCAAGATGGTGGTATTGTTAGAGGAGAGAAGGGGCCAAATAGGATAGATATTATGAAGGGAGTTGGCAAATAATTGGACATGGGGAGGTGAAAGCAAGGAGTCAGGGGTGATACCTAGATTTTGAGTCTGGGTAACTAGGAACATGGTGGTGCCCTTGACAGAATTAAGAAAATTAGGAAGAAGAGAAAGGTTTAGGGGAGTAAGAGAATAAGTTCAGTTTTGGACATGTTGAGTTTTAGCTTTCTTTAGGACATCTAGTTCAAGATGTCCAAAAGACAGTTGGAGATGCAAGATTGGGGATCATCAGAGAGGTTTGGGTTGGATAGGTAGAGAGAATCAGCTTAGAGATGATGGATCCATGGAAGCTGATGGGATCACAATGGAAAATAGTGTAATGTGTAGATGGCAAAATACTTTATTTTCATCTTTATTTATTTATTTCATATTTATTTTATTTATTTATTATTCTCAGGGTTGTCTCTGGATGTTTCACTGGTCTTCTGGTTGGTTGTTGAAGCAAAGCAGTTTGAGATAGCTCTGAGGATCTGAGAGAACAACTCTTTAGACAAATGTACTTAGAGAACCAATTTGAAAGCAGCTCAAAGGCAAAAGCATTGACAAGGTTGGAATGACTACATTGCATTATTGGCATTATTGTTCATCAGCTTATTTGCATATACCTGTTTTCACAGTTTTGAAGGTTATAGCTGAGAAACTATGAATCAAAAGACAATTTGGGGACTATGGGAAAATCATATAATTGTCTGTTAATGCTACACTTGATAAAAGGGGTTGATTTGAGGTTTTTCAACTTGAGTTAGAGTCTGATATGATGCATTAGTAATCAGAGGTGTGACCCAGGTTTATGGGTATGCTGTTGTATTTTGATTTTTAAAATTATTTTTTGCTTCTTTTTTCTAGTAATTTTATAATTATTCTTGGTTTTGTCTTCTTTTTTGGTAAATGTGTCATGTTTAACCACCAATAGTATAACTATGACTGATTATATCAATGGGACCCACGCTGGTTGGGGCTTAGGAGCTACAGTGGTTAGTAATATATCTTCTCCATCCCTCAATCCCCAAATACCAGGGCTATCCTTAGGACCCTCAGTATAAATTACAGAATGACTGACCCCCCCTTTGGGAAGACTTTCCAAGCCCTGCCAGTATAGATGCCAAGTTGGAGCAAGCGAGCTAGCCCCAGTTTGAGTACCACATTGGATGACATACCAGAGTGCTACATTGAGTCCAAACCCATATGGGAGTTGAGAGGGTTCATGAAATGTGAAGCCAGGGTTTTTTGTGGGGCGTCATCATTTATACTGAAGTCCCAAAGTATTAAAGGTGGGGATTGGGTTGGAGAAGAAGATTACAAATCACACATACTGACATTCTTGAGAAAGGAAGGAGAATGATGTGGGGGTCAACAGATTATTCTCTAGATAGGATGACATATTTGGATGGAGAGAACCTTCAAAGAGGTGAGGTTGCTAGGGAAGGGTGTAGCAAGGAAGATCAAGGAATGTGCTTAGGCCTCCTCTTGGCGCATGTTGACATGTGTGTGTATAGATGTTTGAAATAAGGTATGTTCAATACTGAAATGGAGACCTAGGGATGTAGTGTCTTATGCATAAGGAGCCAGGTTTCCATGATCACAAGAAGATAAGAAAATGGCCTACAAGAAGATGAGCTCTAATTCAAAGGGCAGTTTGTTAACAAAAGACCAGGGGTTACAGAAGCACAATGGGAGGGGAGAGACAGAACAGGATATGAACTTGAGAGAAGAGCTCCCAAGCACTCGGGAGTTTTTGCCTAGATATCTCTCGATTCTGAATCAGAGGGATTCAAAGATGAGAGGGAGACAATTTGCTAACCATAGGACAGAAGTCTGCCATATCTTTCTCAGTAGCAAAGGTAGCTATGCCTCTGACTCCAACACACTTGTTTGATTTTCTCTCCTGGGCAAGTGGGGGATGGTGGCAGGAATCTCTGGTCCTGGTGGTTAGGTGATCAATTGCCAAGATGACTAATGTCTGGGCTCCTGATGATTGCAGAAAACTGAGGCATGTCTAATTTACTTACTCTCAGGAGGAGAAACCCTGTCCCATGCCCTAGCTCAGATGTTCCCATCCAATAAACAGGTATTAAATGCAGACTGTGTATGTGCCAGGCACCATGTAAAGCACTGAGGATGTGTTTAGTTGTTTTTCAGTCATATCTAACATTTGTGACCCCATTTGAGGTTTTCTTGGCAGAGACATTGGAGTGGTTTGCCATTTCCTTCAGCTCTGAAGCAAAGTTAAATGACTTGCCCAGGGTCACACAGATATTAAGTGTCTGAGGCCAGATTTGAACTCAGGAAGCTGAGTCTTCTTGACTCCAGGACTGGTAATCTATCTACTATAGTAGATATGCTGCTGCAGAGCATATGATTAATAAAGAGAAAAACAGTCACTGTCCTCAAGGAACTTACAATTTAATGGGAATAGATAATATACAAGTGAGGAGTGGGAGGGGGGAGACCACGTGGTATTTTTTCCATGGAATTGCAACCAGGCAAAGTCGCAGATGCAAAGTGGAGTGAGGCCTCCCAAAGTCTAGTTTCTACCCTCTATAAAAAGAATGCATTGGGAGGAACTTGGTGCTCTGCCCTCTAATATGTTCTGCTGATTTTCACCCCTTGGGAGTGGGTGAATGATAAGAGGCCAGGTATCTGATAACATGGTAGAACTCTGAGACATACATAATATGGTATGACCTTTGTCTCCTCATAGTATCCTTGGGCTCTCTCTAGCTTATCATTGTACATTTTTTTTTCTTTTACAATGGGGGACCCAGAACTGGAAACAATATTCCAGGTGTGGTCTGACAGGTCAGTCAATAGCAGCTTCAGTATCTGTAAATAAGGGAGTCACTAAACACCATTACTCATCTCATCTTCCTCTGACCCTTACTGGATAATGCCTCAACTGATGACATTGTGGATCTGCCTCATCATTTCTTGGAGGACAGGTGGCTACTTCCTCCTCCGATTATACAGTTTCCTTCTATTGGGGAAAAAAACCTCATCTATTAACTTGGCTTCAAGTACTCAATTGTGCTTCCCCTTATCTTCTGTGTGATCCTCTTATGTCCTTTCACCTCCTGAAACAAATTGGAATCCTTCCTTCCTTCCTTTCTCCCTCCTTCTCTTTGTTCCCTCCCTTCCTTCTTCTTTTCCCTCCCTCCTTCCTTTACTTCCCTCCCTCTCTCCTTCCTTCCTTCTTTCCTTCCTTCCTTCTTTCCTTCCTTCCTTCCTTCTTTCCTTCCTTCCTTCTTTCCTTCCTTCCTTCCTTCCTTCCCTCCTTAGCTCCCTTCTTTGCTCCCTTCCTCTCTCCTTTCTTTCTTTACTTCTTTTTTCTTTCTTTTCTTTCTTCCTTTTTCTTCTTCTTCCTCCTCCTCCTTTTCCTTCTCTTTTCCATCCTCCTCTTTATCCTTTTCATCCTCTTCCTTGTCCTTTTCCTCCTCCTCCTCCTTCTTGTTCTTTTCATTCTTCTTCTCCTTTCCCTTCCTCTTCATTCTCCTCCTCTTCCTCCTTCTTTTGAATTTTTATAGTGAAGTCCTTTTGCAGTTAAAAAGGAGATGTATTTGATTCTCCCTGAGAGCCTGGAGATCAGGGAAATGTTCTTGGAGCTTACATTTTCTTTTAGAGTACACAGCCTACATTTGAATTAAATAATAATTACTTGACTGTGGCATAAAGATGAAAATTGGGTACTCTATACAGGTCACTACACAATTCTTCCAATTTTCAGGCAGGCTTCTGTACAAACTTCATAATAAACTACCTTGAGGCCTCAGAGAAGCTTCCGTTTCTGCCCATCTTTTTATCACTTTCTCATTAGTACCATTGCAGGGACACCCAATTTCTTCTTTCACTCAACCCAATTAAGTAAATATTAGTCATGAGCTTTTATCAAGCACTTATTCCATGCCTAGTGCTAAACTCCTTCCTTCCTTTACCTTTTGGAATTCTTATCTGTAATGGTTAGCCCAGGTGCTACTTCTTTGTATAGTCTTCATTTTTCTCCTGCAATAATAGCTAGTGTTTATGCAGTGCTTTAAGGATGGCTAAGACCTATCTATACCTATTGTCTCATTTGATCTTAAATTTTCTGTGTGCACTTTGTCTGGATCTTGACTTTGCCCACATTATCCTCTACCTGTCTTATGTGTATGTATGTGCCATTTCTATCGTCCTCTTTTAGACTATTTTTTCCCTAATTTTATTACATTATTATATGAAAGTACAATAGAAATAATTTCTACCTTTTGAAATTGATATGAAACTTTTCTCTTTTTTTGTTATTTTTCCAAGTGTATTGGTGTGAAGTTGACCTTGGATTCTTGAAGTTTATGTCAGTGAGGTGTAAGCTATGAGGATTCTACCATGTTGGAAAAGTTTCAAGCATGGCCCTTAGAAACAGATCAAATCTCCTTTCCAAGGATCAGCCTAGCTATGGAGAGACACATCACCAGAAGGCTGTCCTCCTGTTGAAGGATTTTTGTTTTGGTCTTTCATAGATTGACCTTTTCAGAGGCTAGTAGTCATTGGGCCTCCTAGGCTGAAGAGCTCAGTGGGGGTGGGACTGACTGAGCAAAGTTTCCTTTCATGTCCTTGCTTTATCCAGTCAGGAGATGGTAGGGAATGAATGGAAGTGATCAGAGAAGCAATACATAAGGTCTAGGCACACCCTTAGTGTGAGAGAGCCCAGTCTTGAGATTCCAGGAAAGCCACCACATAGTACTAGGCTTCCAGGGTAGCCTACAGACCATATGGTAGCTATAGTTAAGATCTTTCCCCTTCTCTCTGTTGTTTTTTTGCTTCTTGGTCTTTCTATTATGATGACCTCTCCCCTCATCATTCTTGGTAGGATGAAGAAAGGTTTCAGTGCTATGTGCTATTTCATGATTGTAAAAAGGGTTTGGGGAGAAGTTTATTCCCCTGACTTTCTTTCTGCTCAGTCATCTTAACTACCATTGAAAACCTTTATTTCCTTCCTATTTAACCCAGTGCCTTACACATCGTTGTTGTTGTTGTTGTGTGGTTGATTGGTCATGTCTGAATTTTCATGGCCAAGATATTGGAATGGTTTGCCCATAGTAGGCACTTAATAAATATTTGCTGAATTGAATTATTGAGTTGCCCGCAGAAACAAAATGCAATTTAAATCAATAACAAATATTTGTCCGATGTCTAACATGTTAGGGTTCTGTGCTTTGTAGCTTTATTTTCTCGTGCAGATAATTTGACTTTTCAAAATTTGTATCACATTTACAAATGCTAGAAACTTGTTTTTATCTAAATTCAATTTTCATTTTAGTTTCAGAAGTATGTATATTTATGTTCTAAATTTTATGATTCGAAGACCAACCAGTTTTAGACTTAATTGAATACATCAAAATATCACATTATTTTTCATCAAACTGTAAAAAGTCATATCTATGGTTAAGGCCCCTGCACATGTTTTGAAAAATATTTAAGTGGAATAGTCTAAATTTAGGATAGTCTATTATCAGTAGAAAACTGTGTCACAAAAAAGCAGAAAATACAATGGGTGCTGCAATCTCTGCTTCTATTTTAGCAGAACTTTTGAATCTAGTCAGATAGTATGATTGTGAGACATTTCTTTTGTAGAGAAAGCTTGGAGGTTTTATCATTGGCAGGAATGTTAAAGAAAAAAGCATTGATTCTGTTGCAGGCAACATGAATAATAATGGCATGAATTTAGAACAAAGGACTGAAGACAGGGCACTCTCTTTAAAAGCTTTAAAAAAAACTGAAGGAAGGCTTGGCTGCCCTAGACCCACATAGCTGCTGAACAGTTTTATTGGGTAGAATCTCTGAAAAGGTTTGAGAGGAGGCAGATTGAAATTCAGAGGTTTGCCAGTAATTAAAAGGAATTTTCTAACCTCAAGTCCCTCTGTACTTTATTAGACCCAGGTCACAGTTGAGCACCTTAGTTGGTCTCCGGGGTGTCTCTAGATGTTTCATTGGTCTTCTGGTTGGTTGTTGAGTTTCTCTCTTCTATCAGCTTCTGGGCTCTCTCTCTTCAGGATCATTTGCTTGTCATCTCAGCTCCCATCTGCGTATGTACAGAAATTTTAAAATTTCTTCATGTAAGATCAGACTGACTCTCTTTAATCCATAAGGAAGCCTATGAGACGTCACACCTCGCTAAGGGCATCTGTACAAAAACCAGCCCAAATAAATGCCTCTTTGCTAAGACTTTGTATATTCTTTTACCTGCCTGGGTCAGGTGCTGATTGAAAATTTCTCATCCAAGTCAAGTCAATTATGTGATTTAGGGTTAGAAAATGTTTCTTAATTGATAATGAGCACCTTATGGTAAGCCTATGTCCTGCAAAACCCAGTTTGGGAACTCTCCCCAAAATGCCCACAAAACGTGGAGCCCATTTTGCTCCCTAAATCCTCTCTGATTGGGGTGGAAATGGAGTTGAACAGGAAGGAAAGTTAAGTGAAGAAATCAAGGTCATTGTACCCGAGATTTCTGGTCCACATTCCAGTCTTTAATATGCATATCTGTTGGCAAGAGAAATCTTCCTGGCTTTTGTGTTATATTCTTTCAAATGCAAAACATCACTTCCTTCCTCCCCCACAAGTAAAACAAGGAAGTGGATTGAATGGTTTCTAATGCCCCTTCCAGCTGTAAATCCTTTGACTGGCCTTCACAGCTTTCTGGTTAACCTCTCACAGTGAGAAATCAGATCATGGAATGCTACAAAAAAAAAAGAAAATGGAAGAAGAAATTCCAAGAAACTGACCAACATAGGAGAATGAATTAATTTTTCTGATTTGGGCAATGGGATTTTTTTGTTTGCTTGAATCTTTGAATCCCTTTCTTGGAATCCTATAGTAGCTACTAATTATTTCCCAAATCAAATTATAATTCCTACTTTTCAAAGTTAGCAAATAATTACCCTCCCACATCAACCTAATTGTGTCAACCACTCCTGCTTAAGGAAGCAAAGATCCTTTTCAATAGTTGCTTCTATTCACCTCCAACTCATAGCAGGGGTTCTTAATGTGGGATCCATGGATCCCCAAGGGGTTACTGCATAGATTTCAGGGTATCCATAAACTTGAATGGGAAAAATTATATCTTTCTTTCAATAATTTTTCCTTTGTAATCCTATGTATTTTATGCATTTAAAAACATTATAATGAGAAAAGGTTCATAGGTTTTCCAGTTTTACACAACGTTCACTCACATGAAGAAGATTAAGAACACTTGCTTCCCATAGGTCATTCCTCCCACCAAGCACTCTAGATAGTGGCCTACAGGCAGATCCTTAGGACAAAGGGAATGGGGACATACTAGAACCAACACCAGCTGGCTCACCAGTTGAGTGTTGAATTTCCAGTGTGAACATTTACACCTCAGAAATCAGTGATTGATACAAATTTGATTTCCTTTATTGTTTTGTTGATTGTCTAGACTTAAGAAAGTGGTAATAAGGCAGATTAAACTTAAAAGTGTTTTGTTCATACATTTTTTTCTTTCTTTCTGGAGAGCCTGGTTAAACATTTGCTAGCATACCTCTATATAATGATGAAGTCATCACCAGATAGGAAGCCAGGCCATTGTAGGCTAATAATAATGATAATAACAGCTGGCATTTATATAGTGCTGTAAGGTTTGCAAAGTGCTTTTACATCTCTTGTCACATTTGAGCCTCACAACACCCCTGGACAAGAGATAATCAAAGGAATATAGACTGAAGATCCACACTCTGTGTATGAGATTAACTGTTTATACTAGAGGCTCAATCAATTAGTAAGTCATTATTAAGTACCTACCGTGCCAAGGGCTGGGGATACAAATGCCAAGAGTAAAATTATCTTAACTCTCAAGGTACTGACGTTTTTCTCATTTCCTCTATACTACTTCACTTGGCAATCTCATCAGCTCCTATGGATGTATGCTGATGATTCTTAGATCTAACTACCCCGCCCTAATCGCTTTTCTGGCTTCCAATCTTGCATCTCCAATTGCTCTTCAGACATCTCAAATTGAATGTCCAGTAGACATCTTAAACTCAACATATCCAAAACAGAACTCCTTATCTTTCCCCCTGAAGCCTCCCTCTCCTATTTCCCCGCCTTCTGCCCCTATCCCTGTCAAGGGCACTACCATTTTCCCAATTCCCCTGTTGGCAACCCTGATGTCACTATCAATTCCTCACTATCTCTCATCCTCCCTATATCCAATCTGTTGCCTATTCTTCTTTGTTCTACTTTTGTAACATCTACTGAAGACTCCCTCTTCTCTCCTCTGACTCATCACCATGCTCTGAGATCACTGAAATAGCTGCTAGTGAATCTGCTTGCCTAAATTCTCTCCCCTCTCCATCTCTCCTTAATTCAGCTGCCAAAGTGATTTCCCTAAAGTATAGGTCCAACAATGTCACCTGTGGCCCCTACTCAATCAACTCCAGTGGCTCTCTATCACCTTCAGGAGCTTTCTGTTTAGCATTCAAAGTCCTTCATAACCTGACCACCTCTTATCTGTCCAATGTTCTTATACTTCACTCCCCACCATGTAACTTTGGTCCCATGACTCTGGCTTTGATAAGACACTTCCTCTCTTGGGTCCAGGCATTTTTAATGACTATCCCCCATGCTTGAAATGTTCTCCTTCCTCATTTCTACCTCTTGGTTCCTTCAAGTCCCGCCCAAATTCCCATCTTCTATAGGAAACCTTTCCCAACTCTTCTTAATTCTAATGCCTTCCCATTGTTAATTATTTCCTATTTTTCCTTCATGTAGCTTATTTGTTTGCCTATCATCTCCTGCATTAGATTGTGAGCTCCTTAGGGCCAGGATTGTCTTTTGACTCTTTGTATCTCAAGCACTTAGCACAATGCCTGGCACATACTAGGTGCTTAATAAATGCTTATGAAGATCCTATGAGGACCTCTGCATGACAGGAGTTGTATTGTTAGTACCCATTGATTGAGAAAAATATAATGATGATGGTTACATATAAATTTAATGATGTTTTAAAATTAATTTGTATCTTATTAATCATAACAGCATCTACATATATTTGAAAATGGAAATACATATACATGTGAGAAATGTCTTCAGTCTATAGAAGGTTGGAGCTAAACAAAAACAAAATGACAGAGTTTGATGAACATGTGGCTTCTTGGATCCTTTACAAGAACTCCATGGTCCATCTGGTGGTGATAGGTTAGACCTGCAGTCAGTCTTTACTACTGAGGAGGCTGAGACTAAAGGATTTCTTGAATTTGGGAGTTCTGTGTTGAAGTAGAATGAAAGCTGTTTGGTTGTAAATCTGGCCACAATATGATGAGCCTCTGGGAATGGGGGATCACTAGGTTGTCAAGGGAGGATTGAAGTGTCCCAGGTCAGACAAACAAGAGCAAGTTAAAGCTTCTCTGCTGAACAGCAGTGGGATTACAGTCAAGTTGTAATTGGCTGCCATATTTCCAACCTCGGCAAGAAGGGGAGACTAGCCTCAAAACAAACAAATAAACAGACAAAAAACCCAAACATCCCTTTTAATGAAACAACTCCATGGTCCTCCAGGGGTCTTTGATAACCATCTGGAAAACACTGACTTGTGACTCTGTTCTATGACTAAGCCCTTTAAACTTTCTGAATCTCAACTTCCAGATTCATTTGACTGTGAGTTTGTTGTCATTCAGTTATATATTTGGGGTTTTCTTGGCAAAGATACTGGAGTGGTTTCCCATTTCCTTCTCCAGCTCATTTTACAGATGAGGAAACTGAGGTAAACAGGATGAAGTGGCTTGCCCAGGGTTATGTAGCTACTAAGTATCAGAGGCTGAATTTGAACTCAGGTCTTCTGGACTCTAGGCTCTGCCATACTCTACCCACTGTACCACCTAGAAGCACTCTACCCTGAGTGACTGTCTTTTGCTTCTTTCTTTATCTCCAGCAATTAGCACAGCACCTGGCATATAGAAGATATTTAATAAATTTTTATTGACTGACATCTGTAAAATGGGTATCATAATACCTGTGTAAGAGATGAATTGAACTTTTGTTTCCACAGAAAATATGTAATATACCAGAAAGTCTTGTATTTGTTGTGGAATGCAGGATAATGAACAGATTAGAGGGAAAGTCTGTCTTGGGAATGTTGATTAACACTTTATAGCAGTGGTTCTCAATCTGTGGGTTATGTTCAATTTGTAACAATGAAAATACATCCTGCATATCAGATTCACAACAGTAGCAAAATTACAGTTACGAAGTAGCAATGGAAATAATTTTATGGTTGGGGGTCACCACAACATGAGGAATTGTATTAAAGGGTCGCAGCATTAGGAAGGTTGAGAACCACTGCTCTATGGGATGTGGTTGCCTGCTTCTCAGCATATCTAAAGGTGCACTTTGGATAAAATCCACAACCCCAGTCATTCCACAACACTATTTTGAATGTTGGGACTCTTCTTGTGTTAATGGTGAAGGAAACTCAAACTCCCAGTGTTTGATCTCTTATCAATTGAGGAAATTCTTTAAAAGAATTTGTGACATGTCATTCTTTTACTAAGTAAACTATAAAGAAAATGAGAACTGTATGCAAGGATGGAGACACATGTGGGGGTGGGGTTTATGTGTTTTCAGGTAGGCTGTGAAACCTGAAGTGCTGACCAATGAGAAGTAGGGCAGCAAATTTGAATTGGAAACAGTGCATAAAAAGTCTTGTATTTGTCTAAACAAGTGTATTCCATTAGGGAGTTATCCATTCAGAATGAATGTAAAATAAATATAATGATAACTTTCTTGGCTTCCCAACAAGTATTTTCTTTCTAGAGCAAGCACAATTCTTATACCTGTAGTACCAACTTCATAGGGTTGCTGTAAGGATTAAATAAGATTCTGTATGTAGTGTTTTATAAACTATAAAGCACTAAATAATTTCCTATTATCATCATTTTTCCATCCTCCATCTGTGGTTTTGCTATTTCTTGGTCCAAGTGTCTTTGAAAGCCCCTCCTATTGTTCATTCTTATGTGTGAAGGATGGCTTTTGTTGAATGAATAATACTGGATTTGCCATCTGCTTTGGGGGCAAGGGTGTATCACTGATTCTGTCCTCAGTGGATATGAAGAACAGTTTGCATCCTGTTACTATAGTAGCATATAGAATTAGGTCAGCTATTTCAATCCCTATTCAAATCACGAATTCTTTATTCTTTTACAATAAAATTTTAATAGTCATATTGATATATTTTGTTTTTATGTTACCTAGATTTCCCTTTGTATTTTACCACCTCCTCCTTCCAAAGAGCCATCCCTTATAATAAAGAATCTTTAAAGAGAAAAAGATGAAAAAATCCTTATAACTGATCAATACATTGAAAAAATCTGATGTTCTATGCAATTATCCACAGCTGTGGATCTTCCCATCTTCTTCTGTTCCCCCTCTGATCTTCTTATATCTCTTCCTTGGGGCCAAACAACATAGATCTTCCATTGTTTTGTGGTTGTTGTTCTCTCCCAAATTGTTTTCCTTGCTCTGTTGATTTTACTTTACATAAGTTTATAGAAGATTTTGTAAATTCCTTCTAAAATATTCTCAACAAATGATTATCCAGATGCTACTTGACATTCTCTAAGATGAAGAACTCACTATCCTAAGAGGAAGCTGCTTCCATCTTGGGACATTTCAAATTGTTAAAAATTTTTTCTTTCTTCTAAACCCAAATCTTCTTCCTTATAATATCCACTGGTTGGTTCCAATTTTGTCTTTTGGGGTCAAGTGAGTAAGTCTACTGCATTTCAAATCTTAAAATAATTTAAGGCTCCCATGTGCTTTCTTTTCTAGGTGAAACATCCTCAATTCCTTCAAGTGATTTTCATATGTTATTGTTTTTAGTTCCTTCACCATCTTTGTCAACTTCTTTTGAATGTTTGTCTTGTCAATGTTCTTTCTGAAGTGTAGCACCCAGAATTATGCATAGTCCTCCAGATGTGCTCTAACTAGGTCTGAGTATAAGAGAACTCTCACCTTCCTTTTCTCAACATTACACCTCCATCAGGGTATTCAGGAAGAACCAGCATCTCTGGTGTGAATGCTTGCTGAACACTTTTCAGGGCTGCTCACCTACTTTTGGTGTCCATCTGTCACTCAAATCTCACCTGTGGTTACCAGATGTTGGAGCATGCACAGTATTCCTACCCCAGTAAAACCATCTTAGTAGATAAGCTAAATCAGGATGAGGGTAACTGGCAGACCTCAGATTGATTGGTAAGTTAAGGGAATGTCTAACCCATGCATTCCTGGCAGAATGGGTGGTTGAGAACAATTTGTTTCAATGGCCATGAAGGTGGCTGAAGCAGGTGCTGTGAAACATTTAGAGCTTGGTAAGATATCAAAGATGTTAAGGTCATTCACTGCAACCCAGGACATGGCCAGTTGTCCTGACTTTAGTCCTGCTACTGGATTTTGATGACTCTGGAAAAGAGAATGAGGCAGATAACTTTGCAGTCTTGTCTCTATTAAATCCAGCTCATGCAAGACATCATCCCATAATGTCACTGGTCCTCTTCAAAAACAAAGAATGGACAACAATACTTCCATTAATGTAGCCTAACTTTTGGCAGCTAAATCATGCTGATCATTCACTTTGGGCTTGCAGTTTCCTACAACTCTTAGTTCTTCTTCCCCCCTACCCCCCGCCCCATACCTCCCAACTGGTTTCTAAACATGTTTCCTCCAACCTGTACCCATGCAGTTGATTTTTTGAACCTACCTGAATGATTTACATTCATTCGCTAAATTATAGTTCATCTTAGAATCTTCAGTCTACTGTTTTTGACTGTTGAGATTTTTTTCAATCCCAATTCTGTTATTCAATAAGTCAGGTTTCCCTCCTAACTTTGTGCCACCTAAATATTTGAAACACATGTTGCCCATGTTTTCATCTAAGTTATGAAGAAAGATCCCTGAGAAACTCTTAGGAGAGCACTCATTCCATTGACCCATTAATCAATACTCTTTGGCTTGTATTAGATAACTTAGTGCTAACCCAACCTAACTCTAGCATTCTACAATTCACATTTCTTTGTCTTGTCCATGAGGAATTTGCCCTGAGAGATTTTGTCAAATGCTACACTGAAATCAATGTGTTATATACAAAGTATCCCTCTTTCCTATCAGCCTAGCAACCCTGCCTAAAAAGGAAATGAGGTTAGTTTAGTATAACATGCTCTCAACCAACTCATACTGATTCTTATCTGTTCCTTCTCTAAGCATTCTATAACTTTATCAGGAAATGAAGGGTTAACTTCATTCAAGAAAATTGAAATTGTTACCATTTCTGATACAACAGTGCTTGTGGTTACCATGACTCCTCAAAGGATTGTTGTTCCACAATCACAGTGAAAAATTCTATCAACAAGCTAGGATGTAATTCAACCAGATGTGAACTTAGTTAAGGGTGTCAGGGTGCTCTCACCAACTCCTAACTTTTTGTGGGGCCTAGTTTTCAGTTAACCATTTTTTCTTCTAAACTTTCTATGCTGTAGATCACTATCACTGGTACAGAAAATAAGCAAAATAGGATTCTGCCTTCATCTGCTTTATCACTTTTCCATTGACACCTAACTTTTCTTAATCTTGTCCTTTCTTTTAACAAAATTTAGAAAGCCTTTTATATCGTCCTTACTGTTTGTAGCACAAAGACAGGTAAATGGTATAATGGATAGAGCATCTGGCCTGGAGTCAGGAAGACCTGAGTTCAAATCCAGCCTCAGCCACTTATTAGCTACGGGACTCTGGGCAAGTCAGTTAACTTCTATTTGCCTGAGTTTCCTCAACTCTAAAATGGTTATAATAGCAGTACCTACCTCCCAAGGTTGTCGTGAGGATCAAAACTGAGTTAATACATGTAAAGTGCTTAGCACACACAGTACCTGGCACACATTAGGTTCTTTGTGTTAGATGTTATTATTATCAAATGTGCTTATGCTCAGCTTTCAGCCCACCTGAATCTATTCTCACAGGGCATTCTCACTTCTTTTTCTTCCCTGCTCACCCTCAGTTACCCGCTTGAATTTTGATCTCTTATCTACATTGTTTTCATAGTTCACCTGGTTACCTTTTAGTCAGCCTATGCTCTATTCCATCATCCAGTTTCTCAGTGGGGTTATTTAACACTGGGCACAGAGCCAGCCTTTGCAAAAGTACCACTTGTTTGATGTCCAACCACTTGACATTAATCCATTGATAACCTCCCCAGGCTATGACTCTTTTGTCAAGTAGATGTACTTACACCTTTTTATATCAAAGACTGTAAACCTTCTTTAGCTTGCCTATCATGAATACTACTAGCTTGGAAGCTTTGTTAAGATGAAAATAATTGAAACATTATATCACTTGCTTAATTGGGCCACTGACATTTTTTCCATAGAAAGATGCTACATTAGAATTTCTGAGCTGGAAGAGAAAACAGAAACCTTATAATTCAACCTGTATCTGGTGAATCCTTTACCTCACAACTGGTCATACAGCTTCTGCATAAAGACCTGCTACTTGATGCTCCATACCTATGTTGGTGAGAGTTTGGGGGAAGAGAGATGACACATGGTGGTCCATGATATCTTTATGGAAATGCCCTTGGAGGGAGAGGAAGACTTTGAGAAGAAAGACAAGTAGAGGTATCTTGACAGGTGTCCAATTTCCAGCTTGCTATTTTAGAGACTTAAAGGAATTTGCCATTTGGTGAGATGGTGCCTCTCTCTTTTGGCTGAGCTGAGATATCTTGTGTCCAGTGATAAAACTCCTTCACTCTGTGTCTGGCATGTATTGATCTGTATAATTTATTTTATTTCTGTTTGCCGTAAGTGGGGTTATTTGCTATTCACTATTTGTGAGGGTCTTTGTGTAACTAGCATTTGATGGGAAGAAAGTCAGACCTTTGGATGTAGCTCAGGGCACTTCTTCCCTGTTAAGCCATTGGAAAGTTCCTTAAATTGAAGAATCACTTCCCCTAGACTAGAATTTTTTTGGGGTGAGATTATAGAGATATTTATTTACTAATTCCTGTGAGCCACATTTAGCCAACCCAGGCGTACATATACATAACCTATATGGGCCACCCATGCCCTACAATAGGTAAATGCAAGATAAATACAGAAAAAATGAAAGGTTCTTTGAGAGAGGATGGCATTAGTAGCTGGAGTTTGGGGGGATTAGGAAAGGCTTCCTGATGATGATAGGATTTGAGGTTTTAGCACATTCTTAATCTCTGGAGAGTAGGACAGCCTCCTTTCAGTCCTATTGCCTGTTCTTCACATTCTGAGACTCTCCAAGGATATGAATCCAGAGGCCCAAAATTTACCTTCATACTTCTTACCTCTTTCCCTCCATTCACATGCACTGAATCATACTCCCTCAGCTAATATTTGCTCATCACTCTGCTTCTGCTTACCTCAGTCCTCTAAGGAGCTTTGCTGTAAGTACTTTCTCTCCACCAAGAGCAACTTATAATCCTTCTATGACTTACAGAAGGCACTGCTCCTTTCATATATGAACTGTGTGATTGCTGAGAGGACTAAAAAAGGAACATTAATGTATGAAAAACAGATAAAATCTACTTGTGAAGAAACAATCTCTCAGATAAACTATGAGGAGACACAGTTATTGTCCTGAGGACTGGATAGAAAACTGCTTCTTACGTGAATGCACTTAGAGGACCTACTAGGAGCGAGATCAATGACTGAAGTAATGATAACTAAAGAGCATTTTGGTTGATCTGTTCATTTGCATTGGGCAGTTTTTAGAGTTTTGAAGATCATAATTGAAAAAATAAATCAAATAACTAGAGATTCTGGGAAGAATATATAAAAATCACTGAGTTCATATCTCATAGAAAGATGAATTCTTGAGTTTTATTACTTAAGGTAAAGATGAGTCACTACTAGAAATTTCCAATAGAAGCCATAGAGGAAACATATGGAAGATATAGAAAGAAAAAGCAGGAGAGTAAGCTTTGTTGTTAGGTTGAAGAAAGGCCTGAATAGCTCCTGGAAACTCATTGGCAGAAAGCTGTATCCTCATGCTGTATGAAGAACTACTGGGGTCAATATTCCCCACTGCCATCTACAGTTGAAAAAGGGGAACCTTCTTAGTTGTGCCTGTGTTCTCTTCTCCTGCCTTGTATGGTTTTATAGAGAGAGACAGAGGGGGGAAAGGCAGGCTTTGCATCCATTTTGCTGTAATATGTGTTTTGCTGTGAAAAGAGGATTAGATCCAATCGTACAAAACAGAATCCCTTGCTATTTGCAGATCTAAGAAGCATGACAGTTCTTTGGCTTAAGGGAAAGGGCATAACATATTTTTACCAGAGCTCTGTTAAGGGCATCTGTGAGTGGAAAGATCTTGTCACTGCTTTATTGGATCAAGATGGGAAGGGGAATGGCTTTGTCCAATAGGAGAATGATGAAGACCGCAAGGAGAGTAGCTAGTGGAGAAGCAGCTTCATGTGGTATAGATTGTTTCTGAAGGGATGAAGACATCAACGCCTGTAGTCCAGAGTTGCAAGTTGCCTTGAGCACTTGGCTGTTCACAACTATGTGTCTTTCTGCTTGATTCTATAAGTGTGTGATCACTCTTCCTTGTGGATAATGTGTGCATTGGTGACCCTAGTTCATGAGCAGACTAATGTTTTTTATTATTTTTACCTTTGTCTTCTTTTCAATAAAAGTCATACTTATTTCCATTTTTGACATCTAATGAGTAAATGTAATAATTATTTTTGCTTCTGCCTTATTGTTTAGTAAATGTTTTATGATTAAGATTTAATAGTGTCATGGTGACCTATTTTGTGTAAATGGGAAGCACACCAGTTGGGGCTCAGGAGCTTTAGTGTCAAATAGTAGGAATTTATCTCTTTCTCATCAAGCTTGCTCTTAGTACTATGAGAGAGAATAGTAGTACTGGGTAGTTGTATGTTTGTGGCCCCTCTCTGGGAACCTCAGACCTGTGAGTGTGAGTATAGAATTGAGTGTGGAAGCTATCTCAAAGAATGAAAATGAGGGTCCTACACCATTGTTCTAGGTATACTCAGATGATCTTTGAGTTACTGTGGTTGAAAAATTCATCACTATTCAGTCAAATGGCAACAAATCTCATTCTGAGATTTAGCACTTCTTATGCTCTTTTATATTCATCCTTCCCTACCTACACTTGCTTCTGTACATGTCTGAAAGATGTAATTTGGCCAGTGAGTTCTTGGTACATCTATGTTTTTATACAGAAGGAGGAGGAGCACCTCTGGTGTAAAGGTTGCCAAACCCTTTTCAGGGCTGTTCATCTACCTTTGGTTTCTACCTGGCACTCAACTCTCACCTATGGCTCCAAGAAGCTATAGCGTGGTCAGCAGCCGCACCATGCTTAGAGCTTGGTCAGATAGCAAAAACACTAAGGTCATCCACTGTATTCCTAGTCATTACCAGTCACCTTGACTTTTGTCTTGCCACTGGACTTCAATGACTGGAAGACAGAGTGAGGCTGACAACTTTGTGTTGTTCTGCCTCACTTAAATCCAATTTATGCACAAGTCAAGATATCACTCCATAATATCATTGGTCCCCTTTTAAAATGAAGGACAAACAACATCTCTTTATACAATTCTGCCTTTTCATTTCTCATTTGAAGTGTTTGTTTTTGAGTCTTCAGGATATTCTTGAGCTCTCTTGAATCAATTTTCCCTGTGGAATTCTAGGCCATGGGATCCCACTCATTCTTTCTCTGAATTGCTCAAGATTCATTCTCCCACAGTCTCAGGTACACATATGATTATGATTATACTTGGCTTCTTTCTTCTCTATCATGTTTTGTATGACACAATGATGATTGGTCCTTAAAGTTCCCAATCACGTCTGTCTTAGTAGCTAGTTCTTTCTTGATAGGTAGAATTAAGCCCAGAAGATCAGTTTACTTGGCTACTTCCTCCACTATGTCCTTGTCACTTTGGAGAACTGAATACATCATAAGGGCCAATAATGAATTTCTTAGGTGCTTTGCTTTTGGCAGAGAGCTCCAGCTCATGTCCAATAGCTGGAATCTCTTGGGACTACAATGCTGTGCTTTAGGACCAGGTTTTTTTTATTTATCTGTTTCCTGAATTTCTTGAATTCCTCATCTGATTCCTCCTTCTGTCCTTGTGGTTTGTACAAAGTTTCATGCAGTTTTAGTTTTCCATAGACTAAAACTGCACTAAGACTTTTGGGATACCCTGTCTTATATTTCTGTAACAACATGGCTTCTGTCTCTCTCTTTCTCCTCCCTCAAATGCTTTCCATTATGATTCGTCTCTCAGACTCTGAATTTCCTCACATGAATATTTGGTCTTAAAATTCAATGCCATTCCACTGCCCCATCTATCAATTCCATTCCTTTTGAAAGAGGCATGACTTTCCATTGCTTTATTCCAGGCAGGATGATGATGATAATCAGTATTTATATGGTGTTTTAAAGTTTGCAAAGCGCTTCACAGATGTTATCGCATTTGATACTTTAAAAACAGTGGAAAGTAGGTTGCTATTATTACTTTCCCATTTTACAGATGGGAAACTGAGGCTATTTGCCTATAGTCACACAGCTAGTAAGTATCTGAGGCCAGATTTGAACTCAGTTCATCCTGACTCCAGGCCCAGTGCCCTATTCATTATTCATTCTATTAACCAGCTACATCTAGTACCTGGCTACGTGGTAGATATGTCAGCATAGATAGGCTGAAACTCTTCACAAATTTCACATACTTGGTGTGTCCTTTGATGATAAGGTTAAAACAACCTAATTGGTCCTCAGATGGGGAGTCAGAACCACACCACCAAGACCACTGGCTAAAGGGGCTCTATCACCTTGGGCATTAGTAACTTGAAGATGACTTTGCAAGATTCATTAGCAATCCCTTCCCATAAAGGGCAATTGCCATTGTGGTAATTACCTTTGCCTGCCCAATCCCTTCCTAAGGAGTTATACTTTGTCCTTATGAATGGCGACTGTTGTGTCCAGATCTGTAGTATAGAAAGTTTCTTCCACATCATCTTTATAGTGAATGTCAGTATCAATATTCAGCACCCTCTGGTGGTACTTTAAAAGTTCGGAAATAGCCAACTCAATGCTATTGATGTAATAGAAATCAGAGGCTCAGGCTTGGCTTGGTGTAGTTTGTATACCGAATTTAAGGCTATATCTATCTGCTGTTTACTAAGCTCCACCGTGCTCACCACCCATCTGTTGCTGAACAGAACTCAAATGAACAGTCCAACATTGGGAGATCTCCGCCAGCACTGAATCTTTGTTTCTGTTTGTTGTACTCTGACAAGGCAGGGTGAATGGATTGCAAGAACTTAATGAGGTCATCATTGTCAAATCTGGTTATCTCTTGCAGTGACTTTGTGGACATTTCTGGGAACTATAGATTTCCAACTTCTGGTACAGGCCGTGGTTCAGTAGCAGGGTATGAGTCATTCAGATTTGGTGAGACTTAACTTAGTGAGACTCCTCATAGCAGTAATTTCCTATATCCTCTAAATGACTTTGGGCAAGTAACCCAAGGGTCTAGGTCTCAGTTTCCTCTTCATCAGAGGAATATCTGACTATTTTGTGCTTAGAGCTAGCACCATCTTGCCTCATGCCCTTGTTCTCTGCACATTCCTTCAGTGTAAACTTTTTTAAAATTATTTTTTATTTTATTTTTAAGTTATTGAATAAAACAAGCATTTCCAAAACATAATATAATAAAAAGATGATTGTATGTGAAACTGCAAATCTGTTATATACCACTTGCTATTCCTTTTAAATATGTAATAAAGTTATCATGTACATTTCTTTTTTTTTTCTTCACTCCTTCTCTCCCCCTGCACTTCAGCCTAGAGGTGGCTACCATAGACACAAACAGATGTATATATATCTACACACATATTTATATACCATACGCATAATATACAATTATTCTATACATATTTATATTTCTCAGTTCTTTTCTCTGTTTGTAGATATCATGTTTCTTCATATGTCATCTTTAAACAATCACTGAGAGACCCTGAAATGAAAACCAACTCTTCAAATATATAACTGCTGTAATTCAGTCTTCATCAAGAAGGCCTGAAAAACAGGACCTGCCCATCCAAGTTGATACAAAAAATGGATCAATGTTAATTCATCCAAGCCTCATTCATCCCAAACAACAACTTAACAGCAACTATCCCTGTAGATCTTAAGCTTTATTTTGTGTAGTGGGTCCCTTTGGAAGCCTGGTGAAGCCGACAGAACCTTTCTCTGAATCATGCTTTTTTTAAATACATAGGATAAAATACATAGGATGACAAAAAGAAACTAATGATATTGAATAGAAAATAAGTCCATAGATCCCAGGTTAAGAACCTCTGCTATAGATAATTAAGTGACCCAATATTGTTAGAATTTACAATAGGTGATGGGGACTGGACATGTGATTTCAGTTATGTTAGAAACTCCCAGGTGAGGAAACTCTGTTTACCGATGCAGGTTGGCACCTTCTCTACAGCTGAGAAGCAGTGAGAAGTTCAGTGACTCACCCCGGATCACACAGCCGGTATGAGTCAGAGGCAGAATTCTAGAGGAAGCTCTGTATTAAATATACCATGCTGCCTTCTGATGGGAGATGCTGGAGCTGACCTCAGGTCTGCAGATGCAATTGACTTAGCAATTTGTCTACATCTTCCTGCCTTTGTTTCCAGTTGCCTATTCTTTGGGGAGGGAGCAGGACTTCCTGTGCTTTGGCAGAAGCCAGCAAACCTAATCTGGGACTTCAGCTGAGACAGCCTGCCACCTACGAGGGACAAGAAGGAGAAACCAAGTACTCCCAACCTGCCAGGCTGAGTCTCCTCAGCTGACCCCACATGCCTGTCCCTAACTCTCAGTTTTGCTTATTTTAAAGACAAGTATTTTTTTTTTATTAGCAGCTCATTTTCCTTTATCTGATAAAAGTGAAAAAGTTTTTTTTTTAAATTTAACTTTATTTTTTACAAATTGTCATTCCTTTTGTTCACTGGCTTTTCTGATTTAACTTGTGACTTCTCTATATTGTTGGCCACCTGCCCTACATTCTGATTTCTAAACATTCCTTGTTTGGACTCATTACTTTGTTTGCTTCCTTATTTGGCCAACCAAACTTCCTTCTGTTTTTCCTTCCTTTTTTTTTTGGTGAATAAAGGAGGATCTGTCATATATTTAATACAATTAAATTTTTGTTGTTCAGTTATGTCTGACTCTTCATGGCCCCATTTGGAATTTTCTTGCAAATTTACTGAAGTGGTTTGCCATTTATTTCTTTAGCTCATATGACAGATGAGGAAACTGAGGCAGACAGGGTCAAGTGACTTGCCCAGGGTCACACAGCTAGTGTCTGAGACCAGAATTCAACTCAGTTAGATGAATTTTCCTGACTCCAGACTAGGCACTCTATTCATTGCACCACCTAGCTGCCTAAACAGAAATAGCCGGTACTTAATTGAGTTTTTTTTCCTGAAGACCAAAATTTTTTACTTTTTTATTTTTCTTTTTGGAGGGCAATTGGAGTTAAGTGACTTGCCCAAGATCACATGACTAGTAAATGTCTGAGGGCTCATTTGAACTCAGGTCATCCTGACTCCAGAGCCAGTGCTCTATTCACTGCACCACCTAGCCACCCCCTCAAAGACCAAAATTTTGAACATTAACACACCCAAGGAGGTGTGGAGAATTATTTACCACAGTCCAGGATTGCTATATTTAAGTTGTTGTGTTTACTTTTTATAAATTTTTCCCCTCTTCTCTCCCTTGCCTCGAGGTTCCCATGTGTACATTTAATCACCATCACATCTTCTGAATTCTAGGGCTCTCTCCACTACCCAAGACTGGAGCTCACATCATACAAAGATGGAAATGTGTGGTGTATCACCTATATTTCTCCTTCTGATTTTCTGATTGCAACATGCTATGGGCTTAAAAACTACAGTTATCCCTTCACATAGACACTTTCCCCATCATGATTTTTGTGGGTCATCATAAGAAATTCAATGGGAATTTTTGAGGAGTTTTACAGAGGCCATGGATGACACAAAAAATTTGGAAACTCAGTAATGCATAAAATATATGTGTAGTATGTATAATATAAACCCGAATTTTCCGATAAGATACTATAAACACTGCATAAAAGAAAAAAATTCAGATTTCTTCTCTGGTCCAAAGGGAAGGCCAAAATATTTAACAAAGATTTTCCAGATCACCGTTCACCATACTCCTAATCCCAGTGATGTGGAAGGATAACTGTAGGTCACTAAGCTCGTTAGAGCTGTGTGTATACAAAGAGTCAAAAGTTTAGAGAGAAAATGAAATAAAATATGTTGGCTTTTGTATCACTCATTTGAGATACCCAATGGTCTTCTTTTCCCCCTGACTCCCTGTTTCCCAGATATATTCCTTGTTAGGGAGGTTGCCAGAGAGCTGAATTCAGTGCTATCCAATTGAACAAATATTTATTAAGTGCCCAGAAAGTACAAGACAGCAACCTAGACTTTGAGTTCCACATAGGAACCACTGGGCAGCTAGTTGGTGTAAGAGCTAGAAAGTTAGATCTGGAATCAGGAAGATCTGAGTGCAAATCCACCTTCACACACCTAGTAACCCTGGGCAAATAAACTCTGTTTGCCTCAGTTTCCCCCTCCTCTTCTTCAAAACAGGGATAACAATAGCATCTACTTTGCAAGGTTGTTGTAGGGATCAAATGAGTTAATATTTGTAAAGTGCTCTAACTTTATAATTAACTAAATTATTTTTAGTTTTCAATGTTCACTTCCACAAGATTTTGAGTTTTGAATTTTCTCCCTCACTCTCTCCTCCCCACTCCCCAAGATGGTATGGGAACTGATATAGGTTCTACTTATATGTTCCTATTAAACATATTTTCATGTTAATCATGATGTAAAGAAGAATTAGAACTAATGGGAGAAATCACAAGAAAGAAGAAAAAAGGAAAACAGAAGAGGAAAAAGAGAGCAAAGAGTGTGCTTCCATCTGTATTCAGACTCTAAAGTCCTTTCTCTGGATGTGGACAGCATTTTCTATCATGAGTTTTTTGAAGTTGTCTTAGATCCTTGGATTGATGAGAAAAGCTAAGTCTATCAAGGTCAGTCATTGCACAATGTGGCTGTTACTGTGTACAATGTTCTCCTGGTTCTGCTCAAACTTTGCTGACTTTAAAAGGTCATAGAAATGCTAGCTCTTAGTAGATGGGAATCTGACTGTAGCTTTCTAAGGCTATTGAAATCTACTTAAAATATTTAGGTTTTCTTTAGTATTGTCACCCACACATACACACATGTATGAGGTGGGTGGAGGGAGGTCATCTATCTGTATGGTCACTTTCCAAAGTTTAATCTCAGCCTTAACTAAGCTTTACCTGTTTGAATGGGTTAGACAATACTATTCATAATGTAATTTGCCAACTAAGTGGTCTCTGCTGGGATCTACAAAGTATTTCCAAATATCCCATAAAGAAAAAAAAAGGTTTGGAAAACAATGTTTTGACTTTCGAAATCAGCAACTTTCAGAAAGATAGACCTAGAAACTGGTCTGGTTGCATTTTAGAATTTAGCTCCGCCACCTAGTGGCAAATGGTTGTATGACTGTGGGAAGCTGATTTTGTTTTATCAAAAGATTAGAAACTTAATGATATCTTAACGTTGTTCTACTTAAGTAAATCAGAAATGTTCATTTTTTGTGGAAGGAAAATGAAAATGACCATTTAGAGACCCAGAGTTAGTTTATCAAGAGGTCCCCTTACAAATTACATTTTAATGGCACAATGGTGATTTCTTCTTCAATCCACTTTGGCATTTAATAAGGACATTTAGAAGCCATATTTCATTTAAGAATTGAAGTGGGTGGATCATTTTATTTTCAGGCAGTAAGGAAGTTTAGAATTAGTGGGTGAAAAATGAAGATGGGACAATTAGGAAGTCAGCGATTATTTTAACCAGTTTCCTTTCCATTTTTTTTAAAAATAGTATTGTAGATTTGGAGCTAAAAGGAAGGTCAGCAATTCTATCCCTCTTTGGTAGGGCCCAACTGGCTCACCATTGTGAAATGAGCCCTTTGCCTTTAAAGGTCTCTGGGTACGAGCAGCTGTTGTTTCCTTGCCAGATGAGAAGCACTAAGTTAGCTTGCTTTGCTGTCCAGGGGTCAGCTCACCAGTACCCAGATCCCCTTAGTAGAGCTCAGTGGTGACTTCTCTCCTGGGCTCTGGTACTGTATAGATCTATGAGAGGCACTGTGGTGTCTTGGCAAGAATGCTGCTCCTGGATTAAATGACGTAAAACTCTTAGCATATAGTAGGTGCTTCATAAATTCTTGGGCAGCTGGGTGGGCAGTGGATAGAGTGCCAGGCCTGGAGTCGGGAAGACTCATTTCAAATCTAGCCTCACATGCTTCCTAGCCGTGTGACCCTGGATGAGTCACTTAACCCTGATTGGAGAAGAAAATGGCAAGCCACTCCACTATTTGTGCCAAGAAAACTCCGAATGGGGTCATGAAGAGTCAGACATGACTGAAAATGATTCAATAAAAACAAACAAATTCTTGTTCCTTTTTCTTTCCTGGAGGCAAGATGACCTGGGTTAGAATCCTGCCTCTGACACAAGTTGTACACCCCTTGCCACAGCATTTAATTTCTGTCTGCCTCAATTTGCTAATTGTAAAATGGGTATATAATACCTATAGTAACATAATGCAGTTTGCAGTTTGCCCATCTGGGAAATGGGTCTAATAGCTATAATAATAGCACCTAACTCCCAGGGTTGTTGTGATGATCAAATAATATAATGTATGTACAGAACTTTGCAAACATTAAAGCACTATTTCATTTGAAAGTTGAATTAAGGAGATTATTTTGTCTTCAGGTAACAAAGAGATTTAAGCTGATGTTAGAATTAGTGGGTGAAAAATGCATATAGGGAAAGGTGATACTTTTGTTAAAAAATCTTCTTTCAAGGTTCTCTGGCCACATTCATCCTGCTGAATCTCTCTCTCATCAGGATTGTTCTCCACCCTACGAATCCTACCCATCAGAAGCCTGGTCAGGTAACTAACATTGCTGAGCCATGGGATGGCCATCAATGTGCCAGGGCCCAGTGGATAGCCATGTCAGTTGCTACACTACCTTATAGAGGGTGTCCGTTCTGCTGATCCTGAGAATCTGAACCAGAAAAGTGTTAACTAAATGACATGTTTTGTCAATCTAGAAAGGGGAACACTTCACCTGAAGTGAACGAGTATCCCTATTACTTTAACCACATGCCCAATGTGGGAGTCTTGGGGCTGTATCCCCTGGGATGCCCCTTCATTTAATGGATGAGGAAAATGAGACCCAGAAAGATCATGAGACACGCCTAAGGTCACTTGGCCAGGAAGTAACAGGAAGGATTCAAACCCAGGGTCACTGACTATGGGTCACATCCACTTGCTTTCCAGTATACCAGGATGCCTCTCTAAGAATTTAGCTGAAGAATGAAAGAACACTAAAGGGCTTCTGTTTGAATTAGATCCAATGATGTGCTAATAAATACTTAACAGTTAGCTCTTTGGGGGAAACAGTATACTCTCAACACATTTTTTTTTTAAGCAATCGGGGATAAGTGACACGCCCAGGATTGCAAAGTGAGTAAGTGTCTGAGGTCAAGTTTGAACTCATGTTCTCCTGATTCCAGGGCCAAATAGTCTATCCCCTATGCCACCTAGTGGACCCCTCAACACACTTTTAAATTTAATCTTCAATGTTCACATTTTCTCTATCACTTATTTAAGACTCAGGGGTCGGGGACCTGAATTTTGACTTAATCAGTCAAAGGGCCTCACTTGAGGACCTAGAGGGCTGGATGTGGCCCTTAGGTCACAGTTTCCTCACCCCTGGTGGCTCTAGACAATCATCAGAGCAATAAATCAAGCCCTGATTTGTTGCATTTTCTAATTTCCAGGGTGTGAATGCTCACACTAAAAATTTAACAATCAGATCCAGAGCATCCACATGCACTGGCTCCAGCACACCCCTGACTGGTTGGATACAATCTGGTACTCTCTGTCTTTCCTAACAGGCATCTTATTAAGCTTTGGTTCCCTAAACATCACAAATTTCCTTTCACTAATGCTCCAATGACAATAGTTTTTGCTATTGTTCTTCAGTTGTTTCAGTCATGTCTGATTCTTCGTGACCCCATTTGGCATTTCCTTGACAAAGATAATGGAGTGGGTTGCCATTTCCTTCTACAACTTTACAGATGAGGAAACTGAGGCAAAAGGGTTAAGTGACTTGTTCAGGGTCACATAGCTAGTAAATATCTGAGGCCAAATTTGAACTTAGGTCTTCCTGATTCCAGGCTTGGCACTTTATCCATTTCTCCAGCTACCTGCCCTTCTTTTCTAGTAGAATACACCTAAGAAAGACCATCTTTCAGAGTTCTACCATTAGCTCTCTCTATTCTCTTCCTATATTTTTTCCTCTTTGGTGATATCTTCTCCATTACCTCTTCCATGCAGATGAGTCCTAAATCTATATCTCTACCTTTGCCTTCTCCCCAGAGCTCTGAGCCCATATATCTCATCTTCTATCAGGCTGACTATCTCCACCTGGACATTCCACCAGTAAGTCAAACTCAATGTGTCCGAAACTGAGCTCTCTCTCTCTCCACCCTCTCACTTTCCTCCCCTCCCCTCCCCCTGAAAGTTACCCTCACTTTTCTTCTTTTGTTGATGACATCACCATCATCCTTCTCAATTTTCACTCCCTCTTCTCCCTCTGCCAGCCTGCCTTCATGGTTTTATTGTTTTGGAAACACCCTCCATTAATGTAGACTGTGTGGAATTGTCTTAAAGGGTTGCCTGGGAAACTGAGTGGTTAAGCGATTTGTCCAAGGTCCCATAGCTGCTTTAGACCAGAGGAAAGCCTGAAGCCAGGTCTTTCTGACTCCAAGGCCAGCCCTTTAGCTACTCTGCTGTGTCACCTTCCTCTCTGAGACATGGGGCCATAGAATTTCTGAATTAAAAGGCATCTTAGGGATTATTTAGTCTGTTCTACTTTTCTTAAAGATTTCTAGTCCTGGGACATTTGCTGTCTTCCAACACATTCCATGTCACTTTTAAATGTTGCTGTAATTGTTGACTTTTTTAATGTCAAGTCCAAGTCTGCCTTTTTTTAAAACCTCTATTTTTCCTTTTGGGTCAGTCTAAAGAAATTTAATTCCTCTGCCATCTAGGCAGCGAAGTGGCACAGCAGATGCAGTGCTGGTGTAGAGTTCTGGGTAGGCAGGAACCAAAGGAAACATTTAAAAATGAAAAATACAACAACCAGATATTTGAAGCCTCATAATACACTTATAAACTTTAATCTGGCCTGAGATACTTACTAGCTGTGTGACCTTGGGCAAGTCACTTTGACTCTGTCTGCTTCAGTTTCCTCAACTAAAAAATTGCACCTCTCCGGGTTGTTTTCAAGATCAAAAGAGCTAATATTTGTAAAGTTCTTAGCAGAGTGTCTGGCACCTAATAGATGCTTAATAAATATTTCTTTATTTCAGTAAGCCAACCCATAACATTTTTGAAGATAATTAATAATTTCTTATTAAGTATTCTCTCTTCTAGTCCCTAATACCTTTAATTCAGGAGTTCTTAATTGCGTGTGTGCGCACGTGTGTGTGTGTGTGTGTGTGTGTGTGTGTGTGTGTGTGTGTGTGTGTGTGTGTGTGTGTGATGGGTCCATTCTAGGGAAGTCAATGGACCCCTTCTTGGAATCACATTTTTTTAAAGCATAAAATAAAATGTTGTTGTTTAATCGTGTCCAACTCTTTGTGACCCAATTTGGGGTTTTCTCAAAAAAGGTATTGGAGTAGTTTGCTATTTTTTCTCCAACTCATTTGACAGATGAAGAAACTGTGGTAAACTGGGTTAGGTGACTTGTCCAGGGTCATATAACTAGCAAGTGTCTGAGGTCAGATTTCAGCTCAGGTCTTCCTGACTCCAGGCCACTGTGTCACTAAATACCCCTAAACTAAAATATATAGAATTATACTGAAATAGTTTTATCAAAATATTAAAAAAAAACTCCAACAGGTTTATGGATCCCACTAAGAACTTGTTCTTCAAGTGATCCTTTTATAGCCCTGTTTCTAATCACTCACCTCTGATTTTGATTCCTAATCAAGCTTTTGGCAAAACATTTGATAAATATCCTACTGTTATAGAAAGTGTGGGGAGATGTGGGCTATAGACCTTTAGCTGGTGGACTCAGAGTGGTTGGGATTGGTTCAATGTTAACTTGGCACTAAGTCTCCAGGAGACAGCTTCAGGTATTGGTGCTTGGCTCTATATTGTTTAACATTTTTATCAGTGACTTAGAAAAAGTAACCTGTTGCACACTCATCAGATTTGTGTATGGCTAGAATATGGGAGGGATAGCAAGCACACAGTTTGACAGAGTCAAGATACAAAAAAATTGAGACAGGCTAGAGCGCTGAGTTCAAAGAAGATGAAATGCAATAGAAACAAAATCTCATACTCCAGCTTAAAAAAAATCCACTTCACAAATATAGAATAGGGGATTGTAACAGTAATGAGATTTGAAGTTCCTTTTGTATTGCTAAACTAAGAAGTACTTAGCACCTAGTTCAGATTAAGCCTCTGTTAAATAAACAGAAGGTATGAACTCCTGTCTCCTGTTGCTGATGTAACAGGAAGGAGCTGAGTGGGGAGGGGCAATACTGTATATAAGGAAAAATTCAGAGAGTCAGATCTTCTTGGAGTAACCTTCGTGGAGGCAGAAGTAGCTGCTGCCAAGGAGGCTGAAGAGGAAGGAACCAGGCTGGAGAGAATGATTTTGATTTAGGGAACTTGGGTGAAGTGATTTAGAGAGGGAGAGACAGATCTTCTTGGACCAGGCTCTGTAGAGGCAGAAGCTGCTGCTGCCAGGGAGGCTGAAGAGGAAAGCCCCCTCTACATCCTCCCTCCCCCCAGGCTGGAGAGAATGATTTTGATTTTGAAAACCTGGATGAAGTGATTTTCTTTGATTCTGGGAACCAGCTGAAACTTCTGATGAGTCTGAGGGCCAGCCAGAGCTGCTGAGGATTTCTGAGAGCCAGTCAAAGCTGAGGGCCAGCTCGAGCCTAGGGCCAGCCAGAGGGGCTGAGGATTTCTGAGGGCCAGTAAGAGTTGTCGAAGACTGAAGAAGCATGACTGTGATGTTGGTACTTTGTATGAACCTGTTGGTGGCTTTGTTGAGCCTTTTCTTCCCAGGAACAGAGACTGTGATGGAATTGAGATGGACTGGACACTCTGAGCTCCAATGTGGAGCAAGAACTGCACAGAGAGCTGGACAAGGACTTAGGAGCTGTCTGCCTTTGAACCCAGGTGACAGTTTGGTGAATCCAGGTAGGATCTGGGACCATGGAAGGGGATCCAGGGAATCTGAGAAACCACCCTGAGTCAAGGTGAAAGAGAGATTTACTTGGATACTGTGTACTGACTGAGAAATTGTAAATTTACTAGTGACCTAGGAATGGAGGGTCTGTGTATTTTCTGATGATCGAATAGTGAATGATGAAGGATGATTGAATGATTGAGTTGATTGAATGATTGATTGACTAAATGATTGTACTAAGTGAATGATGAATGAATAAGTGACTGATTGAGTTAACTTAGTGTGCCCCCCTGAGTGGAGAACTTTGACTATTGTACTTTGTGTTCCTTGAGGAGGCAAACCTCCTTAAGGATGATTGAATGCTTGATGTTCTTTGTTGAAGAACATTGTGTTCATTCAACATTCAACAAATGTTCTTTGTTGAAAACGGTGTGAACACTGTGGTGAAAACTAAGTGGCCATTTTCTGTGATAAGTTGTTGTGAATGCTATATTTTGATTTTCTGTGATAAATTTTAACATTGTAAATGCTGTACTTTGATTTATTGTGAATGTTTTGCTTTGCTTTGTTATGGAATAAATAGAGTGTTCACTATACTGTGTAATCAGAACCTTAAAAGCTATTCACAATAGTATTCTTCTGGAAAGCTGCTCATGCTTGGCTTTACAGGGATGCATGGTTAGAGGACAGGTTTTTTTTTTAAAAAGAGCTGGAGATCTTAGTGGACCACATGCTGAGTTAACAGTATGATCAGGAAGTCAAAAAAGCTGATGAGGTCTTGGGTCACATTGAGACCCAAGTTTATTTCAAGAATAAAGAGGTGATAATCCCTCTATATTCTTCCCCGGTCAGAGCACACCTGTACCATTGTGCAAGGTTTTGAACACCACAATTTAAGAAGGATGTGAATAAGTGAGAGAGAGTACAGAGGAGAGCAACCAAGATAGTGAAGGGGCTTGAGTCTGCCAGGACTGGTTGAAGAAACTGACAATGTTTAACCCAGAGAAAACAGGTAAGCCGTGATGGCCATCTTCAGATATTTGAAAGACTTTCTTGTAGAGGAGAGATTATATTCAGACTTTAGTTCTATCTGACACCAGAGGATTGAACCAGGAGCAATGGGTGGGAGATGCAAAAATGTACATTTTGACTTGGTATCAGGAAAACATTCTTATAACCAGAGCCATCCAAGAATGCAATGGGCTGCCTTGGATGATAGTGAGCTCCCTAGCATTGGAAGTTTTCAGGTGGAGTCTGGAGAACTACCCATTGGCTCTTCCTTTTGGGTGCCAGCTAGACTAGATGCCTATTGAAGTCCCTTTGTATGCTAAAATTCCAAGATTTTGTGTTTCTGCGACTTTGCAGAGGCTCCAGTTTTTCAGTGTCCTTCCTGAACTGTCATATCCAGAACTGCACAATACTCTAGAGATGGCTCGACCTGGGCAGAATATAGCAGGATCATCATTCCCCTAATCTTTGATGCTAAGCTTCCATACCATAGCCCAAAACTGAATTAGTCTTTTTTTTTTAAACCATTGTGGTACATTGCTGATTCATGGTTATCTCCTAGTCTACTATATACCTCCCCAGTATTTAAAAAATTAAACCAAAATCCAAATGATTCACAGTCTCGCCATATTTCCCCAACCCTAGGCTGGTGAAGTTGATTTTTTTATTCAAGTACAAGGCTACATCTGTTTCTTTTACGTTCTATTTTCTTAGACTCAGTCCATCATTCTAGTCTGCCAACATATTTTGGGATCTCATTTCTGTCTCATCCAACATACAGGGCTATTCCCAAAGTCTTATGTGGTTTGAAGCTATTGAAGTTCATTTAAGCCATTAAAGCTTAAAACTGCACTAAAACTTTTAGCCCACCTGTGTTTCAATATGATATCATAACTTTGTGTCATATACAAACTTGCTAAGCACGCTACCTGTTCTTTCATATAGGTCATTGATTAAAATGATGAGCAGAGTGTAGAACTCTGCAGTACTCTATTATACACCTTCCTGAGGATCAACTGTGATCCATTAATCAATAGTCTTTTAGTCTAGTCATCTACTGTGTTCAGTATCTGCTCAAATACTCAGCTCATATTCATCCATATTCTGATATTGTTAGTGAGACTCTGTCAAATACCTTAGTGAATTCCACATATGCTGTATTTACAACATAGTCTGGCATGACTTCTTAAACCCATGTTGGCTTCCCTTTCTAAATGCTCAGAAACTACACCTTTAAAAGCAATAATGCTTCAAAACTATTTTCCCAAATCCCACTCCTACTGATGAGTTGGATCTCAAGAATATGGCTTCTAACCTAGCTATTCTGATCAAGACAATGATACAAGACAAAGAACCCATGATGAAAAATGCTGTCTACCTCCAGAGAGAGAATTGATGAAATCTGAATGTAGACTGAAGCAGACTTTTTTCTTTAAACTTTCTTTATTTTTCTTGGGTTTTTGTCTGTGTTTTCTTTTGCAATATGGTTAATATGGAAATATGTTTTGCATGACTTCACATGTATAATTGATATCAAAATGCTTGTCTTCTCAAGGAGGGGGAAAGAATGGGATGGAGGGAGAGAATACAGAATTTTAATTTTCAAAAGTGAATGTTAATTTTTTTATATGTAATTGGGAAATGTTTAACAAAATAAATAAAAATATTTTTAAAAGGATATGACTTCTTTTTTTTTGCCTTTTTTTGGGGAGGGCAATTGGGGCTAAGTGACTTGCCCAAGGTCACACGGCTAGTAAGTGTGTCAAGTGTCTGAGGTCAGATTTGAACTTGGGTCCTCCTGACTCCAGGGCCGGTGCTCTATTCACTGCATCAGCTAGCTGTCCCTGAGGATATGACTTCTATATCCCATTAGGACTAGCCTTGAAGGGTTGGGAACTTTTTTTTAATGCCATAACCCCACAAACCCCCATCTGCATGTATCCTGCCATGATTATCATCAGTTAGTGAGATAATATGTATGTGTGTAAATGTGTGTGTGTGTGTGTATGTGTGTGTGTGTGTGTGTGTGCGCATGTGTGAGAGAGAGAGAGAGAGAGAGAGAGAGAGAAGAGAGAGAGAGAGAGAGTTTATATATGTTTTCTAAGGTGGTATAAACAGGATGGTTAGCACAAATATCTCACAAAAGCCTGGTACCCACTCTCTCACCTGAATCCAGGGGAAAGTGGGCTCCAGGTGTGTGGTAAAGGGGTCACTAAGACCTCCTGGAAATACCTTTGTGTATTCTTCAAAATATCCCCCTTAGCCATGGGGGATATTTTAGATCGTTGGATCTTTCTTTGTTCATCTCATCCAATGGATTCTCAGCTCCTGATGAAGACACTGCAAACACTTGCTTGGTCAGGAAGATGCCACTGTCATCCTCTGTATCCTGGGCCATCTCCAGTCATCCTGACTTCTGTCTTACACTAAACTTTGATGACTCTGGAGTAGAGAGAGAGCCTTACACTTTGTGTAACTCTGCCTCACTTAAATCCAGTTTATGTGTAAGTGAAGACATCAGCCCATGATGTCGTTGGTCTTCTTGGAAACAGAGGAGGAACAACTTGCTCATATCTCCAGTTCCAAGTAGTGTGGTAGGTTTAGACAGGCCCCAGAGAGCTCTGACCAAGTATCCCAGTCAATCTGAATAGACTACATTTCAAACCTAATTGGGGGTCCTGGCCTTAGTCACACCTAGTAGATTATCTGGATAGGATCTTAATTAATAAATGTATCAGGGCATAGCATCTCATCACTTGCTCTGAGTAGGGGTGGGATAATTGTTGAGGCTGGTCCATTCTCCTCCTTCCCAATACAGTCTAGAATTTTAGCAAGGGATCACATTCATGCTTCAAATGGCTACTGATTGCCTGATGCAGAAATTACATAGTCCCTTTGGATCAATTTCTGTCTCAACAAACCCTAACTAGTTAGTCAGATGGGAGAAACCCTGTGCCTACTTCCAAATTACAGACTTCATATTCTGCCCTTTATGATACTAACCTGTTCAGTGATTTTCTCTCCACCTTTCAGTTATAAGCTGCTTGAAGGCAGATACTATGTTTTGTTTCATTTTTGTATCCTCTGGGAAGGCTTGCATGTAATAAGTGTTTTATAAGTGTTTTGTTAAACTGAATTAAATTGAAAGAATATATCCTTGAAATTCTATTACATGTTAGACTCCTTCTGCATTTAGGATAGGAACATAGGATTTACAGATTAAAGTAGGGGTTCTTCACCTGGGATCCCTAAATAGATTTTAGGGGTTCTGTGAATTTGAATCAGAAAAATTACATCTCTATTTTCCACTAGCGTTTGGATTCCTTTGTAATCCTATGTATTGTTTTTATACATTTCAATACATTATTCTGAGAAAGGGTCCACCAGCTTCACCAGACTCCCAAAAGGGTCCATGACACAAAAAAAGAGTCCCGGCCTAAAGCAACTGTAGGGATCATTTGGTCAGAATGCTTTCATTTCTCAGATGAGAAAGCTGAGACCTCTTGGAGCTATGTGACTTGTCCAGGAGAAGAGAGGTACTTGCCTCCAAGCATTATTATTTCATGGGACCTGAAATACAAACCCTAAATTTTGAAGGGGTTGACACCAAGACAAATTTGATTGACTGGGATTCAGAAAATCACAGTATGATGGTAAGAGTTTGAAGCCATAGCCAAAAGAAAATCTCTTGCAGACTTATACTATATTACTAGGAGAAAGAAGCGGGTGTCAATGCTTCTAACTCTGCCCTGGTCAGACCACATCTGGAGTCAGTGTTGGGAGTCCCATTTCAGGAAGGATCTTTTAAAAGCTAGGGTTTATCCAAAGAAAGATTACTAGGAAGATCATGAGACTTGAAGCTGTGCCATCTGATGATGGCCTGAAGGAATGAGGAATGTTTATTTGACCTAAAGAAGAAAAGGATAGGAGATAAGACCCCTGCCTGTAAATACTTGAAATGGTATCATAATGAATATAATTTGTATGGTAGTTTATGTTTTTAAAGTACTTGACATAAGATATCTCATTTCCTCCTCTGTGAAACAAAGTTGGGTTGGACTAATGTTTGAGTCACATAACAACCCTGGGAGATTTACTACAGCTATTATTACCCCCATTTTGCAGATGAGAAAACCAAAACTCACAGAAGTCTCCTTTTTTTTTTTTGCCAAGGCAATGGGGGTTAAGTGACTTGCCCAGGGTCACACAGCTAGTTAAGTGTCAAGTGTCTGAGACCGGATTTAAACTCAGGTCCTCCTGACTCCAGAGCCAGTGCTCTATCCATTGTACCACCCACCTGCCCCGCCCTCCCCTTTTTTTTTGGTGATCAAAGAGATCTCTGGTCACAGAGATGATAAGTTTCAATCCCCGTAGATTCCATGTTCTTTCTACTATACTACACTGTCACATAGAAGAGAGATTTGCCTTGTTTTGCCACAGGGAGGCAGATTTCAGATTGCTACAGAGAAAGACTTCTTTATAATCACAGCTATCCCAAAAGAGAATACACTGCCCACCCAGAAGTCATCTGTTTGCTAATGCTAGAGGTCTCTGAGCAGAGTCAAGACAGCCACTCGTCAGGAATTCTGTAACAGGAATTCATACTTCAGATAGAGGTTTAGAACAAATGGTTTCTGCTATCACTTCCGATTTGGAGAGTCTTTTATTCTTTGAAATCACAGTTCTATTCTCAGTCAGATCTGGTCATTATATTACTTAACAACAAATAGAGAGAAAGTGAATTAACTTCCCTCCCCAGCTGTTGCTACATGGCTCCAGTTCCGTATCACTAACTGAAGAGTGACATTTCAAACTGGGACTCTCACAGATAACTCAAATTCAACATGTCCCAAAATTATCTTCCCCACTCCTTCCAAAACTGAATGTTATTTCTAGGGTGCCACCAACCTTCTCGTCTCCTAGGTTTGCAACCTTAGATTCACCAGTCAGGGATTATTTCTGCTTTTTCTCTATACCCCTAGGGCTTAGCATAGTGTCTGATGCACACAGAAACTGCAAAATAAAGGCTTGTTGACTGAGCAGATGGATATGATCAGTTGCCAAATTCTGTCCTTTCTACCTTAACCATATCTTTCACATCCAACCCCTACTTACTATGGATACCCGATATATGTGTATGTGTGTATACATATGTATATATGTGTATATATATATAAAACATAACTTCTATGTAGTATGTTTTATTAAAAAGAAGAGATATTAAATGTAACTATATAACATAATATGTAATATAAATAATATAATAAATAAGGCATAGATTTATAATAAATCTAAATAAGGACAAAAATGTAATACCATATATACATACACACATATGATTATATGTACACATATGTATATATGCCAATGTTGGTATATATTCTCCTAGAAGAATACTCTACGTATAGAATGTACTGAAAAAATGTCTGTTAAAGGAAGGAATTAATAAGTTAATTCATTCAGACCTCTTGATTTTTGCTTTGTAATATCTCTCACCTCCAATAAAGTCTTCCTTTAGTGCCTCATTGGTTATTCTACTTAGCTTCCATATTCCTTTCTTCCTTCTGATTACTGTGACTTCTATCATCAAAGTCACATTCACATTTTTTGGCCAAAGCTTCACACTTCACCTGTAAAATATGGAAGCTGAATTAGATGGCTTCCAACATCCCTTCCAGAACAGTCCTCAGTTCTTGAAAGCTAGACCAAATACGGATAGAAGGAAGGAAAAAAAAAACCCATTTATTAATTGGTTATTATATGCCAGGTGCTGTGCTGAGTGTTTTACAAATATTATCTCATTTTGATCCTCACAACAACCCCGGGAAGTAGGTGCTATTATTAGCTCTGTTTACATTTGGGGAAATTGAGGCAAAGGTTGGGTCACTTGCTAGGGTCACACATCTAGTAAGTGTGTGAGGCTGGATTTGAACTCAGATCTTCCTGACTCCAGGCCCAGTGCTCTATCCATTGTGCCACCTTGTTACCTGAAGGGCTTTACAATTCTGATGATCGATGGAGGACTGGATGTTGCCTGAGGACTCCTCTGTCTGAGTTTAAAGTGGTTTATCACCAGGTTAACTTCAGGGTGATGAATTTTTCAGCCACAGTAATTTTTGGATATCTAAAAAGTCTAGGGAGTTAGGATGTATGCCAGTGGAGGGAGAACCTGTAATGAAGAAATCATGGATCCTTGAGCCCAGGAGTGTTGGAACCAAATGCAGAGAGGCTTCAAGCAATTCAACATTGTCCTGAAAAGTTTGCAGGTCTCCATAATAGCTCCTGAAAAATGTTGAAAAGAGAGAGGAAACAATAGACAATTTCTTTAACAACTCAAGTTTTCTTTTCTATTCCAATTACCACTTCAGGAGAGATAGCATTCCATCCATTTAGTGACTGTTTGGTGGCTGAGAATGATTCATCTTGTTATTTTACATTCCTAATTACATTGTTGTTTTGAAGTCTTAATTAAATGTTTTTTTTCCCCTTTGTCTTTGCTATTGAATTAGTGTCTATTGCATGGCCTGGTAATAAAGAGTACTCTACTGGATGGGGGCTTGGGCTGTGATTTGCATGACTGATGATCTACAGTCGCCACAATGTACTTGGGAAAAGTGCTTAGGAGCTCTAGAGCCCAAGTTCCCAGAGCATTCAAGGACCTGTATCATCCTTTGCCTTCTCACTACTCTCCTGGTTTAGTCCCTTATCACTTCTTGCTGAGATGACTATAGTAGTCTCCTAATTGATCTCTCTGACTTTAGTCTATTCTCTCTTCAATCCATCTTGCACAGCACAGAGAAATTAGCCTAATCAAATTGCAGCTTTGAGAATATCAGTCCCATGAAAAACTATCAGTGAGTTTCCACGACCTACATAAAAAATCAATGCTCCCTAGAATTGCACACAGTAGGCACTTCACTGTGAATTGAACTGAAGCACTTCCTTACACTGAAAACACTTCAAAGTCTGGGCCCAAATTATTTTTTGTAACAATGATGGCTCACATCTCTAGAGAACTCTGAGGTTTACAAAGACAACAATCCCATAGAGATAGGTTAGGTTAGTTTTGTTCACCACCATTTTATAGATGGCAAAATTGAGATGCAGAGAGGTTACAGCCCTTACCTCCAGAGAAATAGTCAATTAGTACAGCGTTTGTACTTTTATGCAGGTGTCCTGATTCCTAGTCCAAGGTGATTATATCATTAGCCTAGAGAAGAGAAGGCTCGGGGAAACATTATAGTGATCTTCAAGCATCTGAAGGACTGTTATATGGAAGCGGCATCAGATTTATTTTGCATAGCCCAGGAGGCTGAATTTGGAACAAAGGTGCAAGTTACAAAGGGAAAATTAAGCCTTGATTTAGGAAAATCTTATTTCAGAACTATTCAAAAGGGAAATGGGTTGCTTTATGTAATAGTGGGTTTTCTGTCACTAAAAGTCCTCAAGCAAAGGGATGCTTGTTGGGATGTCAAGGAGAAAAGTCTTTGCCAGATACAGATGGCACTAAATGGCTTCTGAGGTCCTTTATGACTTTAAAATGTTGGTAGCATAGTTTTCCAAGATGGCAATTGGAATGCTGAGAATAGGGGATGTCAGGTTACGGGGTGGTGAGCAGTTCAGTCTGGCTGGAGTGTAGGTTATGGGATGCTGAGTAGTGAGAGAAGAGACTGGAAAGGTAGAAGAGGAGGATGGATTTAGGTTATGGAGGAAGAACAATCCTTGAACATCAAGATTCAATGGGAAAACACTGAAAACTTAAGTGGAAAAATGAGACGATCAAATGTATTCATTAAAAAGCTTATTTTGGCAGTAGAATGAAGAATGGATTAGAGAGGACAGGGTTTTAAGGATGGAGGACATCCTAGAAGGTGATTTATTGGGATAGTTCAGGCAAAAAGAGGGCATGAGAGCATGAATGAGATGATTGCAGTGGCAATGAGAAGGAAGAAAGATAATGGAAAGGTAGAATAGATAGAATTTGGCAACTGTTGTAAGGGATTAGGATGAGGAGTTAAATATGACCTCCAAGTTTTAAACCTTGTTGGCTATGAAAATTATAGCATCATCAACAGAAAGAGAGAACTTGGTGGGAAAGGTAGCTATTTTGAAGGAAGATGATGTTGAATTTTAGGAACTGGCAGGCTATCCAGGTGGAGAAATTGAACAATCAGTTGGAAAAAATGACACTATTTCCCTGAAGAGAGGCTGAGGCTGCAGAGAGAGGTTTGGGATTTGCAAGAACAGATGGGATTATTTTACCCACAGAGGAAGGATTCATTTTTGTGAATCCTATCTACCCTGTAAATCTGGTTCAAGTCTTATTTCCTCAAGTCCTTTCCAGACTTTCCAGCTCACAGTGTTCTTTGCCCTTCCTGAAATCCTCCTAAAGACTTTATTCTACTTAGTTGGCACTTGTTTTATGCTTTTTTGAATCTTAAATGGAAACAAAGTCCTCCAATGCCTCATCATAGCAGAAGGTGACCCCTAATCTCTTAATGGTTGTGCTAAAATGGTATAAGTTCTTTAGGGTCCTACCAAGCTACTGGGAAAGACTTTGAGTATTTGGCCCAACAATGGACTGACCTCAGAGCTGCTATTCTGGACTAGGTCTGACTTAGGCCAGTTGCCTGGTAGTTTATATTCAATATTGGAAAAAAAATCATTCGACAATTAACCAGAGAAGATTTACTTCACCACAGCAGGAGAAAGATATTCAACAACGATATGCACCTTCAATTGAGTTAATTGTGGGAAGCTCCCTGGTCTGAATTGCCCATTCCTTTCCGTCATCTAACCATCAGTGAGGGCGCTGGCAATTGTTCAGGTGACCAGGAAGTGATGTCAACATCCAGGTCTTTAGACCCCAAATCAATCTGGTCTCCATGTTGATTGTGGGACATGTCTTTTTTTTTCAGAATCAGCAATTATCAAAGATCATCCACCTAGTCACAGAGTAGTTTTGATCTGGATGATAGATAGATATGGATGAAACCCCCATGTCAATAAAACCATGGCTCCTTGAAACACAGAAGTATTGTCAGTTATCTTTTATATTTTATTTTTTTTGGGAGGAGAGAAGGCAAGGCAATTGGGGTTAAGTGACTTGCCCAAGGTCACACAGGTAGTAAGTATGTCAAGTATGTGAAGCCAGATTTGAATTCAGGTCCTCCTGACTCCAGGGCCAATACTCTATTCACTGAGTTACCTAGCTGCCCCATCAGTTATCTTTTAACGAATGACATGAAACAGCATTATGTAGTGGGTAGAGCATGGCACTTAGAGTCAGGAAGTCTGGGTTCAAATCCTGCCTCAGACACTTATCATCTATATAATCCTGGGCAAGTCACTTGACATTTCTGTGCCTCAATTTCCTGATCTGTAAAATGAGGGAGGTATATTCAAGGGCCTCTAAGTCCCTCTCATATAAATCCACAATCCTAAATATTTATTCTTTCTCTCTAATTAGACTATAAGCTCCCAGAAGGCAGGCATCAAATTCACTCCTATAGATCTCTTTGTTTCCCCAGTAACCAAATAGTAGCTTGAAAGAAATAAAGGCCCCAAATTTATTTATTGACTGAAGCGGGGGCAAAATGCTTCCTTTTTCCTTTCTTTAACCCAATCTCTATATTTAAAAAAAAAATCAAGTTTCTTTCTTCTGTCTCCTGTCACTGGATCCCCCCCATCTCCTTGCCTAACACTTTTCTGCCTTGTTCTCCATTGCATTCTTTTAAGACTGCCATGAGGTGAATACTGAATGGTGGCAGCTGGGTCTATGAAGGGCTCGTGCCAGGAGATGTGGAAAGAATTTAAGGAGACTCTAAGAAGTGCTCTAACTTTTGCTTTAGAGAGTTCGATCTTTTGCCCACTGTTTGTCCCAGCACTTAGTACAGTGCCCCCAGTGCTTGGCACAAAGCTCACTCCACAGTTAGCTTTAATATATGTTTGCTGATTGATTGGTTGCAGGGATAAGGGATTGCTACCTTTTCATTGGAGAAAAAAGAAAGCTGAAACTTGGTCAGAGGGGATTGAAGTAATGAGGGCACAGAAAAACTAAGTAATTATCATAGAAAAGACCAAGAGTTGTAGAAGTGTAGGCAAAAACAATAAAGATATTGGATGAAAAATAAATCAAAGTCGAAGGCATCAGAAATGAATATGATTCAAGATTCTTTTTTTTTTTAACAAGAAACTGACTAGTTTAGTCTTTGAGAAACACAATGATATGAAAAGCCTAGTAAAAATAATGAATACAGAAGGGTATATAATACGGTCAGCTAGGGAGATGTCTAGGATGACTTTTGCACTAATTATTAAGTAGCCCATCTCTCATTTTTGGTTCAAACTAAACTCCTGTAAAATCCCTGTGTAAGGTCTGCCGGAGAAGGCGATAGGAGGATATTCAAGCGCCAAAGTCACTATGGAAATAGGAGGAACAAAGGAAAATTCTTAAAAGTCTCTGGGTAAAGATAAAAGGAGAAGAGAATAAAGAGGATCTCACAGCAGGGGGATGTGACAGATCTCCAAATCAGGAAGTCAGAGAAGATGAAGTGGAACAAGGTCTAATCTCTCAATCCAGGGAGATGGGAGAAAGATTTCAGCTACCCAGTTAACTTTTAGATAACTCAGTCAGGAGGAGAGAGCATTGAACAGAACTTGAAACACAGTAAGGATAAGTTTTATTCTCTCAGTAAATGATGCGAGAAGAGCAAAGAGAATCAAAAATGGACCCAAGCCATAAAGATTTTATAGAAAGCCTGGGTATCTTAAGTTGTGTAGCCAATAGGAACCACCCTAAAAGAGCAAAGGGATAAATGTATGAATTACTTCAAAATTTTAGACTATGAATCTGATGGATAAATGATTTTTAAATTTTTTTTTAAAGATTGTCACTTAAGGAACCAGATAAAGGCAAAATCTCCTTTTTAGGATAAGGTCCAGACCCACCCATATCATAACTCAATGCTTTTACTTAATAGAAAAACTCTTAAAGAGACATTTACGAATTGTGAATTTCTGGGTGCAAAAGTTATAAATGTTATTGCCAATATAAGTAATTATTAGAGCATTATTTTTATAAAGATCAACTGTTATTTCTGAATATTCTGAATGAATGAAAAAAAACATTTATTAAGCTCCTACTATATGCTGAGTACTCTGCGAGGTATTGGGGGACACAAATATAAAAATGAGTTAGTAGGAACTTCTGTTCTCATAGAGAGAGACAACAAATATCGGGGAGTTGTGGCCAAGAAAGGAAATTTTGATCTAGGGGAATCACACGGATGGTAAGTGGAAGGCAATAAGTTGTGACACCTTATAGAATCAATGGCAGTACTGATCTGTTGTCAGCAGAAGTTGGAAAAAATGGTGGATGGTTGGATAAGTGGGGCATTGTTTGGTGCTGGCTTAAATGTGGGGGATTAGATACAGGAATGTATACACTTTCAAGTTTAATCTGCCTCACTTTCTGAAATCTAGACAATCAACAAAACAATAAATCAAGCCCTGAATTATTGTTGAGTTTGCTCGGGCAGGAGGTGTAAATGTCACATTGAAAATTTAATAATCAGCTTTCCCCTTTGGAGTTAGTTTTAACACACCCTGAGTTTGCTTTCACTTACTCACAATCAGGATAGCTCAGCCCCAGGGCAGAATTTCAAAGCTCAGTGGATTAATTCCCAACATGTGTTCTCTGGTCCAGAAGCTGCTGTTTCCTCAATAACCGATTTTCAAGAAGAGATTTCAGATGGCTATGCCCATAGGTAGGTATCTTCAGCTCTGGATAGTCACTTCTATAGTTTTTATGCTTGGAACTTCCACCAATAGACATCTAAGATAGCCTGTCTTTAGAAAGGTCTAGAAAGGGAGTGCTGAAGTTATAAATCGAAACTGAATTCTATCCAACAGGCATTTATCAAACAACGTCTACATGTCAGTCCCTGTACTAGGTGCAATGGGTACAAAGTATCTGAGATCAAATTTGAACTCAGGTCCACCTCACTCCAGGTCAGTGCTCTATTCACTGTGCCACCTAGCCGCCCCTGTATCTTTAGTATTTAGCACAGTTGCTAGCACATAGTAGGTCCTTAATAGATGACTGGTGAATTGCCTATGTTCCAAGTACTGCAGTAATTACTGGAGGTACAAAGAAAGGCAAAAAACCAGTTCCTGCCCTCAAGCTCCCAATCTAATGGGAGAGATAGAATGCAAAGAACTGAGTACAGACAAGATATAAACAATAAGTTTCCCAACAGAGGGAAGACAACACTATTAAAGTGGCCCAGGAAAGGTTAATTGCAGAAGGTGATTTTAGCTGAGACTTGGAGGAAGCTGGGAGGCAGAGATAAGGAAGGAGAGCATTCCAGCATGGGGGCAGCCAGAGAAAATGGCCAGTGCCCAGATATGGAGTGTCTTGTAGGAGAAACAGTAGGGAGGCTAATTGCACTGTATCAGAGAGTACATGGGTTGTTCATCCTTTATTTTCAAGAGAACCCAGTGATGTCACAGAGTGATGTCTTGACTTGTGTATGAATTGGGTTTAATTGAGGCAGCGTTGTGCCATGTCAGAGCAATGATGAGGTGTAAAAAGACTGGAAAGATAGGAAGCCCCAGCTTATAAAGGACTTCAGAAGTCGAGCAAGATTTTATATTTGATCCTTGAGATAATAGGGAGCCATTGGAGTTTCTTGAATGGTGGTGGTAATACAGCTAACATGTTCAGATCTGCACTTTAGAAAGAACATTTTGACCGCTAATTGGAGGGGAGGCCAGAGTAGGGAGAGACTTGTGGCAGGGAGACCAACTGGCAAACTATTTCAGTAGTCCAGGTGGGAGGTGATGACAACCTGTACCAAAATGTGGCAATATTGCTTCCCCTAGTTGTTCCATTTTCCTTATCTGTAAAAGGTTAAGATTGGATTTGATGACCTCTAAGGAGCTGCTTAATCAATGTTTCTTAAATTGAATCTAATGCATTCTGGGCACTGGAAGCAGGACATAAAAGAAAGGGGCACCTGGGGAGCCATCCCAGGGCTGAGAAGTGCCCTTACTCCCTGTGCCCATATAAGGAACTTGAGCTGAGATTTTTAAGAAAAATCCTCCACTTGAGCTGTAGGACACAGAGAAGAGCCATAGACATGATTAAGTGGTAGGATCCGGGATTACAAATCAGGCTGGAGAAGAAAGGGCTCAAGGCTATTACAAGGCCGCATGGGACAATCTGCCTCATTACTTCACATTCACACTGGTTATGAAGGACTCCTGCCCAGAGGACGCTGAACTGCTGTTCTCAATGTCAACTGAGAAATGAAAAGAGGAAACAGATTTCAGCTGTGGCATGAGAGATTTAGGTTATATACATGGAAAGAGTTCTTGACAGGGAGAGTTGTTAAGCACAGGACAGTTATTGAGCGAGCTAGGAGAAGCCTCTCATCTGGAGGTCTTTAAAAAGAACACAGATCCTGATCTCCTGTGAGATGGTAGTAAGTGGCATTCTGTCTGAACCTGGGGAGATGATCAGGATGATCGAAAGGCAGTGTGATGAATTTAGAACTAGGACACCTGGGTTCAAATCCTGTTCCAAGTACTTACCAGTTAGGCCAATCTAGGCAAGATGTGTGAACTCAGAGAGCCTCAGTTTCCTTTTCTGTAAAATGGGTATTTACCCTATCTCATAGGGATGTGAGGAAAACACTTTTTTGAGAATGCTAGCTGTAAATATGAGTTATTATCATAATTCCTCAAGGCCTTTTTTACCCCAGGAATTTTGTAATTCTACAATAGCAGTGGAAAACTTTCTTGTAAAAAAAAAAAAACAAACCTCAGAAAAAACCCAAACCTACACATCAGCAAAATTAGGGGAAGAAAACACTAATTCTATGACTGATTCAAACATTTCCAGGGTCTGTAATTTTGTGGGCAGCTGATGCAGGGGACAGGCTCTCCATAACTTAGAAGATGGTCTCTGATAGCTACTGGGTCTGAAAAAGTCATCAGTGTTTGGTCAACCTGTTGATTAATCGGTCTCTCTGGACCTAGCTGGGCAAGTGTTTAGGCAATAAACAGTTAATCAGTCAGCAAGTACTTTTTATGTACTTAATTAACTAAGAGTCTGCTCAGTTCCAGACACTCTTCTAGGTGTTAAGAGTCCAAAGACAAAATAAGACAATCCCTGCCTTCAGGGAGCTTACATTCTAGCACAGGAAACAGGATGGCAGCCAATCAATCAATCAAAATACATCTATATCAAACACCTGCTATGTAGCAGATACTGTGCTAAGTGCTGGTGTTACATACATCGAAGTGTGTACAAAAATAGATATTAAGTAAAAATGTATTAATTTTTTTTTTAGGGGGAAGCATTCTTGTAGTAGGATTCTTCTGAAAGCTGGTACCTGGAGCCTTTCCACATTATAAAATCTGCCAGTGTTTGCATGCTCTGTCTTTGGAGAACCAGGGTCACTCCCAGCCTCCAATGAGAGAATATGAGTAGTTTCAAAAGAAATGCAAATTGTTAAATTACATCTAACAGTTATAATGGAAGTACTATGTGCTGGTTACCGTGCTAAGCACTTTACAAATAATCTCTTTTGATCTTTACAACAATCCTGGGAGGTAGGCGCTCTTATTATCACTATCACCATTTTACAAATGGGGAAACTGAGGCAAACAGAGTTAAGTGACTTGCCCAGGGTCACACAACTAGTGAATGTCTGAGGTTTTGATTTGAACTCAGGTCTTTTTGACTCCAGGCCCAACACTCTAGCCATTGCACCATCTAGCAGCCTCCAATGAAGTTGGTGTGGCAAATTTGAGGGAAGAATGATAACTCTGAGTCACTATCACAGTGACTCCATTG